>VWZI01012410.1:46775-165647 GCA_013396835.1 Psilopogon haemacephalus
AAGCAGCTCTCGGCCAAGCTCATCGCTAACGGTGCGGTGCTTGGAGGGAGGCGGCAGGCCGCGGCGGAGGGGTCGCCGGGGGCGGCCAGCGGGGCTTCCGGACGCAGGGCCCGGCAGGTGCAGCCGGGCGGGCCGGCGTGAGGGCCTGCGGGCCGCCCCGTGGTGCCAGGGGAGGCGGTGGGGCGTGGGGGCCACTGGAGGGGCGGGGAGCGAGTCGACCGGCGCGGCCCCGCGGAGCAGGATTTCGGAGGAGGGCCTGACTCCGGCGTGCGAGCGCCGCGGCAAACGCTCCCCGGGCTAGAGCACCCTCAGCTCGAGCAGCCCTCTGAAGTCCTAGGGAGGCCGCGTTTCGTCTCACCGTCGGCGGGGCCCTGCGGATTTGCGTCCTGAACTGCTGAGCAGTCTGGTGGTTTAGGATGGGTGTTGCATTTTGCAGGCACACATGCTGCGTGCAGAAAGCCTTAAATGTCCTTCTGTGCGCAGCCAGAGTATCTGTATACAACGTGTCATGTGAAGGCTTCTGTTCTGCTTAAACACACACCTCAGGCATTACTGTGCAGCTATATCTGTTTTCTCATAAAAAAAACAATGAATGGTTTGTTTGGTCTCTTAATTCTTGTATCACAAACCTTTAAATGTTTAGCTGAAGGAGAT
Source organism: Psilopogon haemacephalus (assembly GCA_013396835.1). Classification (NCBI taxonomy): domain Eukaryota; kingdom Metazoa; phylum Chordata; class Aves; order Piciformes; family Megalaimidae; genus Psilopogon; species Psilopogon haemacephalus. The sequence goes on from VWZI01012410.1 coordinate 47,430, forward strand.
GAAGAAGCAGTGCTTCGTTCTGAGTAGTTGCGCCTCGTGAACGAGGGAGATGCAGGGAAGTTCTCTTTGGAATGGATGGTTTCGTTCTGTGTGTGAGAAAAGACATGGAGGTAGTGCCCGTCTCTTTGGGCTTAGTTGTCTGCTTGGGGTGGACCTGAATGTGTTTTTCAGAGAGAACTAAAGTTTGCAGAGAGAGCTTGGAACGAATTCAGAGGTTGTAGGTTAACATAGAATGAGATGTAAGGTTCGTGTCACTGGCAGCATGTTATGAAGGGAGCGATTGCTTCACGTGCTTAGACAGGGATGGAAATTGCATGGTTCAAATCCTTAGAAATACAAATAAAAGAAGAAAAGCCTGAATCGAAATAAAGGTAATTTAAGAATAGGCAGATGTAGATAACAGTACATGTGTTGGTGTAGAGAACAGCTATGTGATAATACTGGTGGTATTATGCTAACTAAAAATAAACACAAGTGAAAAGGTGGAAAGTATTATGTTTAAGGACATGCTTCATTGAGTTATGGACTATGAACTAGCTGGATATCAGTTCAAGTGAAGGCAAAGGGGGTTTGGCTGTCTAGTTGAGAAGCATGATCTTCACATGTTAAACCATACTAAGTTATTTCAGACAGGTAGAGCTTGGTAGATGTTACTGACAGACTGAAATTTATCTGTTCTGCCTCCTTTTTACTTAACTGAAGCATATAACAGAAGATCGTGCACTCTACACAACTTTATACTTCAGTCATTTTCCTATTATGTAGCTTCTAGATTCTGTATACAAAATATATCGAATACTCAAACTGTTTGAGCATTTCCTGATATTTAGAATATGGGTATGTATCATGTAGATTTTGTCTCTACCTGACAGCACAGGAATGATTAAATGAACGTGCATGACTTACAAGTTCTAGGTAAGAACATCAGCAGTCAGCAAGTTAAGTGATCATAAAGGATGCTTGTTTTGTACTGGATTAATACAGCTGAAGAGTGATTTATTTAATTAAATATATGCCCTTTCTATTGAGTATCTAAAGCTTAAGTTTGTGTTGCAGGTGAAGGTTATCACTGGATGTGAAACTGTGAAGGCCAGGCAGTCCCTCTGTTTCACCCATGAAGAGATAGAAACTGAAAGGTGCTCTGATACTTTAGTTAATCGGAAACAATTAATTGAAGAAAAAATGCTTAGAGCTTCACTGCTTCCTTCTGTAGTAGTGTTCAGTTTTACAAATTAGCTAGGAAGTGGATAACAAAAGATCTAGTATGTGGCTGAATGTGGGACCTTACGCTGTAAGATTAATTCAGAAGTGCGAGAGGAGGATAAAGAGGGAAAAAGATCTTAATTCTGTTAGTATATTGGCATGTAGGGGATTCATTTTGACTCTTGAATGCTGGAGCATTTTAATTGTGGTTATCAATATTGCTAGGTATAGGGTTTATTGTTCTTTGAACACAGATGGGATGGAATCTTTTGGGGAAGATCTCTTGTTAATCTTTTCAATCATACACTATTGTAAAAGCAAAGACTGTTACTTTACTGCGACTTAATTACACCTCCTATTTTAAAGTGGGAATTAGAGAATTTAGTGTAAATTTTAATGGGCCGGATTATAATTTGGGCTGTCTTGCATTTGTATAGTTCTTGCTGTTATCAGCTGCCCGTCCCTTAAAGCTTGCAACCCAAACTAGATGAGGGAAGAAATAGCAATGAGAACTCCCATGATAAAAGTCTGTGTGAATGCAGAAGAAATGAATCACTTGAAAGGTGTAGTATTTTAAGTGGACTTGATTAATACATTGTTTATTCCGTTTTGTTCTGCTGGTGGGTCCTATCGGCTCCCTCATAGAATTAGGAGTCTGCATAAAACGTGACATCGGATCAAATATAAGTGACAGATTATGTAGTGTTTGGAAAGAATAAAAATGGCACTTAATAGAACCAATTTTTGTATCTGATGGATTGTATTTGAAAGGCTTTGTGAGTATGCTGAGACTTAAAAGATGAAGAGGGAAGATAAATATGAATGGATTGGTCACTTTGCTGTTCTCTAATTAACAGTCTCAATTTGGATCATGGAAAATGTGTTCTCTGTGTCAAGCTTGTGACTTGCATTGATTTTCACAAAGAATAGATAAATAAAGGTCTTTAACTCAGAATGATTAGGAACTTACCCGGCTTGTATTACATTTCTTTCCTTCAGAACCAGGACTCAGCAGCAGTATTAACATCCATGCTTTGTAGCACAAAGCTCTGTTTGAGCTCTTCCTTCTTCACTCCCATAAAAGATTGGATCAAAACATGCATGTGGAGTTGGTTAGCCTTGGCTAGCAAAATATGCCCACCCAGCTGCTCATCTCTTCCCTTCTGTAGTGGGGCAGACACAGAAGGTAGGATAAAAAGAATCACAGCTTCAGATGAAGACATCATTTAATAATTACTTGTGGGCAAACCAGATTTGACTTGAGGGAAATTAGTTTAGTTTGTTGTCAGCTAAAATGGTATTCTGGCCTGTATCAGGAATAGTGTGGCCAGCAGAACAAGGGAGGTTATCCTTCCCCTGTACTCAGCACTAGTCAGGCCACACCTTGAGTCATATGTGCAGTTCTAGGCCCCTCAATTCAAGAAGGATGTTGAGGTACTGGAACACGTCCAGAGAATGTCAGCAAAGCTGGTGGGGGGTCTGGAGCACAAGCCCTGTGAGGAGAGGCTGAGGAAGCTGGGATTGTTTAGCCTGGAGAAGAGGAGGCTCAGGGATGCCCTTATTGCTGTATACAACTACCTGAAGGGAGGTTGTAGCCAGATGGGGGTTGGTCTCTTTTCCCAGGCAACCAGGAACAGAATGAGGGACCACACTCTCAAGTTGTGCTGTGGAAGGTATAGTCTGGATATTAGGAGGAAGTTCTTCCCAGAGAGTGATTTACCATTGGAATGGGCTGCCCAGGGAGGTGGTGGAGTTGCTGTCCCTGAAGGTGTTGAAGAAAAGACTGGATGAGACACTTAGTGCCATGGAGTAGTTGATTGGATAGGGTTGGGTGATAGGTTGGACTGGATAATCTTGGAAGTCTCTTCCAACCTGGCTGATTCTATGATTCTGTGGTTGTAGATGTAGATAGTAAGAAACACACAAAAGCGACATTTTTCCTTCTCTCTTTCCCAGGCTCAGTGTTACTCTTGTGCCCCTTCCTATGTGGTGATTAGGGAATATATTTGGTGCTAGGTGATTCTTGCTGCTTCTTCTCTCTTCTTGCATTTTCCCTCTGCTCTAGCACGGGCTACCTTGTGATTGCAGTCCTTACAACAGGCTGTTTGAGTGCCACAGGTCCTTCAGGGCATGTCTACTCCAGCTTGGGTCCTTCCTAGGCTGCAGTGCCAGCACTGTACTGGCATCTAGAGCACCTCCTCCCCCTTCTCTGACCTTGGTGTTCACTCTGTTGTTTCTCACTCCTTTGGTTCCCTACTCTTCTCTGTGTTTTCTGCTTTTTCTTAAATACTCTTCCCTAGAGGTGCTGCCAGGTTCACTGAGTGACTCAGTTGGGTTCTGTGGTAGGTCTTTTGGAGCCAGCTGAACCTGAGACAGGGCAGCCCCTGATCTCTTCTCACAGGGGCCAGCCTACAGCTAGCACCTTGTTGTTTACTCCCAGTACAACAGTATTGATGAAAAATGTAGCAGCTGACATAGAAATTACTGTACTACTCTGAGGTTCATGAAGCTACTATCCTTGTCTAATACGTGGCGTGTTTGGTGCAAGAAAAGTGCCACCCTCAAGTGGATATTCATCCCAAATATCACTTCTCAAATGGAAGTGAGGCAAACACTAGGTTGTTAAAAATAAAATCTTAAACTTGAAAGGGTTCCTTCTAACAAGATGATCTGAAGAAGTTCTGATTCTGTTTATTGAATATTGTTTAATATTGCAAATAAATAGTGTGGTGGTGAGGCAAGATCATGTGAGTTAGCAAAAGCTCCAGGTACAAAATTACTGTGTCCAGGCAGGTTTTGAAAGTCTCTAATGAAGGAGACTCCACAACCTCTCTAGGTAACCTATTCCAGTGTTCCATCATTCTCACAGTGAAGTTTTTCCTCACATTGAGGTAAAACTTGTGATTTTTAAAATCTGTTACTTTTGTGTCATTAAAAGCTTTTCTTTTTTAAGAGATCCATTAAGTTAATCTCAAACATGGAAAGGTAAGGCTTAAAAAATATTGATGATGATTCTTTTTCATGAGGACTTGTGTATTTGTTGATGTGTTATGAGAATGGTGTTTTGAAATCTCTGCAACAATTTTAGTGAGAATGTCATGTTATTTTTGGCTTTGGGCATTCAGATTCTCAAGGTGTCTGGAACTTTGTGGTGTTTGAGTGATAGTTTTGGAAGCTAGAAATCACATTTCAAAGTTGATTACAAGTTTGTTGTGAATCTTTCATGAAACAGCATCTTGAAGCAAGTGGCCACAGCGGAATTCAGTATGAAGATAGCGTCTGTTCAGTGTTCTCAGGATGTCAGCACTCTTAATGTTTTTTTTTCCTTCCTTTGGAAACGCTGAGGAAACCTTAGGTCAGTTCAGTGGTAATCTGAATGGATAATGTAAAGGATCTGTGAGTTTCTGTGGGTATTGCTGACCATTCATAGTTTTTGCAATCATGACCTTGCTCAAGTTCAGTGAGTATCGCCCTGTTTGGAAAAGCACTGAGGTGGCGAATTTTTATAGTTGAAGTGAGGTAGAAACCTTGGCCAGTGTAAAGTACTGTATTACTGGAAGTTCCTGGATCTATACCCTACCAAGAGCATTGTGACATTGCCATGAAAATAGAATGACACCTACAGGTATCAAGTTTGCTGATGGAAATACACCAGCCTTTTAACACAACTGCTTTCTTATCAGTTTAATTTCTTGCTATCATTACTACTCTTTTCCTGTCATTTTGTTTTGTCTGTGACTTTTCCTCTCCTCACCTTGTTTGTATAGTTTCTTATTGTATGTTTCATCATACCTAACCTGGCAGAATAAGTGAGCAGGTACCAGCTGAGTAGCAAACCCAAAGGATCAGGAATATTTTACGTGTTTCTTTTTTTGCTTTGTTTTATGTGCTGGTTGTTTATCCAAATATAACTAACTTGTGAAAATAGAAACATCTTACAAGTTTTCATTGGATTTCCTACCTTGTGAAATACAAGACCTCAGATGTATGGTTAAAGCTTATCCTCAGAGTAAACCAGGGATTTCTAAACCTCTTACACTCATGCCCTACTTAGAAGGTGTTTATCAAATTTGTTTATTTTTTTTTTTATATGTAGAGCTTGTAATGCCATTTACATATGCAAAGCCCTGGGAAATCCACATCTCTACCAGAAAAGTTTGCAGATGGTGACGTGACATGCCTTTTTGCATTTCCACGGAGGTGGAAGTGAGGCTTTCTCTTAATTTGTTCTCTTTTATCCATTTTCCTTCTCTTTCCTTCACTATCACATTTACAGAAAAAGTGTACACACATTTTTTTTCTGAGCGAAGACCAGAGATGGTGACAGTACTAAGATGTGTTGTCTTGTTTTCAATTGAGAGCTTTATTTCTTCAGGTAGCCAGAGCTGTTACAACAGTGTAAGTGATGATGTAGGTCTTCTGCTTGTATTCCAAGTGACTTGTCATCTGGAAGAGTGCAGTCAGTGTGATTTCACAAGTAGCCAAGCTAGTCTAACACCTTGCTGCCATTGCTTAGAGCTCTTTCTTCCTACCTTTACTCAAGGTGCTTGTCTGTGTGGTTTCTCTGGGTTACACATTCCTGGCCTCTCCCTTGTGTTGAGGAACCCCAGAGGTGGGACTTAAATGTTCTGGGTCAGCACAAAACTCTATGCTCCTCTTTCTGGGGTTAGTATCTGCTGGCTTAATGATCTGAGTTGTTTTCCACAGGGGTCTGAAGAGTGTAACAGCTGATGGAAAATGAATAGTGACAGCAGCTAGTGAAGGCTAAAGGCAAGGGAAACTTTATTCTGTTCTGACTATGCATATAACTGGCCCGAGTGGAATGAACTAAGTACCTCTGTGTATTTGGTGCTTATAGCTGCTCACACTTAATAAGGATACTTATAATTACTTAGGAATTAGACATTTGACATATCAGTATTGAATTGGCTGCACTCTGTTGTTTTATTTAAAAGTTATAGGAAGAAATGGTAACCTGATTTATCACTGTATATATACCAGCTTATGTCTGTATTATAGCTGCTCTAGGGTCCTTTAATGTTGAGGGTTAAAGGTTAATATTAGCTTCTTTGTGGATAAATATGTTCATTAGCATAATCTCAGAATCATTGATCCCAGTTTTGTTTGAGTTTGATTGGCCTGGTAGCGAAGACAGGGACAGAAGATCCTTAACCATGCCAAATGTGTGGCATTTGCCCTTACATAAATCTGTCTTTTAAATAATCAGATTTTAGAATTTGGTGATTAAATTCCCTGCAGTTTTCTCTGCACTAGACACAATTTAGTTGTCAATTTGATAAGGAGCAACTGAAGACAATAACTTGGTAAAAAGCAAAGTGGCAGGATATTCAGACAAATTGGAGAGAGTGAGGATGTCTGCCTTAGTGCTGTGTTTGTTGGTAGCAAAGTCTTTAATCATTGGAGAGCATTTAATCTCTGCTGCAGGCTCTGGAGGAAGAGCGCTGAATCTAGGCATTTCTCTGGTGTCAGCAGATGTGTGGCAGAATGCATAGCGGCAGTTATTAGTCAGCTGCTCTGGTCAGAGATGTTCATTCTGTTTGCAAAATAGTCAGGCTCCTGGAGATACAGCCATAAATCTTAAGACCAGAATCAAATATTTTTGTCAAAGAATTCATTGTGTCTATAATTCTCTTCATTGCTGCCTGCGTAATTACCTCATAAGAGGTCTGTAAAATCTGTGATTTTTGTAGTAGGAAGAAAACTGCTTGTGTTAAGCACTCTGCTACTAAGTTTGTGATCCATACTAGTATTCTGTAGAGATAGTATATTAATAGTGATTAATCAACAACTTGAGTTTTAATACAGTTGCTGTACAGCTGATATTTCTGATGTATACCTTGAAAAGGGCAATAAAGCAAAGGAAGGACTTAAAAACATGTTCTTTTGTTGTCTGGAAAAGATGAGAGGGTCGAGGTTTGAACCTGCAGATACTTAGGAGTTGTTTCTTTGGTAATGAAAGTAGATCCTGACTGTTTAAACTTCATTGAAAGAAATGGGGAAGTAAAAGAAGGCTTAATGTGTTACAGTATTTGGCAAATGCTGCTCTCCACTGTTAAGTTCCCCGTTTAAGTATGTTAATTCCTTGGGTATATGAATTAGAGCTTCCCCTTTGTTAGAATAAGGAGTAGTCTTTTCAGTCTTGGTCTCGTTGGGTTTTAGAGCCCTAGTGGAGACAGCTCCTTTGGAAACTGACATGTATTGTGTTTTTATACCCAGTTCCGGGGTGGAAGGTGTTGCCAGGTTTCATGGAAGACTTACCTTTTGTCTTCCATAAAAGAGATGTAAACTGTTTTTTTTACACAAAAAGGGGGTGGGAAATCCCTTTTGGCTGTAGAAAAATCCTGAATGCAACTCACCTGAGCCCTGTAATTTGTTTTATCTCCGTAAGACTTCTGCAGAGGACACCAAGATGTGAAAACATCTACAGCTTCTAGGTCTTCCTCTGTTTTTTGTGCAGTTAATGGTAAGAACAAGTTGTTCCTTATCTTTGAACTGTGCCTTATTTAAAATTCAGGTTTGCTTGGATTCAGATTCCAGCCACACTTCTGGTTTTATTTTTACCATATAATTATAGTCTCTTCACCTTAATGTGGAGAAAGAGCTGTGCATTAATTCGTGGTTGTAATGGGATTACTTTAAAGCTGGGTTTAGGGAAAGGCAGGAGTAGGGGACCTACTGCTTTTAGAACAGCTGGTAGAACAAAAAAACCCAAAACACCAAGCACAAAAGAAGTTGCTCAAAGATGCTTTTTGCCTTAAAACTGGTAATTATGTGCAGAGACAATCTCTGAGTGTGACAGGTGTAGGCTGCTGCCTTTCAAGAATTTATGTGAGGTTTACCAGGTGGAGCTAAGTGGAGAGGAAGATGATGTGAAGGGGCTGGGTTTTTTTGTGACTGGCTGGCTTTTGGAAATGGTGGAGAACTGCAAGATATCCTCTTCAGGAAGCTGGCTGAGCTTTGAGTCATTCTATAGATGACAAATGTCCCTCTTCTGGTCTGACAATCAGTGATTATTAATACAGAGAAGAGAGCAAAGGTGCTAACCAAAATTACTAGATGATGATGCTTAAGAATAAGGAAGTATTCCTGATACATAAGAAGTTGTGCGGAGTCAGGATCTCTTCAGTCTCTCTCTCTTTTTTTTTCTTTTGGTCAACTTTTTTTTTTTACCTTGGGAGAACAAAAGTTGGATTTCATTATCATCTGTAAAATTTGTCCCGTGCTGCAATGGTAGAGCATGAACAAGAGCGAATGTCCTCATGAGACTGTTTAGCTGTGCCTTCCATCAAAATAGTTTCTAGTCTTTTCCCCGCCCCTGTTGTTGTTAGTAGCAACAGGAAAATTGGTTTCTCCTTTGAGAAACAAATCATGGCAAGAAGCAAGGTTGAAAATTCCTAGCTATCACAGTGTGTGTTTTCCTGTTCTTCAGGTTAGTCTTTGATCTTCTTTGTAACCTAAACAAAGCATAAATTAAAAGAATGTAAATTTTTATCATTCTCCCTCAATATGGTTGCTAGTTAAACCTCCACATATGATGGTGAACCAGTTTCCCATACTTCATGCTTCCCAGTCTTAGGTATGACCCACATTCTTATTTCTTGGTTTTACATTACGTTTTGCTGACTCGGCCAAATTTGATTCAAACATAAACTTATAAATAATCTAGGTGATACATTGTGATTGTCCTGGCTTGATTAGTTACTATTCTGATTGTTCCTCAAAATTTGGGAGCTTGTTTTTTTGGGTTTTTTTTCATTTTTAAACCATAGAAGTAATAGGATTTGAAACAATTGCTGCAATTTTCTGTTGTTAGTATGTGCCCTCATAAAATAAATTTCTGTTGTAGTGATAATTTGGAATTGAATTTGCATATACATATATAATCCAAGAATCCTGTAATATTTTTCTTCAAAGTGAGGTTTGGCTGTCAAGCAGGAAAATTACCTAGCTTCACAGTAGAAGGGTGCTGTGTTCCCTGTGTACTTAAGAGGCAGGTGTGTGACTGACCATGTATAATTAAAGGTGTTCATAATTAGAGTTAAGTTTCTTTAAGCAGCTGACTCTGTATTTTTGGTTTCTGGTTTTACATGTATATTATCTGTATCAGCCTGCGGCCTTTCTGCCAGTGGTACCTACTGGTCTGCGTATGTTCTCTAGCTACTCTTCTTCTGTCCCCAGAGGCCCTAGTGGACAAGATCCTGGTCAGCTTGTTCTAGCTGGTCTTCATTGGAGCCGGGGTATGGAACTAGATGATTCCCAGAGGTCCCTTCTGACCTCAGCCATCCTGTAATGCTGTGAATTCTTTCTACTTAGTAGACAGTGTTGGAATCGTAAGTGACATCTGTATATCCATGTCATGGTTTAAGCCCACCCAGCTGGCAACAATGCACCATGCAGCCACTCTCTCACTCGAGAGGAGAAAATAAAACAAAAGTCTCAAGAGCCCAGACAAAGGACAGGGAGGGCTCACTCACCAGCTATGGTCATGGGCAAAAAAACAGACTTGACTTAGGAAACAACAAAATTAAATGGAAACAACAAAATCACCACCACTTTACCTGTTGATTTGGAGTAGGATAATAAGAAATACAACCAGATCTTAAAAGCACCTTCCTCCCAGCTATCCCTTTTTCCCAGGCTCAGCTCTGTTGCCTGTTCTCTGCATCTTCCTAACAAGTAGCACAGGGGGACAGGGGACAGGAGTTAACAGTCAGTTCATTTTGCATTGTCACTGCCACTCCTTCCTCTAGCGTAGCGTACCTCTGATAGGAGATAGTTCCCCATGAACTTCTGTAGTCCATCCCACAAGCTGCAATCCTTATAAGTTGCTCTAGTGTGTAGACTTTCCTTGGAGGTACAGTCTTCAGACAAAGTCCAGCATGGGGTCATCCAAGGGCTGGCTGCTTTTGGGTATCTGCTCCACCATTAGCCTTCCCCATTAGGGGCTCAGCCTGCCATCTGGCCATGGGCTCCATGGAATATGTTCCAGCATGCCTCCCCACCCTCCTTCCTCACTGACCTCAGTGTCCATAGACTTGTTCCTCTCACATCCATCTCCTCTCCAAAACAAAAGAATTTGCCCAGTGGGTTTTTCCTCTCTTTAAGTTATTGCAGAAGTGCTGATTGCCTCAGGCTTAGCCAGAGGTAGGTCCAGCTTGGAAGCTTTTAGAAGGTTCTCACAGGAGTCACCCAGTAACCCCTTGCCCACTACCAAAACCTCATCACACACATTCTTTAATGTAAAACTTGTATAGGTGTAAGATTAGTTTTAGCATTCATTTTAATTTAAGTAACTTCTGGTCAGAATTACTTGAATGAGCATTTGCAGACTGCTTATACTCCTCTTCAGGTGCAGCCAGTGCGCTTAATGACTGTTATATGGATCATGAACAAAGCAAATGTGTTTTAAGCATATGGTCAACTTTTTCCCAGTTACAAGTGTTTTGTGTTCTTTTGGCCAGATTAATATGAAGTCAGCTCTCGATCCAGGATTTCCAAATCTTTTGCTGACAGAAAGCTTCATTCCAAAACATCCTTCTTAATAAATGCTCTGTGGGATGCTGTAAGATTTTTTTCATTTTCAGATATTTTTGCAGAAATTTACTCTGATTTTTTTTCCAGGCATTATATGGAGCAATTGGCTCCTTTTAGACCCTTCTTGCTGTGTCTTACTCCTGGAAAAAAAAATGCTCAGTTTGTTTTTCAGATAATGTTTTAAAAATTATAAGGGAAAATCCTCTCAAAATAATGCAACATGCAGCCTTTCAGATACTCTGATCCTTCAGTTTTATCTTTAGAGAGAGTAAGAGTTTTAGGGATTGAGTAGCTGGAATTTCCTTTCTCACACCCAAGCTAATTTTCCTCTATGAAGATTTGAAGCATCAGAATAGAGAATTATTACCATTCTTTCATTTATCTTGCCTTCTCTCTAAACTTACTTTTAGAAAGGAATTTAGAGCTAGATAGTCTTCTCAGCTGGCTTGCTTACAGCCCCTGGGTTCTTCAAAAAATGCCTGGAGTTTGTGGTAGCGTTCATCAGAAAATGGATTATTTTGTGTTGGAGCATGTGATTCATGGATGATTCAAGATGAACTGTGGTATAAGAATACTTATTAATAAGTATTCTTCATTATTCTTGGCCCAGGATAAATGAAGCTTCATCTTCTTCTAATTCTCTGCATTTCAGCGAGTAATTGCTTTGGTGTATTCTCATAATGTGCTAATAATTTTGCTTCAGTAAGCAGATGTTAAAAATACGTAGCAAAGCAGCTGTCATATTTTTAGACACTGTTTAAAAAGATACGTCATCATATGTGTTTTTTCCCCCCACCCCGTATTTATGTCAGCCTTTATTCTGATTTTGAAGACAGTTAGGGTTGATCCATATTGCAAAGATGGATAGTCATGTCTGCACAAGATTGTTCTAAAGCTATTTCGTATGAGTATATCTAAGCTTTCCTAAACTGAAAGCAAGCAGTTTGCGTATATGCAATCACAGAATCACAGAATGTTAGAGGTTGGAAGGGACCCTTTTGCTTTCAGTGCTGCCAGAACTCTCAATTTCACCTAAAATATCCTTTCATTTGTCATGTAGTTCCAAGGTGGTCAGGTTTGTCTTCCATTATAGGTAGAGGACATCCTATTAGGAAGGTAGATTATTTCAGTGGTAACTGATGTTGCAGAAACAAATGGGCAGCTAGGCTGTCCTTCAGTTAGGAGGTGGTTCTTCAGTGCAGCTGTGATACAAGTCATCAAACATTTAGAGTAAAGTTTCTGCAAAAATAGCAGAGGGACCTGAGGGTGCTGGTAGATAGTAGGCTGAACATGAGCCAGCAGTGTGCCCAGGTGGCCAGGAGAGCCAGTGGCATCTTGGCCTGTATCAGGAATAGTGTGGCCAGCAGAACAAGGGAGGTTATCCTTCCCCTGTACTCAGCACTAGTCAGGTCACACCTTGAGTCATGTGTCCAGTTCTAGGCCTCTCAATTCAAGAAGGATGTTGAGGTACTGGAATGTGTCCAGAGAAGGGCAATGAAGCTGATGAGAGGCCTGGAGCACAAGCCCTATGAGGAGAGGGAGGATTGTCTACCCTGGAGAAGAGGGAGGCTCAGGGATGCCCATATTGCTGTCTACAACTACCTGGAGGTTGTAGCCAGGTGGGGTTGGTCTCTTCTCCCAGGCAACCAGGAACAGAATGAGGGGATACAGTCTAAAGTTGTGCCAGGGGAGATATAGGCTGGATATTAGGAAGAATTTCTTCCCAGAGAGAGTGATTTGCCATTGGAATGGGCTGCCCAGGGAGGTGGTGGAGTCACTGTCTCTGGAGGTGTTCAAGAAAGGACTGGATGGAGCAGTTGGTGCCATGGTGTAGTTGATTGGCTAGGGCTGGGTGATAGGTTGGACTGGATGATCTTGGAGGTGTCTTCCAACCTGGCTTATTCTATTCTATTCTAAGTTGTGGCTGAGACCGAAATGTGCTGACAGAGCACATTTAAAACTCCTTATACAAAGGTGAACCTGACTTGCCTTGGTGTAAAAATCAAAACAAAAGCTTGCTTTTGTTTGCATGCAGTTTACACTCCTTGATTGCTAAAGATGGAACAGCTGCAGAAAGTGCAGTCCTTCAGAGCACTGCAAAAGCAGGGCAGTGTTAGTCATAGCATCTGACTTTACCGTTTGTTTATAGTGATACTATAACTATGCTGATGAGATGTGGAATTTGGAATAAGGGGATTTTGTCTGAAGTCTCAGGTTTAAATTAGGTCAGTTTAATGTCTTGCTTAGTTTGCAGTTTTGAAACTAAAGCTATGCAAACTGTTGATTTTATCAATTATGTTAAACTTTTTGATCGAAGGAAGAGGAAGAACATAAAAAACAAACAATGTAGATTTGAAGTATCTTTAGAAATAAAGCATCACATTTTGGCATGTTGCTTTGCTTAGAGAATTTGCTTTATTGCAGCAAGTAATAATAGTCTGTACCATTTGTGCTTTTTAGTATACTGTATCATGCTTGCATGAAATACGTTGGCATTGATGGAAAAGTCTTGTGGCGTGAAGCATTTTGCCCTGACAGAGGAAGACTGCGTTAAGCAATGGGGCATATGCAAGTCTCTGATTTTCAGGTTGTTCGTTTCAGAGTGCTGAAAGAACTGGCCCATATTCTTGCAGGGATAGTGTAATTTTTTTAAGGTCCTGGTAAAGAAGAGTGACTTATAGTTACCGGAGAAAAGGCTAATATGGCCATTTGCAAGAAGGTCAAGGAGGAAGATCCAATGGCTGCAGGTTGATCATCCTAATTTTAGGCCTTGGGAAGATTAGGAATCATGCTCTGGAAACTGGTCGGAAGGATAAGGAGGTGATTGGGATCATTTGGAATGGGTTTACGAAGAACTAACCAAACAGGCAGCTTTTGATGATGATAAGTGAACTGATGATGGAAAAAGTGGGACAGTGGATATTGCTGGCTTCAACTTTGTCTAGACTTTGAATGCAGTTTCCCATAGTGTATCTTGTAGCTCAGTTGAAGAGGTAGGTCGGATATTGGCTGTACTCACAGTTGTGTTTCCTTTTTTAAAAATAAATCCTATCTGTAATGTATTAGAAGAGGAGCCTCTCAGGGGTTGATACAGTATTTTTCTTAAGGACATACAAATCTGGTTTTTTGGGTGATAGAAAACTGGAAAGAAATACATGACTGCTGTTTAGAGGGATCCCAACAGGCTTAAGAAACGGACTAGTACAAAACTCATGAAGTTCAGCAAATGCCATGGTGCTGTACTTGAGAGAGGATAACTTCAACAGTATAGCCTGGGGATTGACTGGCTAACAAGCAGTTTTCAATTAAAGGATGTGAAAGTCCTGGTGGACAGCAAATGGCAGTGTGAGCTGGCAGAAAAGCCTGGACTGCCCACACACTGTACTGTGTTAGCGAGAACATAGTACTTCAAAAGAGGTTATTCCCTACTGTTTGTCACTTTTGAGGCATCATCTGGAATATTGTGCCTTGTGCGCATCATCTCAAGACAGATATTGGTATAGTAGGTTTAGCCCTATGTAGGGCCGCCAAGATAATATGAAGACAAAAGCACATAACCTAAGAGACCCAGTTAAGAGAGCTGCATTTATTATCTTAGAATGGGAAAAAACTAGGAGTGGATCCTACTGCTGCAATCTCCCTTCCACCCCTGCAATCGTTGCCTTTGAGTATGGAGGTGGCCTCTTCTCAGAAATGCACAGTGGAGGTATCAGAAGCAGTGGGAGAGTGGATAGCAAGGAAAAAATTGAACAATGAGAACAGTCATTCTCATGTGTGGGAATGGTTTTCTGGAGGGGTTTCATAACTTCTGGAAATACTCAAAATTGGGTATGATGTTGAGTTCCCTGTCCTAATGTTGAAGTATGCTTTTATGTCTTTTTCTGCATTTAGTACATTGAAGAAGTGTCTACTTCTAATATTTGCTAAATGGACTTGAATGAAAAACTAAAAAAAATTAGTATAAATTGCTTCAAAAATTTACCAATAACATTGTGAATGCATGGGAACAAACTGGTTCCTTCTCTACTTTTATCAGAGGATTTAAAATTTGGCATATAATGTGTTAGAAGAATTTAAAATTTTAGACTTTTTCATTTTTTAAAATGGCAGTTGTGTAAATTACAGGTAAATAGTGTGGTTCAGGATGTTGAGCTGGGTGCCATTAAAGGGCTCTTTTTCAGCCTGCTTTTGCTCTTCTCTGTAGGGCCAAGTATGTTGGCCTTTGGCCAACTTCATCCCCATCCTCAGGCAGGCTCTGAGTTTGCCAGAGTCCTGGCCTATGGCTGGTAGTGGGAGGCAGTCTGAGATATCTGGTTTGGACCCGTTCTTCAGGGAGTGCATTTGACTGTTGGAGCTGGTGGCTGTTGCTGCTATAAGGTAGTAGAGCAATGGAGGCTATGGACATGAATTTCAGAGTCTGGTGTTGGTCCCACCGGGAGCTCATACTATGAGTATTTACTGCCTGTTTTCCTGCTTTCTAATGTACTCCAATATTAAGTATGGGTAAAAGTTGTGCTGTAGTAAGGAAATTAATTTTTTTCCTTCCTAGTTTTCCAAGTACAGAAAGGACTTTGCAAGCCTTATTAAGGCATAAATATGCTCAGACCTGTTAGACCACATGCTAAAGTCTTCAAACTCAGTCATTTCCTGATACAGTTAACAGTGGGTTTCTTGTGCACTACCGAAATAATTCTTATGTGTGGTAGAACCTTCTCATTTTGGGATGAGAAACACTAAATTTCCAGTTTGCAAGGAGGCTGGCTAGCCTTCAATGCAGGATACTGTTAGCTGTATCTAAAACATCTTGTAAGAACTGAAGTTCTTTGCTGGGCAGCCTGTTACTATGTTCTACCTTTATGTCTAGGTGGTGATAAGCCTTCTAAGAAATGGGAAAAGTGATGAGAAACAGACTTTCACACAGAGGATTTGGGATATCTTGAGCCTTAAGGAAGTCTGAGTGATATCTCCAGACACGGATGGTAATCAAAAACGTTGTGAGGACCATGTAATTTTAAAATTAGCTGCATAATTTAATATAAGCATTCATATTTGAAACTGCTGTAGGCATTTTATGAAACATGGGCCATTTTTTTGGTAAAGCAGGTGTCAGAAGTGTGTCTTGTCATGCTCAGAAAGCTACTTGAGGCAGTTTAATCAAGTGGTGCTTTTTAAGGAAGGAGTAGGAAATAGAACACAGAAGACTTGATTGTACAATGAATCAGGTAGGTAAAAGATAAATGGAAAAGTCTTGTGTTAAGTCTGAGTGCTTGATACTGTCTTTGTTTTGGTTAGTTTGTATTTAAGATTCATGCAGTGACTGCCTCCACTGAAATGTTAGCAAAAGAAAATTATTTCTAATATTTCATGTGTTTGGCTTTATTTACAGATGACATGGCAGAACTACTTCTTGGGGAGTCCAAACTGGAGCAATTTTTGAAGGAAAATATTCTTAAACAGAGTAGTAGTCCACGGGGCCCCCGGCCAAAGCTGACTGAGGTCAGGAAACATCTCACAGCAGCGCTTGACAGGGGAAACCTAAAGGTATGTAACTGAGCCTGTGTGAGAATTTGAAAACCTGAAGTTGGCTGCAGTGCTCTACTGGTCATGAAGAAGAATTTGGAAAGTGCTTGCGTGATGTTTTACTGTCATTGTTATTCCCATAACATCGTCATCAGAGTTGCATGCCTCTTTGTTTTCTGTGTGGATTTTTCAGATAAATTTTTCAAATCTTCTTTCATTAGAAGAATAAGAAAATTGCCATTGACTAATGGGATGCTTAAGTGAAGTATTCCAAATCCATTCTGTGGAGGTTTTTCTTGCAGTGTATAACAGTATTGTTCTATGTAGTGGTTTAAACAAAAGTGTTAAAAAATACATAACATTTCACAGATTTCTGTAATAGTCTCAAGTATTTAGGAATGGTTCTTTATGTGCATGCATGTGGAAAGTGAGGTTAATACTAGAGGACATTTTCTGCCATAACCTTTTGCTGTTCATAACCATTTCAGTCCTTCTTAACTGTCGTAACTGGTACATCAGCTTATCTTCTCTGTACTCTATCCATCTTTTGAGTGATCAAAAGGACTTTGCTTTACAGTCACCTGTAATGTTTTCTTTCCTGCAGTGTGTGGGAGTATTAATTTTGTCTTCCTTTTCTTTGTTCGTTCTTCCATGAACCTTTTTTTCAAGACATTTCTCAAAACTGATACTTTGAAATTGTGCAAAAAAAAGTGTAGGTTGTGGAACATATATCATTAACTTTTGATGCTATGTTATTTTCAACTGTGCTTTTGATGTTAGAAAAAATGATTGGAAGGGTTGTAATGATAGACTGCCTTTAAATGATTTTGTCACCTGGTAAAGCTGGATCATGACCGAAGTATTTCTAGTGCAAGTGTAAATAAATATGCAAATATATAAAATGATTGGTAATGCTTCTAAGTAGCTTTGTGGAGTGAGATTTTGCGCATTTATCTTCTACTGCAAGCTTCCCAAATATTACATGGAGACAGAATTTCATCAGCTTTCATTGCTCTGTTACAAGAGATATCCTAAGGTTTTCTACAGTGAATATGTACAGAAACCAAAATGAATAATTATCACAAAGAATTAGGTGCCATTTCTCAGGAAAAAACCCCTTTCTTAATCCTCTTCCCTCTAGCCAGAATTCCTACAAGAAGCTAACCTAATTATGGCCAAGTTGAACTATGTGGAAGGTGATTACAAAGAAGCTCTAAACACGTATGCCAGAGTTGGAGTTGATGACTTGCAGCTAGCTGCAGTGCCGCCATATAGGCTACGGATGATTGCTGAAGCATATTCAACTAAAGGTAAGATTGCTTTTTCTAGTATGGTGACATGAGAATAGTTTTTAAAAACTTAGTATCTTGTCTGAAGTTATTTTTTTTTTTTGCATGCATATCAGCACAGTGGTAAATAAACAAGAGGATGACTTGGCTCCTTTAAATTATTCAGAGTTTGTGCTAGGTTGACGAGACTTGTGGCTTCTCCCTCCCTGGAGGTGTTCAAGGCCAGGCTGAATGAGGTCCTGAGCATCCTGATCTAGTGGGAAGTGTCCCTGCCTATGACAGGGGGTTGGAACTGGATGATCTTTGAAGTCTCTTCCAACCTAAACCATTCTATGATTCTATGACTTTTATCTCAATTATTAATATCCTAACTGTAGTGTCATCCCATGATTTTGTTTTTCATGTATGTATTTAGAAGCCTTTCCATATGTAGATGTCACAGTAAGTGTGGCAAGGTACCAGAAGTATTATCACTGTTGCTGAAAGTTACATGTTTTAAACGTAGTGCAATTTTGCACTCAATTCACAACGATGCCATTTACTGAATGTTAAAGTGCTTAGCCTATGCTAAATTGCTTAACTAAATTGTTACTTAATTGAGAAAAATTATGGTAACATGTAAAAATTACTTAAAACAGTGTAATTCTAGTGAAGTTTTATTTTTTTCTTACATTAGCATCCTTTTTCTGAACAGTTCAGAAAGAAAAATCAATTTTTCTTCCGCAGTACAGTGAAAATTGTAATGCTGGCATTGTGTCTTAAGGTGGCAGTGCCACTTCAGTTTAGAAGACTCATTAATAGACTAAGTTGGGTCAGCATGTCGAGGAATATGGCAGTTTGTATGCTATAACTTTATTAAAATTTGCTGTGCATAAATGTTTGCTTTGGTCTGCTGTGTTTAAGCTTGTGTTTGGTGTACATATGTATTTTTGTTATGGCAAGAGCAGTGCAAAGTCAACAAGTACATTTTATGAAAGGCATCAGTAACATACACTGACAACTGGTCAAGGATTGTTTCTAACATTAGTCTTGGAAGAGTGTGCCTGTTTCCCACCAACACAATCCTCTAGTAGATGTTGGACAAGCATGAATCATTCTCTCTGATGATGTCAAGGAAATAAGAGAATTAAGTGGTAGCAGTGACAAAAGGATGCTTCCTAAATCTGTGCAATATTTACATTAAAGTGGCAAGGGAGTACATGAGGACTTCTTACATATGACATAAATCTGCCCAGTTCTCTCACACAGCATCTGTTGGGGCTTTTTTGGCCATGTCTGGTATAGGTGGACTTCTGCTTACCTTTGTGGGTTTTGGTTATTTTTTTGTTGTTTTTTGGAAATCTGTGAGAATGTCTTTTGAATTTGTCATGTTCTTTTCATGAAAATGCAGTCTTTGCTTAATTCTAAGCAATGCCAGTAATTCAATTGAACCTTTTTCTAGAACTCAGCTCTTCTGACTTTATTCTGTTTGATGTCATAAGTTTATAAAATGTTGAAACACAAAGACATAAATTTTCCAAAAGTTATTAGTCTTATGAATTTTACTTAACCATAATTTCTAGAAAATAGTAAAATATATACATTTTCTGCCTAGATTCAGTTTATTAAAGAAAACAAAAGTGGGGGAAGAGCATAAGGGAAGAAGAAAACCAGCAGGTCTTCTGCCTAGATGGGAGGTGTAATTTGCTTCTGATTCTGAGTTTAAAACTTAGTAATTGAAATCTGTGGTATCAAGCCTGATTTAATCTTGATTGGACTTTCTTGGTATGGTCATTTCTCCTGAGCACTTGGCTACCACTTCAGCTAACTGTTTGGATTTTGTTGTTGCTCTGTTCATGTTCAGAATGGTATTTTTTCACTACCATGTTTCCAGTCTGAATGAAAGATAAATGTAATTTAATATCTCTTCTTCCCTTGGTGACAGATTTCAAGAATATTGTCTTCTGTGTGTTCTAGGATGAGGTAAAAGTCACAGAGCATTCTTATATTTAGTATTTGAAGTCTAGGTAAGTTTAGAGAAATTCGCAAGTAAACAGCATATGTTTCTACCCATCAGTGTACAATTAATTCTTACTCTCTCTCCGTTTTCTTGGATTTTCCATTTTCACTTGTGAGAGTGAACTGTAAAACATATCAGTCGGAATTCAGAGTCTCTTCAGAGATGATTGAGGCTTGTAGGATTACCCAACAAAACACAAGTTATTCTTACAGGGATTTTGTGCTTCCCTGGGATTTGTAATTTTGATTGCAAGTTTAAAGATAACCTGCTTATATAAAGACAGAACACTTTTGAGGTACTGGAATGTGTCCAGAGAAGAGCGATGAGGCTGGTAAGGGGCCTGGACCACAAACCCTATGAGGAGAGGGTGAGGGAGCTGGGGTTGTCTAGCCTGGAGAAGAGGAGGCTCAGGGGTGACCTCATTGCTGTCTTCAACTACCTGAAGGGAGGTTGTAGCCAGGTGGGGGTTGGTCTCTTCTCCCAGGCAACCAGGAACAGAATGAAGGGACACTGTCTCAATTTGTGCCAGGGGAGTTACAGTCTGGACATTAAGAAGAATTTCTTCCCAGAGAGAGTGATTTTCCATGGAATGGGCTGCCCAGGGAGGTGGTGGAGTCACCGTCCCTGAAGACTAGATGGAGCAATTGGTGCCATGGTGTAGTTGATTGGCTTGTGCCGGGTGATAGGTTGGACTGGGTGATCTTGGAGGTCTTTTCCAGCCTGGCATATTCTATTCTATTCTATTCTATTCTATTCTATTCTATTCTATTCTATTCTATTCTATTCTATTCTATTCTATTCTATTCTATTCTATTCTATTCTATTCTATTCTATTCTATTCTATTCTATTCTATTCTATTCTATTCTATTCTATTTCCTTGGCAGTCATGAACATAGCACCATGCTATTAAACAGTGGGGAACTGTCTGTGGTGTTTGTAAACATCAGCCTGGCTGCACTGTGCAGTGCAGCAACCTACACAAGTAATTAAAGGCATCTTTCTTAATGGCCCCGTTTCAATCCTGTTTTGCAGTCTTGTGTGCTGTATGTAGTGATCTGATACTGATGTGCTTACCTCTGACAAAGGTATAGGGTAGTTAATGGTAGTTTTTAATCACTCTAAAAATATTTTCTGTATTTGAGGTGGAACCACCCCCAAGTGCTTATCTTTTCACTCTGAGATTTAGTTCTGTAAACTTAAAGGTGATTGTTGAAATGGGATACTTAAGTTGACAGGTTTCTTCTTCTACAGTTGTTACAGGGTGCTTAAACGAGCCTCCCATACTATAATGCTAGACATTTAACAGTTCACAACAACCCCTAGGAAGTGACCTGCTTTTCATATGTGCCATATTTTCCTTGTAGAAAATACAAAGTATGTCTTTCTGTTTTTCACAGCTGGAGTTCTATTGATGACTAGAAGGTAGGAGAAGAGGACAATTGTGGGGAGAGAAGATGTAATTGCAATGTGTCAGGGCAAGTGAGATCCTCATCTCTAGCTCAGCTGTGGAGGGTGGATGTTTGTATGTATATGTGTATGTGCACATAAACGTGTCTATATGTGTTTGTAGTCTTAGAAAGTAAGATATGACGAAAATCAAAAGAGGAAAATTTTACTGCCTCTTCAGACTCTCCAGAATGAGTGCATTGTCCATTAGGGTTGTTCATAAACCTCACTGCAAAATATTCAGTAGTCCTTGTTACAGAAATCTTCATTGCAGTAGTCCAGAATGTGAGATTTAATGTCTTCACAGCCTTGTGGTCTTCATCTTGGAATAATATTGTCACCAAACTGAAGAAATGAAACCATCTATTGCCTGCAGTATGCTCACAGAGCAGGTCCTCATTTTTTATTGTATAAATTAATTAAATGCATATATATCTGTAAAAGAATGCTTTTAACTCTCTGTTTCTTAAAGCTTAGATGAGGACAGCTTATTTAGAAGAACATGAGTGAGAGACATAATATGGAATGATACTAAGTCAAACAAAGGATTCCAAAGCTTAAATGATTGTTGTTCTTATCTTGGAAATACCTGGTTCGTGAAATGCTGCTCAGATCTTTCAAAGAAAGCTTTTCTATAGGTTTGTCACAATGCAGCATTTTAAAATGTAAAAAAAAAGTCTAAGAAAAATATCCTCAAATTGCCTTTGAATTATTTTCCATTTCCTTTACATGCAGCTCTTTCCCCTCTATAATGTGTGGGGAATCACAGGCCTTTAGCGCCCAAGCAGTGCTAGAAAGTAATTGCTGTCTGTCACTCCTCCTAAGGAAAACGTTCTAAGTTGTTAGTGCGGTGATGAAGTAATTGCTGTATTTCATCACACCAAAAAGCTTGTGACCAGTTGTTTATAATAGTGAGCAAAAAAGAATACTTTGGAGGGAAGCTCGGAACAAGTTGTCAACTTTAGTTTTGTTATTTTCACTGCCTTCTGGCAAGAAAAAATGAAGCTAGTAGTGATGTCTTAATCTTGAGCAGGTGAAGATGCGAGAGTGTTTTGTAGAAAGGTTATCTGCCTCTGTATCCATTAAAACAGTAGAGTAGCTTAGCCATGTGTAATATGCACTAGCATAGGTCAGGACTCAGCACTATTTAAATATTCCTCATGCAAAAATTTCAAGGGGATAACTACTGCATGGAACATTGAATGCAGTGTATTTCAGATATTTTCCTGCTTTTCTTCACTGTTACCTCAAATTCCCAAGTTTAAATATGGGAACATAGTGGAGGATGATCTTTTATACTTTTTTGACCTTGCACGGGTGGTTTTTTCATGTGTGCCCATAGAATAGAGTTCTAGGTTAGATCTAGTATTTTCTTTAAGAGAAGAGCTGATTTTGATGCAGTGCTTCTGATGCACCACAGATTCCATATGTGTATGTAGAAGGTGCGATGTACGATATTGTTAATAAAACTGCAATTTCAAAGCTAGATACAGAATTTTCTTAGATTCAAAGATTTACTTGATTAGGGCAACTTGCTAATGTCAGGTAGAACAGAGAAAAGAAAAGAAAATTAATGCACTATTTAGCATTTTTAAAAAACATGAGAATCCTCACTTAGGTCTGTTGGTTAGCTTTTCTCCTGAGCATCTGCTTGTAATTTGGCAAAACTGAAGGTGAATTATCCAGTAAAACATCTTTTTCTAGCAAAATGTCTGTGGTTGGAGGTGCCAGCTTATTTCAAGAGGGTGTGATGGGGGGGAAAAAAGGACGTAAAAGAAGGATACTATTGAGAAGATCAGCAAGCTTGCTCACCTCCATTGTGACAAAGTGGTTTAGCCTGAAAGCGGGCATATGAATGTTGCTAGGGGTGGCTCCTTGAAGCTTTGCCTTTCCTTCTTTGTAGTAGCACCTAAAATAGTGGGTCACAGAAGCAGATCCTATCTTTAACATGGTGTTTTAAGAAGCAATACAGAGAAAAACAGTGGGTTTTGTTTTTTGTTTTTGTTCTTCTGCCACAGGTGTAGCTTTGACATTAGTACCAGTTATTAAAGCTGTCTTATGCAGCAAGAACAAAGCTAAGAAATAAGGCTGGGTAGGGGGAGGAGGAGGGAAGGACATTCTTGAGATCATGATGGCAATTCTGGGCTCAAAGTAAAATGTTGAGGGGTTTTGTGCATTTCTAGCTGTATCACTTGACATTTAAATATGTGCTTAGAAATTACTACATTCTGATAAGTAGAGAAGTTTCCCTTGGTATAAGACGTTAATTTAGTCTCTTTAGTATTAATTTGTTTACTTTCTTTACTAGATCAGTTTAAGTGGCAATGCTCAGTTCTCAGGCTGAGGAAAATCTTAACTTATGAAGAATTGAAATAAGGCAAGTTACAAATCTGTAAAGAAGTAATAAAAAAAAATTATATGTCTGACTTTTTTCCTTTTTTTGTGTTTGACTTCTGTAGCTACCTCCAACTTACCTACTCCCTTCTCTTACAAGACCAAGAAAACATCTGTATATGCTGTTATGATTCAGAGGCATATATTTAGAATCCATTTTAATAATGGCTGAAATTACTGTTCTTCTAGGGATATGGCCTCTGGGAACAGAACAAATAAGTTTCTCCAAGTTTTCTGCAGTATACGAATGAGGTAATAGACTGCAAAGTACACATAGGCATTATTCGGGTACTGTGCATGGCTACATCTCCTGTTTCTAAGCAGTTTTTCTTTGCTTATAGAAGCAGAGATGAAATGAAGTACAGTGGGATATTGAGGTATTAATTTAGTGAGGTGGAACTTGCCAGTAACTCTGAAATAAAAAGTATGTATTTAACTAGGAAATAAGCTTATTGAAATCATAGGTTTCAGATTCTGATAGTGCTCCATAAGTCATAGTTGAAAAATGAATTTGTAGTAGTTGGCATTATAAAATAGTGAACCTTTCTACAAGTGACATGGATGAACATAGCAATTTACAGGTGTGACTTTAAGAAAAGTCTGCAACTTTGTAAATGTGATTTTAGTAAAGAAATGGTGTTTTCATTTGCTGTAGTGTGTAGATAGTAGACTACTCCAGGTATCTGTCAAGATGGCTGTGTCGTATTACAGTAACAAATACTTGTTAAGTATGTGAGAGATGTCATCTGTAAGTTAAACTGTGACATTACACGATTGTAGCTTTATTGCTGTAGGCCAGTTTAGTTTCATATTGCCTGTTCAAATAACTGTGTTTGTGTTTAGGTAGTGTATGTTGAGTAAAGTGAGACTGTCTTTACTGCTGCTGACCCATATTCAAATTTAATGCTGCATTTACCAAGTTAAATGATAGGCCATTAATTAGTTCTATTTACAGAAACATGGAAATACTCATTAGGTTCAGTGGAAGTGTCAGGTGCATGTGAATTGCTACTTTGCAGTTAGCAAAAGATGCTGCTGCAGTTAACTTTAATCATATACCGTTGTAATGGGATCTTGTGCACTGCTAGCTTGTGTCAGTAGACACCAAGCAGCTCTTCGTGGAAGAATGCTAAATGAAAGCTGTTCTAGTAATTATGCCAGGGATCTCTAGTCTCATTAGACAATGAGTCAAGAACTCAGCTTAAGTTCCCTCCTGCTATATTGCTGTGCAAATGCTGCAGCCCATCAGCAAGCAGTTTGCAGACCATGGGTAGGAAGTTTGTGCCATAGACAATTTAAGCTTTGCCTGTTAAAGCTTGTCTTTCCCCAGTCTATTTTTGTGATTTCTGTCCTGCTGCAGCAGGGACTGGGGAGGAATCCAGGAGTTTTTTCTGTTTTTCTCAGTGCTATTTTTAGTTCTGGTATTTGAAATCCAAACACTGAATTAAAATAATATGCTTCTTATTTAAAAAGACTTCTTTGGGACCTGAGTGTTTTGGGGATGTGTTTTTCTTGTTCTTGCTTCCACAGCTTTAGAATTACTTCAGAATCTTGTCTTTGGCAGAGTGATGAGAGGGAGAGAATCTTGATCCTAAATTAAAAATTAGTGATATTGGCCTGTTTTTTATCTTATGCCATAATCAGAAGTAATGTCCCAGTAAAGTCTAATGGTTTTTCCTCAGAGGTGCTTGTAGGAGCAATCCTGACTATTTACAGCAAAATGGTTTAAATTCCGTAGGTAAACCATTTCCTGTCTCCTCAGTAAACAGCTTTCTTGATGACCACTTCATATACTTGTGTGTAGGTCTTCTGCTTTGGAGAGAGTTCGTTGGAGAGATAATTGCTCAGTCCAAGATCTACAATAATTATCACTCCTTTTCTCAGCTCTTACCAGTAATTTGAACTTTTTCAGCCCTTCTAAAAGGTGCTTCTGTCAAAGGGCTGTACTGTAAAGCAAAAATTGGCTTGTACGTGATTCTTAAGAAAACAAATGCATATGAGAAAATACTGATCACTTCTGGTAAAAATATTTTTAAAAGTCTATTTTGTGCTCCTAATAAAAAGAGTTAAATGTCATTACATTTAGAGGAAAAGTAAGGCCAGTTGTTTCACAGCAGTGATCTCAGAATCATTCAAGTTTGCAAAGACCTTTGGGATTATCAAGTCCATTAATCTTGCTCTACAAAGTTCACCCCTAAACTGTATCCTCAAGCACCACGTCTAAAACACCTTTAAACACATCCAGGGTGGGTGACTGAATCACCACCTTGGGCAGCCCATTCCAATGTCTGACCATTTTTGTGAAAAATACATTTCTAATCTCCAGTCTAAGCCTACCCTGTTGCAGGTTGAGGCCGTTCCCTCTTGTTCTATCACTAATTACCTGTGAGAAGAGACCAGCATCTGCCTCTCTACAGTGTCCTTTCAGGTAGTTTTAGAGAGTGATAAGGTCTCTCTTTAGTCTTATGTTTTTAAAACTAAACAGCCCTACCTCCTTCAGTTGCTCTTCATAAAATTTATTCTTCAGGCCCTTCACCAGCTTTGTTGCCCTCCTCTGCACTCGCTCCAGCACCTCCATATCTCTCTTGTATTGAGGTGTCCAAAACTGGACACAGTACTCAAAAGTGTGGCCTCACTAGAGCTCAGTGCAAAGGGACAGTCACATCCCTAATCATGCTGGACACTGTATTTCTAATACAAGCCAGGATGCTGTTCGCTTTCTTGGCCACCTGGACACACTGCGACTCATATTCAGCCTCTTGTTGATTAAACCCCCCGGGTCTCTTTCTGCCAGACAGCTTTTCAGCCACACTTTTCCAAGCCTGTAGCACTGCATGGGGTTATTGTGGCCCAAGTGCAAAACCTGACATTTGGCCTTGAAGCTCATGCCATCAACATTGGCCCAATGATCCAGCTTATCCAAGTCTTTCTGTAGAGCCTCCCTACCATCATGCAGATCGACACTCCCACCTAACTTGGTGTCCTCTATGGATTTACTGACGACACATTCCTTATCAAGATCATCAATAAAGATGTTAAACAGAAGTGGTCCCAACACTGAACCCTGTGACTGGGTGTCAGCTGGATTTAATTCCATTGACCATCAGTCTTTGGGCTCTTTTGTCCAGCCAGTGCTTTATCCAGTACAGCTGTGCTCATCCAAGCCATGAGCAGTCAGTTTGTCCACGAGAATTTTGTGGGGAATGATGTCAAAGACTTTTTGGAAGTCTAGGTAGACAATATTCACATCCTTTCCTTCATCCAATAGTAGAGTCATCTTGTCATAGAAGGTGATATGACATAAAAATATGGAATATTAATAATTTTAATAACATTAATTATTGTTTACTATTATTTTAAAAATCACCAGATAGCGTGAATTTTGTTTGAATTCTCAGTTGACAGCAAGTATTTACACAAAGGGTATTTATAAACACAGAATTAAACAGCCTAAAGCAATTAGAACTTGATGAATAGGAAAGTGGAAAAGAGGGAAATGCTGAATATGCTGCAACAAAGCAGTACTGGCTGTGGGCACAAGATGGACCAAACACGCTTGCTGAGTGAGCTCAGAAACTAGCTAAGCTTTGTAGCTTATGGAGACTATTAAGAACTAACCCAAATATTACTCTCGACGGACACACAGATATCCCATGGGAATTTTTCTGTATAAAGATGCTTCCAAAAACCCACGGTTATCATCCCGAGGGTAAAATACAATATCATTTCAAGGCAGAGGGAAGGAGAGGAAAACCTGAGTCACTGTAAAGCTGAGCTGCTGCAGACCTAGGGGCTGCTGTGAAACAAAAGCTATCGATGCTGCAGGCCAGAAGGTAGTTAATGAGGCTCTAATGGGGAAGAAGCTCCTGGGGACTCACTGAAGGAATCCTGCAGAGGGAGTCACAGAATCGCAGACTGTCAGGCTCTTTCAAATCATTCTCTTAGTAAATACATTTTGAAAATTAGACTGGCTAATAGGCACAAGTATCAGGAGTTTTGGCCAATGAATTTAAGGTGTTGTGCCTCATGCAAGGTACACCTGTACTCCCAAAAAGGCAGTAAGGCAGGTGTTTTGGGCTGCACCAGGTGCCTGAGACCCAGATGCTGGATTGCTTCCCCTTAGGGCAGGCTTACTGAAGCCAACCCCCATTGTTGTCTGCTCCTCAACCCACCTCCTGGACCCTATAACTGAAGAAGGAGGGGCAGTGGCCAAACTGAGTCCTGCTAGGACAGAAGGAAATCAAGTTCATCAGGCAGGACGGGCCTTTCATAAACCTCTGCGACTGGGCCTGATCTCCTGGTTGTTGTTTATATGGTGTGTAATGGCACTCTTGACAAACCTGCTCCATGACCTTCCCTGGTACTGAGGTCAGACTGACCAGATCCTTCTTTCTGCCTTACTTACTGATGGCTGTTAGATTTGCTATCTTCTGGTCCACTGGGACCTCCCCAGTTAGCCAGCACTTCAGGTAAAGAATGGAAAGTGGCTTGGTGAGCATATCTGCCAAGTCTTTCAGCGCCCTTGAGTGCATTTCATCTGGCCCCATATGCTTGTGTGGATCTAAGTGGCGTAGCAAGTCACTTACCTCAGATGACATGAAGGACATCTCAGACGACATTGCAAGAAATCCTAAAATTATTGTTAAGGTTTTATTGACTGTGTGGATTAATCTCAGAAAAGAGATGAGTGTTCTTGTGTTTTGTTGGGAGTTTTTTTGTTCTGTTTGTTTGTTTGTTTTGGTGGTTTTTGATTGTTGGGTTTGTGGTTTTTTTGTCTTTTATTTTTAGCTTTGGGAAACTTCAAGACACTTAGAAGCAGTAGCATAGCTGTGGTTTTAGAAAAGCCTTACTAATGAAATGACATTGTGGTGTGAGCTTATGTGCTCTTTTCAGCTCTGGAAAGTTGTGCTTAGGGTGCTCTGGGTGTCATCTAGAATGGAGTTTAATTCTCTGTTAGTAGTTTCTGTTTAAAAGAGTGGCTAGCCAGAGCATCTTGCCTTAAACTCAAGTATGCTGAGTATTGACCTTCTTTCTGATGCCTTTACTGGAAAGGCACTTGGGTAGGAAACCAGCTGTAGATGAGGTCCTGTGTCCTGACAGTTATTAGAGACTTTTCCTCCCCTGTGTTTTGGCATGGGAAGATGGGCAATATAAGTACTTTAAAAAGTCAGAGAAATTAATTGTGTTTCCTTAGATCGTCTAAATAAATTGACATTTCCTATTAAGACAGTGTCTCTGCAGTAGCTGTGAAAGTAGGAGGGGGTTTATTATAAATATATTTCCCTGCTCTTATTCTTACATTTATTTTTTTCATTTATAATAGAGAAAAGTACCAGTAGGGAATTGAAAATGAAAAAAATATTTTAAAAATAATTCTCTGCAGAAAGTCATTCTTTTATTGAGGATTTCTAGAAAGAAGTCTTTCCACTCAGTACGATAGCAGTGTTTGTTCTAAACTCAGAAATAAACTATAGGAGTTCCTTGGTTGCAATAATGCAAATTTTCCAGTTATTCTTCTAAAATTAATAAATGTTTGTCATAACCTATATAATTGTTTGTTTTAAATAGGAAGTTTCTTTACAAGGAGATTAAAGGAGTGTTTTGTATTTACAGCTTTTGGAATACAACTGATGTTGCTTTGCTGATCACATAGGGAAGAGTAAATGTTGTAGATTCAAACAGACTCAAATCTTATGTGTCCATTTAAGGACAAGAAGCAAACCCATAAATCTTCAACTATTGATGTGACTCTCTGTTGCAAAAGCATGTTTATTTGTTTGAGTATAATATACTCTTGCTGTTTTCCTCTGTTCTTTGATTTGTCTGCTGAAAACAGTAGGTAAACTATGGTGTCTGTTACTATTTGTGGTCTCTCAAATTTATACAGAGAAGCTACTGGCAGGCATAATAGAAAATCCTCTGATA
Organism: Psilopogon haemacephalus; assembly: GCA_013396835.1. NCBI lineage: Eukaryota > Metazoa > Chordata > Aves > Piciformes > Megalaimidae > Psilopogon > Psilopogon haemacephalus. Next base: position 76,762 of record VWZI01012410.1, read on the forward strand.
TACAATGCAGTGAATATGATCTTGGTAAAGATCTGAAATGTACTGTGAATTCCCTTTTACCTTAGAGTAATTTTCATTTTACTCTGTATAATGAAATGGGACTTGATAGTTAATTGGTTTTCTGACAGAACCTGTAAGGCTGCTTTTAAAAAATTATATTATTTTATTTTTTTTAAATGGCTTGTAAGAGTAAAGAAATTACTGCTACTGTCCCTAACAGATTAAGAGTTGGTTATCTAAGAGGACGCAAATCTATTGTACAAGAAATTGTTAGTCACTTGTTCTTACTGAGCAGTCTTTTTTTTTTTTTTTNGGCATAACCTTGACCATTGATATGAGACCATAGACACACGAATGCCACCTGGAACCAGTGCTAAAACTATGCACTGTTTTCTTTCTGAATCTTTTATGAAATGCTGATAGTTTACAGTAAAGTTTTTGAAGATTTTAAATCTTTGCAACTTATAATACCATTTGTGTATCAAGCATGCTCTTTCCTAGTCCTAATACTGTTTGTTGTTGTGTTCTTTTGACAAGCGATGTTAGAGTGACTTTGCAAAACATATAAGCTTAATGAGTACAGACTCGTATTCATTTCGCTGCATCTCAAATTCTTTTCCCTTGGGAGTCATCTTGCTTGATGTCAGGACTAGATATGTATGAGATAAGTGTCTTCCCAAAGTAAAACTGACCCAGTATATTGGAAGCTTTTACTTGAAGATGATTTTGACTGAAACGGCTTAAACTTAAGTGGCATCAGTATAAAAATCAACTCATGATACCAATGGCATGATATTCTTGAATTCAAAATAACCAAAAATAACAGATAAAAGCTAAATAAGACAGCAGCTATGACTTCATAACACATACAACCATATTTTGTAGCAGTACAATGTATCACTTTTCCAAATATGTCAAAGTTGTTTATAAAGAGTTAAAGAGATTCCTGACAGGAAAGAATGAGAACAAGCATAAAGGGGAGACCTGACTTGTCTGAATATATGCAGAAGTCTTCAGCAGATAATTTAGAGTGATGTATTTCTTTGATATTCATGTTCCTCGGCTCTGTATGTTAACAATCCTTCCCTATTCAAGGGCCTATTTTAATTATTTATCATCTCTCAGTATTCTTACGAAGATGTGGGCAATATATTATGTCGCTGTGTTATTGCCATCTTGCTATTTATGTCTGTTTAAAATTAAATAGTACTTATATGTACTTTTAGTACATTATTTCTTAATTTTCATTCATCTTTAAGGAAAGAATTAAAGCAGTAGTCTGGTGAGACTCTAATTTTAGCCTGTTACAGAAATTGTGATTTGTTCCTTGTGTCGTCAAAACAAATAAAGTGTCCAAGACATCTTGTTAAGTTGTCATTTCAGGATAGTTTCCCAAATCAACTTCCTGCTCCAAAGCATTGCATGCTTAAAATATACTAGAGAAAACAGAAAGAATATTAATTATATAATAAAGTTACTCTAAGAAACAAACCAAAGGATACTTAGAACTTTGTACTCCCTTTCTGCTTTGCTTAAATTTCTGGCAGAGGTGCTTTTGTATTTTAAACAATATTTGTGGTGAAAATGAGAGAATGTTCTTATAGTGAGTTTTTCAGATTAAAAAGATTATGGTTCTGGCAATAAAGTATAAAAATAGAATTAATAATTCCAAGTCAAATCTGCAAATAGCTAATTGAGTAATACGTTTCATGTAGTGGAGGGTTACTGTGAGGCGCTGGCTGTTCATGTCATAGGAGAGTGTAATGGAGGGGCAATTAATTGATGTGAGATATGTTTTTTTCAAAATTAATATTGTTTATTAATTTTCAATATTCAGAGCTCTCACACCCCCGACCTCTAGTACTGATAATAATCGGTTCTTCGTGTGGTCATGGAAATGTTATACAGATGGAGGTAAACAGGGAATCTGGAATACTTAAGAAGCACAACTAGCAAAAATATAACAAAAATTAAACTTAAAACTGGAAAGAGATTGTTAGTTTCTTTGTACCTCTTGCCCATTAAGGGACTCGAGAGGCTTCTTTCTACTGCTAAGACAGAAGGTATTCAGATTCCCTGAAGAATTTACAGAACTGAGAGTAGCCCTGAGGAAAAGGACCTAGGGGTCTGGGTAGATGAGAAGCTCATCACGAGCCGACAGTGTGCACATGTGGCCCAGACAGCCAACCGTGTCCTGGGCTGCATTAGGAGAAGTGTGGCCAGCAGGGCAAGGGAGAGGATTCTCCCCCTTTACTCTGCTCTCGTCAGACCCCACCTGGAGTACTGTGTGCAATTCTGGAGCCCCCAGCACAGGAAGGACATCGAACTGCTGGAGAGAGTTCAGAGGAGGGCCACAAAGATGATCAGAGGGCTGGAGCACCTCTTCTATGAGGACAGGCTGAAAGAGTTGAGGTATTTCAGCCTGGAGAAGAGAAAGCTTCAAGGAGACCTTACAGTAACCTTCCAGTATCTGAAGGGGGCCTACAGGAAGGCTGGGGAGGGACTATTCACAAGGTCTTGTAATGACAGGACAAGGGGTAATGGGTTCAAACTGGCAGAGGGGATGTTTAAACAGGATGTTAGGAGGAAATTCTTCACAGTGAGGGTGGTGAGACACTGGAATGGGTTGCCCAGGGAGGTTGTGACTGCTCCCTCCCTGGAGGTGTTCAAGGCCAGGCTGGATGAGGTCTTGAGTGTCTTGATCTAGTGGGAGGTGTCCCTGCCTATGGCACAAGGGGGTTGCAACTGGATGATCTTTGAGGTCTCTTCCAACCTAAACCATTTTATGATTCTATGAATTCCACTAAAGGTTTGCTAAGAGGCTTTTGAGTGTTTACTCACAAAGTAGTCTCTCCTGATTTCCAGGGTTTTGTTATAGTATCAGACAGTGCCCAAAGGATGTGAAGGGGTTGCTGTTCGTGGTTTCAAAGCCATTAGAAGCTTTGGAGTTTTCCCAAACTCTTTTCTCAGGAAGCTGGGAGTCTAGTACAGTCTCTGACCTGGTTCCTCTTGACTCCTGACAGCTGAAAACTTGTGGAGGGGCAGGCAGGATGCAATGAGACAGTATCACAGAGAGCACATTGAGGCAGAAGCAGCAATGGCAGTAGCAGCCCCTTCTGTTACCTCCTCCCTTTTATCCATTCAGCCTGAGTCTAATGGGCTTTTGGGCATAGATTAGCCAATCAGAATGGCACTTTGCCAAGCCTGACCATATTAGGCGAAACAAGGGCTTTGGTTTTCCTTTTCCATGGTTGCTTTCCCCAGCATAGAAGGAGGGGGAGCAGTGGAACATGTCTGGGCAAGTGTGGTGGTTCGGCAGTTACCTTCCACCCACACTTTGAAATAACCCAGGCTAGACTCAGATGTCTGGAAGTTAAGGAAATGAAGTTTTATATTTACAGCTTTGCACAATATACAAGCAGATATTTACAGATACATACAGTAAAAAGGTAATACAGAAACACCACACCCCTCTCAGACATCAGGATCCCTAAGAGGGGTTTTCCAACCACCATCTTGCCTCACTTCCCAATCTTATCTTACTATTTGTCTTACATGCCAGATAAGTGAAAGTAGAGCCGCCAGGGGGATTAGCAGCGGAAAAGTAGAAGTTATTCAGATCCGGCTAAGAAGGCAGGAAAAGAGATGCGACAGCAGCCGTGGTGCAAAGCCGTCTGTCTTACCATTGTTTGGATTCTAACTTTATATCATTTCAGTAAACAAATGAGCAAAGTAGAAGCAAATTTTGTTTTCCTTTCTCAGCCTATAGCCTAATTTCTCATTCAAACCCTCCAATTAGTTCAAACCAGCACAGCAACCCAGGACATGTTCAGGCCTATTTTGGCCTGCTTAGGCCCACCACGACAGAGAGAAGGGATGGAGAGGAGTAATCCACTTACCAAGTATGTGGTGCTTTAATTTATTTTATGGTCACCTCTGAGTTTGAAGGTGTTTGTGTAGGACACTTCAAACTTTCTATCCAGCATCAACCTTACGTCTAAACCTTACCATAACATCTGATCAAACCTAGTGCTTTAACTGACCTTTTTTTTTTTTGGTTAAAAAAAAAAACAACAAACCCTCAAGCATTTCTGCTGTTTGATTGACAAATTGAAAGAAAGGAGATTAGCATAGGTTGCTCTAGACTATTTTCGAATACAGGTAATTTGTAGAGATAATGTTAGGTGAAAGCCATAGCATGTCACAAAAGTCTAGTGTCTGCAGTACTCAGGTTGGGCAGGTCTTTAAGGAACAGACAACTTGTGTGTTTACTGTAGTTCAGAAATATGTAGGTTTTCGAAAAGTAGGTTGGATTTTATTTTGTATTCAGCAGAGGAGTTAGTACCAAAGTTAGAATTTTGTCTAAACTGTAATATGTTGTTTGGACTGGTGAAAGGCTGTATGGGAAGGTGGAGGTGACTAACAAACCCTACTGCAGACTTAAGATGTCCTCTCAAGCCAGAAATATGACTTGATTTTTTATTTCTATTTTTTGTAAAGATAAGTTATGCTTTTACAGGGAGATATTAAACCTTAGTGGATATTTTAAAACAATCTGGACATCACGAATATTGTGTAGCTCTGAGTTCATCAATCAGTGATGAACTCATCTCTAAACCGGAGTTTCATACTACTTGACATCATAGAGACATCTGTTCAATAATTATTTTGTTGTTGCTGTTATTTTTAGTTTCTCCAGTAATGGTTCTCTAATACCTTGGATGATGAATTGAGAATGTCATCAATTATACTGTGAATTATATTAATGTGAGAGTTATTGAAAGCACTGTTGTCAGCTTTTACTGCTCACAAGCTGGAAGAATGACCTTAAGTAAATCTCTTAAGGAAATTTGGGAAGTACTACATTTCAGATACAAATGGGTATCCAAATAGATATAACATTATTTATTAGTGTCTGTATTAGAGGACCATACCTTCCTAAGTTTCTGGTAACTTTTGTTTGTTTATTTCTTTTCCTGACCAAAGATTGGACTATTTTGTGTATGTGTGTATATATGTGTGTGTATATATATATATATATATATATGACATTAGGTACCTGCACTTGATTCTCACAGTTTTAAAAACATAATTCCGTCCCTCTCCTCCAGGTCTTTGTCTTGAGAAGTTGCCAATTTCATCTTCAGCTAGCAACCTCCATGTGGACCGTGAACAAGAAATTGTTACATGCTACGAGAAGGCTGGGGATATTGCTCTTCTGTACCTTCAGGAGATAGAAAGAGTAAGATGTGATTCTTTGCATAATTAAATAATTGTGTGGCTCATCTTTCATCAGTGTGATGTTACCAATGTTTTGGTAACTCAAAGAAAAGCCATCTAATATTCAAGTTCAATGAACGCTTAAAACTGGACAATAGATTCACGTACTTTAAATGAATGTCTGGTAGCTGCCCCTCTGACTGTTCTGTCATTCTGACTTATTAGAAAATACTGCTGCACTGGACTACCATATTCAAAATTCTGAACATGAGCATGGGATTATGGTGTCTTTAAAACACATGTGTCAGTGTATTTACTTACCAGCTTTTGATATAATTATTAAAAAGAATTAAGTTCAAAAGGAAGCTATGAAGATAGATGTTTATTTGGAGCTAATAACGTAACTGCTCTTAAGCCATCTTCGTAAAACTACTTGAAGGTAAAATTCTGAAATAACATTTTACCTGTCAGAAAAAAACACTTGTAATGTCCAAAATACTAACTAAAAGTGTTTTCATCAGTTGATAGGCACAGTCCTAGTACAATGAAACAATCTGATAACCAGATAAGCATGTGATTTTGAAATGTAGATGAACTTCAGATAAATCTTAGTAGTTCTACAAGTTGGGTCAGGACAATATTCTTGAACTCGCTAGCCCATTTGTCAGTTCATCTCATTAATACATTACTGTATATATGAAAAGACAGTTACTGTTAAAGTTTGAGGTATTATGTGTGTAGAAAACTTGCCTTTTATTGCTGAAAGTTGATTTATCTGAGCTTTTTAACATTAGACTGAATATAACCTACAAACAGCTCTGCAGAAAATTAGCAAAGTTGTTGTTGTGTCCTCTACCATTTATCATTTTATAAGATATGGATTATGGAAAGTTAAAATTAGACTCTTTATTTGTAAAAAGTGGAACGTGTTATTGTTTAAATAGTTCAGGCTTTGTCTAAATGTAAAATGATATGTTGGCTCTTCTGTTCCTTCTGTTCTTACTGCATAGCAGAAACCCTTTAAATGTTAATAAATCTCTTTTTTAAAAAGGTGGTTTTTTGTTTTTTTTTTTTTATAAAATAAAATTCGTGATACCCTGTGTTTCTAGCATTATACACTACTGCATATTTTTTTTACTTCAAGGTATGTCTGGACACAATACACTGCACTTGGGGCTTTACTATTTGGCTTGTGAATACTGTTAGAATGAAGCAAATTAGCAATATTAGTCTGACCCTCTTTTTCAGACCTGTTGCTTAGAAGCCTCAAGCCAGTTGCCTTTGAAGGTATTATTAGATACAGTCAGGGTCAAAAGGAAGAGGAAGGAAAAGTTTGAAATGATGGAGGAAACGAAAGTAATTTGCACTTTTACAAATACATACACAGTTTTAATTTTTGAAGGCTTTTTGTTTTGGGATTTTTGTTTTCTTACTTTTAGTAGCAGTTAGACTGTGTGGGGTGAAAATAAAGGCAAATGAAAGCTAGTAGATCCCATTTTGAGAGGATTTTTAATGTTGGCATAATACAAATAAAAAAGCTATTTTGAAAAAATGTAGAGTGATTTATAGATCACTTTTAGTCTTGCTGCTTTCTGCAGCAGTCTTTTCTAATCCAGCAGATGAGGTTTTGAATGTCATCACCTCCTGCTTATGAATAAGGTTGCAAGTGTGCTTTTTCATCTATTTGTCTCTTGTATGCAGTTCTTCACAAAAAAACCAAACACACACAATATTTTTTTACTCGTATTGTTGCTTGGTGAAGAAATTACCTGTAACGATAGAGCCAAACCCAGAAATGTTTATATTCAGGTGGGAAGTATTCTACTAGCCACCACCTATAGAGATTTCTCGAACATTAAGTATTACCTTCTGTGTAAAAATCCATAAAACTTGATTTAAATGTGCTTTTTAAAAGATTTTTTTTTCTTTGTTGTCTTAGGTAATTAATGCCAATATACAGAACAGGAGTCCTAAGCCAGGGCCCACTACACATGAGCAAGAACTTGGATTTTTCCTGGAAACAGGACTTCAGAGAGCACATGTATTATATTTCAAGAATGGGTAAGATTTGATTCTCCTTTTTTTGTTTGGTATTTGATCTAGCTTTATTTGGTTTTTGTGATCTGAGTGTCACCAGTTTAAGCAATTGTGTAATCATAAGACCTCTTAGAAGTAAAGTAGTAACATTTTGATTGAAATAGTCAGGCTGCCCATTGTGCATTTATTTATGTATTGTAAAGTCCTTTAATCAAAGTATATTAAACAGAAACTATTCTATTATTACTTACCAAATTTGAGAACTTAGGCTACCTTTGACTGTTTGAAATTCCTTTAACAGACACTGTTAGAAAGTGCTTGACAACATATTGAAACTCTTGATTTTTATAATTTTGATTTTGTAATTTTTTTCCAAATCTCTTCAGTTATCACTTATTTTAACATTATGCTGCAGGATAAATGTGCATGAAGATCAACAGTATGTATACAAGTGTAAAATCTATGTGTAACCTGCCCTATAGATCCTTTTAGATTCTGCATGGGAGATCTGTTACAATTTATTTTAAATAAGGCTTTTTTTAAAAGCCTAAAAATAAATTCAGATATCACCGAAACTGGAAAAAATGAATACAACTCTCTTGTTTTTGAGAGTTTTAAAACTTGGCGCAAATGGTTTATAAGTACATTTCTGACATTTGTTGTGGAAATCACATAGTTTAAAAATTTGCTTGCAGGACTTTTTGTTTCACAAGGAAAACATAATTTGTTTGAAATACTGGTCTCATGGTGAGACCACTGTTTTGTACAAAAAATGCTTATTATTATTTCAAATACATTAAAATGAGATGAGAAGAAATCGTGCAGTGTCTGTAAAGAGTTCGAGATTTGAATGTATTGATGGTAGGGTAACAAAAGGCTGTCCAAGTTTTCAAACTGTTTAGAGATTTCAACATGGAAGTGTTCACTAGGCTCTTGAAATCTTATTCTTAGAGTAATTAAGTAGTGCTGCAGTATCACATGATCTGAGAGTTAGATTTTAGTCCTGTTTTCATCATTTAATTGCAGAAGGAATGGAATGTTCTGAATTTTTTTTTCACTTACCAGGACTAAAATAAAATTTCTGTTTTCATATCTGCACAAAAGATAAATAAAATACACTTACTGGAAAAAATCCCAGTGGCAATTGTGGTGAAGAATAAGCTAAAATTTCACAATTTGAAAGACTTTAGTTGAAAGCCAGAAATTGAAATTATCTGTTTAATCTGACATGGTCTTAAAAGCTATTAGTAATAAACATGACAGATTAAAAATCAATTAAGAAAACAAAAATTCGCACAAGGAAGTCATGCAGTGTGTTATTAAGGAACATCCATGCCATAGGACTGTTTTTTGTAGACTGTGTCAGTTAGTATGGTGTGAACTTTGAGAGGTTGGTTGTATTCAGTGAATACTTTAATCCTTCATGGTGAAGTTATTGGTGTTCCTGTTAACTCTTACATAAGCTTGTATGTTTTTTGCAGTCTTTAGTACCATGATCACAGTATGTATTTAATTGAAAAATTACCATTCCATTTTCATTGGCCAATGCTACTTTTTGTTGTGATACAAGAGGAAGTGAGGTGTTATGAAAAATAGCTCTGTGACAATCATTATTTTACATATTCCTGCCATTATATCATTTAGTTTCGATTCTTAATTTAGAACCAATCCCAGTTCTTTCAAGATTTCCTAATATGGTCATTGTTTCAGGCTGCTAGTTATGTTGCTGCTTTCATGTTTTACCTTTTTTCCCCCCCCTATTTATTTTTCTTTAGTATTTTTCAACTTGAGTGTACCAGAATGGAACAAAACTTTAAGTGTATTTCTTAATAGGGACAAATTTATAGCATGCTTTAGTTAAATTTACTTTTTGCAGTTGAAGCTGTAGATGGTAAAAGAGCTTCAATCCTATGGAAGAGGCAGGGAATCACCACCCTGTTACTGCTTATGAGCAATGGGATAGAAGGAGAAGAGGAAAAGTCTACTTGTCTGGTTTTTTTTATTCGTATTGCAGTGAAGTGGGATCTCTTATTTGTGGATGTTCATTAATCGAGGCAAACACTCAAATGGTAGATGTACGAGTAGATGTTTTTGGATCTTTTTTGGTAGCATTTGTAGACTCCAACTACAGTTCCACTCCAACAAAATCTCTCAAAATCCATTGGAGAATCAAATTTGTAGTTTTTTTCTTTTTAAAAAAAAAAAGTCTTTTTCTTTTTTTCCCTAAATTTGTGCTTTTCACAGGATGCTAGGGGTTGGAAAGGACTTCTGGAGATCATCGAGTCCAATTCCCTCTGCCAAAGCAGGACCATAGTCTAGTGCAGGTTGCACAATAATGCATCCAGAGAAGTCTTGAAAGTTTCCAGAGAAGGAGACTCCACGATCTCTCTGGGGAGCCTGGTCCAGTGTTCTGTGACCCTTGCAGTAAAGAAGTTCTTCCCCATGTTAAGGTGGAACTTCCCATGCTGTAGGTTACATCCATTGCCTCTTGTCTTATCACAGGGCACAAGTGAGAAGAGGCTGTCCCTTCCTTCTTGACACCCAGCCCTCATGTACTTACAAACATTTATTAAATCCCCTCTCAGTCTTCTCCTCTTCAGACTAAAAATGCTATGGACTTTTTTTTCTGTTGTTGTTGCATATGTGGGAGTCAGTTGGTGAATCACTGCTTTTAGTTACACAACTTCCAGTGAAAGCATCCTTTTGGTGCATGCATGTCAGTTACAAGCTAGAAAATAAGTAAGTCTTATACTAGCTGCAAGAGCATAATTTTATCAATAATGTAGTGAGTATTGCCTGCTACCCTGGAAGCTAGTTTATCCACTTTGAATTTCCATTTTCTTTACTGACTGTACAGAGATTTTCTTTTAAGACAAGATATTTTTTTTTAAAGAGAGTTAAGTGACTGTCCTTCAGGTATTTGTTATCTTGTATGAAAAACTAGAAAGTGTTTGAAACCTAACTTAGGCTAGCTGCTAAGTGCTGGCATTTTGAAATACATGGAAAAGCAATTATCTTTAAAAGGACAAGCATAAAGTCTTAACAGAAGAATGTTATTTTAGTGCTCTATTAAGACATAGATCTGAAATGAATGTTTTCTTCCAAAGTGCACAGAATTTGAAAGAATTAAACTACATACCTATTTTTTTACTTGGGAGCAGAGGAACATTTTATCTTGGAAATAAGAAACAAAGTGATGTTTATTGTGCTTGTGAAAACATATTCTGAAATGCATAACTTTAAATGTCTTTCCAGCTGATTATGCAAATTCGGTTTAGTTTAGTAGTTTCCTTGTAATTTCAGGTTGAAGGAGTTCAAAGTCCTGATTTTGTCAGAAGAAAAGCTATGAGCACAGGATTCTAAGTTCTTGTCGAAACATCAGTATTTGCCTTGTATTCATGTCATGAGATAAACAAGAGAAACTGAATCTCTAACTGGTTTTTATTTTAGAGGTGCTAGTGTTCAGAAATATGCTAGAAGTGTGTGCTCTTGAACTGTCAAATCATGTGAAAACCAGACTTAGCTGTCTCTGAGAGTTCTTGTCCAAAGATACTGTTCTGTAAGAGTCCAGGATTCATACAGCAATTCAGTCTAGTCTCCATCAAGCTTTACGTAACTGAACTGAAGCCTGAGGAACCTGTTTTTTCTTGATTGTTTTTTACTGATTCAGGATCTTGTTCGGCTCTTTTCTGGAGTAAACAACAGAAAACAAAAAAGCAAGGAAATTACAGCTCTCTGTCATTTTAGTGAGACTAATTGATTCACTGGAAGGTGTGATAATAGCTGGTGTGGCTATGAGAATCACAGAATGGTAGATGGTGAAAGAGACCACTGGAGAGGTCATCTAGTTCATCCTCCTTGCTAAAAGAGGTTTGGCTAGATCATTTCACACATTCAAGGGGGTTTTGAAGTTGTTTAGAGAAGGAGAGCCCACAACTTCTCCAGGCAGTCTGTTCCAGTGCTCATCTTCAAAGTAAAGAAGTTTCTCCTTAAGTTCAAGTGAAATCTCAATCTCCTGTCTTCTACTTTGTTGCTCCTTGTCCTATCACTGGCCACCACTGAAATACTTACATGCATTTGTAAGATCCTCTCTCAGTCTTCTCTTTCCAGGCTACAGAGCCCCAGGACTTTCAACCTCTCATAAGGGAGATACTCCACTCTCCTAATCATCTTTGTGGCCCTCCATTGTACTCTCTCCAGTAGATCCCTGTCCTTCTTGAACTGGGAAGCCCTATAACTGGGCACAGTACTCCAGACATGACCTCACCAGGGAAAGTAGAAGGGAAAGAAAATGTCTCTTGACCTTCTGGGCATGCTCTTAATGCACCCTAGAATACTGTTGGTCTTCTAGCACAAGGGCACATTGCTGGCTCATGGTGAACTTGTCCTGCAGGACTTCCATGTCCTTCTTCTCAGAGTTGCTACAGTCCCTATCCTATATAGACGAAGAAAGAGATAGGATGAGAAAAGCGATAGGACCATGCAAGTGAGAGTAGGAAGATTTGAAGTAGGAAGAATGGTGGGAAAAGTGAACAAACACTAAGAAGGCAGAATAAGGCTTTCCTCTTTTGGCAGTGAACAGTTAGGTGGTCTTAGATACCAGTTGAACTGCAGTCTAGGCAGTAAGTGTTTTCATTTTGAAGGTGTTAATGCAAGAATTGCTGCTCAATGGGGCTGGTTTAAATAGTGTGTACACAGTTGTGTACACTGAAGATGTTTCATTTATAAGCCAAAACATCAATCAAGAACTGTAAAGCATCAAGGAAACAAGATATTCTCCACTGAGTTTGAGAGATCTGAGATTTTTTGTTCTGCTTGAGTTAATGGGTAAACCAAGAAATGTGTCATGATGCAACTGTGTTACCTTTTGGAGACAGCTATCTAAACCTTAGCAGAATGTTGGCTTCAGGTAACTCGGATTGCATTAGTCCCATCATTTTTGTGACTGTTGATAAAATTATGCTTCTTTCCCCACTTCAGTTGTGCAGAAGACAGAGTTGTCCATTTGGCTGGACCCTTAAGCCACAGAATTTCAATCCTTTTTTTTTTTTTTAAAAAAAACCTCATCTTTGTAGGGCTATATAAAACAATTACTCTAGTATGATAAATGGTATGCCTCAGTGTTAGGATGTTGTCTTGTTACTGCTAAAACATTAATCTCTTGATCTGACACATTTCTTGCTTTTTGCAAGAAATACTCTGTGAATTATTCTTAATTGTCTGAAAGTTATTAGCTAGAGTGTATGGATTTAAATCATGGCTGTTTTTTGTAAATGTCGATCATACCAGAGTTACTGAACTGCCAGTACTCTGATTGCCATATGCTTTGCCTGCCCTTACTCCTTCCTTTTAAACCAAATAACTTTGTTTTCTTTGCTATTGAATTCTCTAGAGGAAAAAAACTTGAAACTGTAGAACTTACAATGTACTCTTGAGTTTACAAACATTACATTCTTTCTCTGTTTATAAATAAGGAGCTAACACATTGGGGAAGTGGTCTCAAATCAAAAAAACATTTCTTTTCCACCAGTTTGATCAGGCAGTCTAGATCTCATTGCTCTTGCTTCTCTCTGTTTAAAATGGGAATATTACTTAAAATTGCCTCAGCAACATATTAACAGGCTAGCATAAGAAACTTAGCCTTTTCACTGGCATGACTCCATATGTACTTTTGACTCTTAAATGGGAGAAGTGCCAACAATTTAGCCACCAAATTGCAGAATCGGTGACGTTTGATCTAAAGTCACTAAGCAAAAAATTATTCTAGTTTATTTAATCTATGTTAGACTCAGTATTTGGATTTTTAAATTTGGTAAGCATAAGGGAAGTACCTGACAAAGCCAATCTTGCACTCATAGAGGAGATGTCCTTAATGCCTTTTCATTTCTTCCTGCTCTTTCATCGTATCATATCTATATCAGTTACTCATTTCTGTTTTGGAGTAATCCCCTTGCGTATTACAGTTATTTTATTATTCTAAACAGAAATGCTCTGCCTGAAGTTTTCAAAGAAGCATAAAAGTTGACTTAATTAGGTTGTCAGATAAACCATTGAAGCTTAGTGTGCAATTATATAGACACAGGGATGCAAATTAGCCCTAAGGACACCAATCCATATAGACTTAAAAGTAGCAGATTGTACCTTTAAATCCTGGTTCTCAGTTTTTAACTGGTTTAATGCTACTGGAAGAGTCAGAGTAGTTGTTCGGGGTTTTCTTTGGTTTTCTTTTTTTTTTTAAAGTTGCAAACATCTAAATTGTTCTTTAAAAACTGGGAAGATGCAAATCAAAAGGCTTGACATAAGCATGTTCTGATGTCAGGCAGTCACGTAAACACACTTGTGTGTAACTAGCAGTGTCTGTCTGTGGGCTGTCTTTGTCTTGTCTGAAATTAGGGAAGATGTATCAGCTGTGAGTCCATGTTAATGTACCTTAAAATTCCTTGTGTTGAGAATGAAAGGGATCTCAAAGTCGTTTACAGACACTGTGGGATGTTGTTTTCTAAGTTAACCTGCCCTTTTGCTCTGGCCTTCAGTCAGCACGGGCGGAACTGCTAACATGAAGGCACATCATAGTGAAAAGCAGGTAAAAGTTGTGTGCTTCCTAGGCTAGGCGGGAAAAGTAGGTACCAGAATACCCACCACCCTTGTCTTCACCCCAGTGTTACAAACTGTTGACAAATATAGGAAATGTACTTTGAGAAAAGCAGTGTGGTGTGGAGATCTACCATATTGTTCATGGTATATTTTGCTTCACTACCAATCTTAAAGCATTTAACTCAATTTTTGGGTGATTTAGATTGTAGTTCTGAAGTGATTTTGGTTTCTTTTAGTCTATTTCACATAGAAGATGCTTTACAAGTCTGTATTGTGTTTGTGTTCCCTTGTGCAGTGGATCAGTGTTAAATGCTTTATGAAGCAAAACCTAATTCTGTATTTTAAGTTGTTTTTATTCTAGTACAGTGTTACCGCTTTTTCTGTGATACAGTAGAACTTCAGTCACAAGATTCAGTTGCTTGCAGATGCTTACCAAAATATAATAGGTGACTACTAGCAACCTGTCATAAAGTCCTTAAGGACTTCTAAAAGTTGCATGTGCATGAAAAGTTTGGGGTTTTTTATAGTTCTTGCAGCATATAAAAAGATACAAACTAAATATGGAAAAGAATGCTAATTCAAAACATTTTATAAATTACTGTGATTTGAAGTTCTATTGCGTAGTGTATGTTTCACCTGTACTGGGAAATAGTGTTTCAAGCTGACAAGTTCTTGCTTTTGCTCTTTTTTGGACAATTTTTCAGGGATTTTTTTTTTTTTTTGCCAAGTCTTTTTGTGTTTTTAAATCTTATGAGAACATATCTGTGACTTTGCAATACAGTCCTTGAGACAAAGCTCCATTCATGGGAAATACGTGCTTAGAAAAGAGGACTTAAAGATGGGATTCCAGTGGTCTGATTTTGGCTCTCTAAAATATTTGGCATGTGGTATTACTGAATGGTATGTATTTTGGCTTTCCAAAGGTGCTGAAGGTAGCCAGCTTCCACTGAGTTCAGAGGTTTTCTTAAAATCTGACCTACTGACTTTCTGCACTTCATTACTGCATGAAATTGGTATAATATTCATTAGCTATTGAGATACCTGCCTGTGTGTAATACAAAAAATAAATAGAATTTTTCATGCAGTTTTCCTGTGTGTTGGGGTTGCAGAATTCAGTTGTTCAGCTCAGCAAAATAAAATCAAAGTCCTTCATCTGTTCAGTGATGAATTGTATCAATATGAAATATTCTCAACTGCTTTAAAGTGCAGTAAAAACCAGATAGCTAACTCATATAGAGATGAGAAAAAAGATGAATTTGCGAGAGCATTCATTTATTGTTTGAGAAGAAAGTTCAGATCTGCTGAAATTGTTGGTATGAATGATGCCTCCATTCTAAGGGTCTTGAATGTCCTTGCAAAAGCTGTTTAGGCAGCAGAAGTGAAAGGAACATAGACAAAGAACCTTGAGTTGCAGATACCACACCAAAAGCTAAACGAGTTGGAGAACAGAACACTGATCCCTTAGTCCTCTTCTGACCATACTGTGTGTGTGCTCCTTCCTCCTTGAAAAGGAGTTTAAAATGTTACATTACTTTCACTGAGGATTGCAAAGTTTACTCCTCTCTGTATTTTAAGGTATCAAGAAAGCAGATAAAATAGCATTGTTTTTCCTAGCTCTGAGGTTTGTAGTAGTACTACTACAATTACTAGTGTAATTGGAAATTAATACCATTGTAGTTTGAAGCCCAACTTGAGGTTTGTGTTTTCCTTTTTTTTTTTTTGGAGTGATCACTTCTACAGTTTTCCTTGCTCTCTCTTGAAATGTACTGATCATCAAAATGTTTATTATTATAACAAACTAGCAAGGAATGTTGTTTTGATAATCCCAGTGGTGGGGTTTCAAGAGGAGGAAAAAAAAAAACCCACTCTCACAGAAAGGAGATGATGATTTGCAGAAAAAAGTGATAGCATGTTTTTAATGATTCTGTCAATATATTGAGGTATTACTACATCGAAGATGGAATACTGTCATATTCTATGTTTATATACAGGAACTTGACGAGAGGAGTTGGTAGATTTAGAGAGTTACTAAGAGCTGTTGAAACAAGAACTACACAAAATCTGCGAATGGTAAGTTATCTTAAACCACATTCTTATTGCAACATCAGAACTTTAGTAAGGCAGTAAAACAAATACGGCATATAAGATAGAGACAATCAGATACAAAGCGTATTGGTCAGGATTGTTTATCCACTACTTCAAAAAATTAAATTTCTTGTCTTAAGTGAATGATAAAAACAAAAAGGAATGTTTAATACCCAGTCCCTCTTCTGTTTCTCTTTCCTGTTTGTGGTTAAAATCTGGTGTGTCTCTGACTGACCACACTTCCAACCTTAATCACCCTGTTAATGACTTACTATAGTTTCACAAGAGTATTGTTTCATATTTTTGTAGTGGAATAGGAATGAGGGCGAAGCACAGTGTCTTTACATGTTCTATTTAGTTGGAACTTGCCAAGTTAGGTTTTTTTGTTTATTTGTGATAAAGCCTCTTAAATGAAAATAGTAAAAGCAAAATAATTAAGATTTGTTATTTCTATTGTCAGATAATAAACCTTTATTAGAAGAGTGATCTTTTTTTGAGTCTTTATATATAAAAGGCTGTCTTACACCTTTTGCTCTAATGTAATGATTGTCAAAATGTCCTAGATTAACTTACTAATTTTAAACCTGTAAAGCTTCTAAACTGATAATAAGGAAGGTTATTGGTTTCTTAATTAATTTAATAGTGGATTCCTAGTCAGGATACTAAAATTCTTAAATAACTTACTTTTAATGGAGAGGAAGGACTTCTTATGTTATAGGAATTGGTGGAAGATGCAGATTGTACCGTGATTGTCCATGTCTTAAATGTTATATGTGCTAATGGGAAATGTTTTTGATGCAAATGTAGATCTTGCCTTCTTTCTACTGCCCTGGTATTGATCTCTGAGCTTTCATCGTCATAATATATAGTTGTGCAGTTGGTATGGGTATGTATGAAACATAAAAGAGAAGACTAAGCTGATAGTTCTGGATTATAGGATGACTTTGAAGCTTTAAATTAATATTATTTAATATTTCTATAAGTATTTCTATGCTTTATTATATGGTGACACAAACATTTGGTCAAAATAAAGTTTTTTCTTGCTGGTATGCAACCTCATTTTGCTCTTACTGAGCCTTACCAACAGCAGCAAACACTAGCACCTCCAAGTACAAGTTGTCAGAAGCCAAAATCCTTTGGGGTTTGGACTACAACTATCTCTGGAGGGTTAGTCTTGACTAACTGCCAAGTGCCCACCTGAGCTGCTCTCGTTCCCCTTTCTTAAGATAACATGGAGAGCAAATAAATAGAAAAGCTTGTGGATCGAGGTAAAGACAGAAGTTTGCTTATAAGTTTCTCTCATGAGCAAAACAGACTCAGCTTGGGGAAAAGAGAGTGGGAAGTGGGATGGTGAAAAACTGAAACATAAACTAAAACATTTACTCCCCACCCCCTCTTCCCAGGTTCAACTTCAGTCCTTCATTCCTGACTCTTCTACATTCTCTCCCTGCGCTTTTACTCCCTGAGTGGTGCGTGGCAGGTGGAGGGAGTCTATAATAGTTCCTCTCTGCTGCTCCTTGGTCCTCATACCTCATTCCAGGACAAAGTCCCTCCCATGTGTTGCAGTTGCTTCAGGGAATATCAACGTGTTCCACTCCATGGAGCCTCTCAGCAGGTGTGGACATCTGCTCCACTGTGTTTTCTCACATAAATGTCTCCATTCAGGCCTGAAGAAATGGCAGATGCAAAATATCTGGAAATACATCTGATGTGCTCCAACAGCAACAGTCAATGTTGATGCTCCAGAATTATCAGGGTTTAACTGACAATGTGGAAAAATTGTTTGTTAATGCCTTTTTTTTTCCTTTGTCTTTAGAGAATCGAAGCCAGTACTTGTTCCTTTTGAAGAGCAGCACACTTTTTTTCTGGATGTTTTAAAATAACAGATGTATTCTGTATGACTAGTCTTCTTCAGAAATACTCCAAGCCTTTAAGAGTTTGTATTCAGAATTTCTAAGAAAAGTATTTGTTTTTCATTTAACAGACGATAGCAAGACAACTAGCAGAAATTTTGTTACGAGGCATGTGTGAACAGAGCTATTGGAATCCACTAGAAGATCCTCCTCACCAGTCACCCCTAGATGATCCACTTCGAAAAGGTTCAAATACTAAGAATTACGCACTCAGTAGAAGACCGCGGGTATACACTGGAGAAAAGTATGGCTTGAGTTTATACCTCTCCTGTTTCTATAATTGCAGTTGTTGCCCAGTGCACTGGGTAATTTATATTTTTCAAAATGTAGAAGGAATTGGGAAATGTGCATGGCAGTATTTCCCATGCTCTGTGTCTGTATATATACACACACACACATATATATATGTTCTCTGAAGAGAGCTAGGGAAACAACATGCTAGACTTTGCAGTGTAGGAGGTATGTGTTGTTCCTATACCACCATTCTGCTTTTTCATAGAAAGCAATAGGAAGATTTAAATTAATCCCTGAAATGTAATAGGAAACCAAAACATATCTGCCAATTTAGCTTGCAGTTTCAAAGGTAGTTTATTTCCTGAGGCTACCTTTTAATCTTCTTAGGTTAGTTTTGGCATTTCTTTGTGATGCCACCTTTCTGCTGAGTTTTATTTTTTCACTGACTCAGGTAAGTGGTATGCTATGGATCATTTTTTGTGTAGCATATCCAATGGTTAATTTTAGAGTAGCTTTGATATGTATCTTGTGAAAAATGTGTCTTTTTTTTCCCAAAGCCCATCACCATCAGTATTAAACACGGATAGCCATTTCCTCAGATTGGAACTTTTCTTGATAGCTTGTTATTTGTTTGTATCTGATCAGATTTAAAATGGTTCCTAAGATAAAGTTAGACACTTTATGATAGTGCCAAAAATATACATTGATGCGATTTTGTGCTTTCTAGCAATCCTCAGGTGTAGCTTGTATCAAAGCATGCTGGTGAAATGTTAGCTATTTGGCACTGTTTAATCTGGTGAAACTTTGTTGCACACCTGGCATGCACTACTCACATTCTACACAATTTCTTGAGCGATATTCTTGTGTGTGTATATATATGTGTGTTGTATATATATATGTGTGTATGTTTATTTTAATACAGTCCACAACTATTGTTTGCTTGTGAAACATGCTGGAAAGCAGTGTGAGCTAGGGAACTGAGAAGTCAATTGTAGCAGTGGATGTAGTTGTCAGGCTGGTAGCTGCCATAGTAGGACAATGCTAAGTAATGCAGATAGAGAAGATTTGAATTCTTTTTAAATGTAAGAAGATTTTGTGAAGTATGAAGAAAATCACTTGAGATACTCAAAATACAACTGGACACAGTCCTGGCCAACCTGTCAGTTGAACCTAGTTTGAGTGGGGGAGCTGTATTAGATGATGCCCAAACACTCCATTCAATTTATAGCAAGTTTTCAGGCTCAGTCTTTCAAACTTAATTCTGAACTGATCCTTTTGCTTCCTGGCAGAAGTGGGACTTTGTTTAGTGTAATTTTCTTGCTCTTGGAACATGCGAATGAGGAGTTTCACAACTTCAACAGAGCATGTAATTAAGTAGTTTTTTTTTGTCACATCAGAGTGATTAATACTGGATCAGGTAAAACACATCTAGCTGAGTATCTCATCTCCAGCAGTGACTGAAGGTAAGTATCTAAGATAATGAATAGCAAGACAGATAAGTAGGAAGCTTCTTCCTAGGTTTCATCTGACCACCAGTTCCAAGTTTGGGGTTTTTTTTGTAAGTATGTTCTCTGATACAATAAGTATCTGCCTTATGTTCTTCTGAGAATGGTGAATATGACTTAAGTTAATACCACTTATGATTTTGTAGATCTTTGTGCTTCTGCATCTTCGATTTTCTCTATTCTCATCCGACCTGTTAAACTTCTCGGTTTGCCTTTGGTTGGTAGCTATTTCATGCTTCCGGTTGCCTCTTTTGTTCTGCCTTATTATCTTGGAATTACTTGACTTGTATATTTCCTCTGCTGGGAGACACAGAAAATGCCTGAGTTCAATCACGTAAATTGAGCATCTCACATACCCAGGTCAAAACAAATTCTCACGAATTTCTTCGTGAAGAGGATCTTCACTGTTTTGAGACAGTCATCTACTTATTTACCAATAACTGTGTATTCGAATTGTTATGTAAAAATAGAAATGTCTTCTGAGATATTCTTCAAAACCTGGTAAGCAACTTGTATTGATGAAAAAATAAAAACACATCAACAAAACAGCTACTGCGAGGTCTTGACTGCTATGTATTAGTGACTATAGGTTTTGCTTATTAACAAGAAGTTATTTTCTACATTTAAACACTTAGTTTTGGAATCATTGATTTTAATTAACAGGAGATAGCACTTGTGTTCACTCAAAAACAGTTTAGAGAAGGAAATCTGAAGAGGTTAAACAGTCACTGTGTTGCGAAGGAGCTCAGAATCAATACAACTGACCAATATGATCAAAATATTGTTCAGCTTTATTATAAAACCAGCACAGGTTATATAGCCTAAGCTTCTCCCAGTTCACATTATTCTCTTTCTCATTGGTAATTCTTACCTGCACATGCACCTTTTTCTCCTGACGTATATCTGCTGCTTTGCCCAAGATGTTTTAATTTCTTCTTCAGCCAGCTTCCCTCTTATCAGTCGGTGCCGCTAATGCAGTACTCCCAGCACTGTAGATTGACCTGCTTTTCTCACTCTAAGAGAAGCCCACCAAAGGGGATCTTTAATGAGTGGATCATTCGTTACATGTCCATGGCCCTTTAGCCATCCCACAAATCCCCCTATTTGTTTTTGAATAATCCACGTTTGATTAGTTATCTATTGAACAGCTCTCATCACACATTGCCATGCACACGTTAATAACAAGCATCCTACTAATAATATTACTATTACCTGTATTCCTTGCATAACTAAACTAGGCATCCTGTGATGCCTAAACTCTGAAGCCAATCTCAAGAAGGAACTATTAACTTGTATATGATTCATGTTGTCTTTAATCTGCCCCAACTGTTTTTGAACACCTTGAGAATGATCAGACAGATAGAACAACACATAGTCTCAAACTCCTGGCATCCATGACCTTGTACCAATAATAAAACATCAACAGCAGCTCTGTTTTGCAATATAGCATGTCTAACACTATCCCTGTAACAATAATCCTGTTAAAGCCTTACTTGTAGCAAAGGTTTGTTTAGCAAGCCAAAAGCCAAGCTTATCTAAGAATGTGAATGCTTTTCCAGCCACCGCCCTGGTAAAAAAAAGAGCAACAGGGAATCTTTGACTAAAAGACCAAAATTCTAGTTTATCATCATAATTAGGAGTATATGCAACTTTATGTGGAAAGCAATGCTGTAAAATTGTAGATGTGTTTGGGGTTAACAAAGAGAGGTGTCCTAGACTACATGGACCTCCTTTTTAAGCAAGGGGATAGCAGCTCAAGCACTGTGCCCACTAAAATGTCGAATTACCAGAGGATTTTCATCTAGTAATGAGCAGTTTAAAAAAAATTAAAATTATAAAGCTTTATGTGATCACTCCTGTCATCTAACCCTTCTGGCTAGCCACTCCTATCCAACCCCCCCCGCCTCGTTTTTATTTAGAAGCCAAAGGAGCATAAGCAGGTGTATTACCTATGCTGCAATATTACAGGAAATACTTCTCATGTAAAGTGATTATCTGTTACATGCTGTGTTGGTAGGTTTGCTGTCTGTTTTAATTTCTTCCTGCACTTTCATGATTGCAATGTAACTCAACTGCATAGGTGTGATGGTACCCTTTAATAATTGCAATGGTCTGTAGTAAGACATCTCCTAGAAGCATCTCTCCTCTCTGTGCATCTGCTATAGCAAGCCAGTAGCTAATCCAGCATGCGACAAGTGAAATCTTACTGTGAATGTGAAAACTGAATCCAACAACCTTTCAGTCTTTGCCATTTAACTTTGCTGATACGTTGTACCAAAAACCTTTCTCCCTTGATTTTTTTTTTTTTTAGCTTTACATAATCCCTTATTCTAATATACTACTATTGATATGAAGGAAAAAAATCCCAAACTATACTATAATATCTCTGTTCTAAACTCTTAACCTTAGCTATGGTAATGCTAAAAATCTGTGCACTGAAAAAAACTATGTTAAAGTTAGAACTCTTTGGAAATAGCCAGAATACAAAAACCAAAAACCTCCAACTTTAGATCTATCAATCTAAAAAGAAAATTATTAACCTATAGACTTGCAAACAACTTATTCTACCGAAATTCCTGCAAACATACTACCACTATAATATTCCATTCTAATCATTAACCACTTATCATATTCTATTACAATCATCAACCACCTTACATACCTTATTCTAATTACTTAAGACTTAAAATTACCCAGTATTATTCTTCTTCTTCTTTTATTCCTACACCCCTATTATTCCTACACCCCTATTAATATCACCTAATACCATTGGTTTTCCTAGTATGCATTCTCCCTTTGCATTTTCCATATCAAACAGTCATGTATATCAAAAGTCTTATCCATTAGCTTATAAAGCTTAAGATCTATTACAATTGAAAACTAACTCTAAAAACATTATCAGGATTTGCATCCTCAAAGAAACTAAAACAATCTTCAGTAAAGAACAAATTCAACACTGTCACTTTAAAAGAAGACACAACTCTTGCAAGAAAAAGGGAGGGCAGAAGTGGGGGAAGCAAAGCTGCTCCAGCTCTTCCAGGGAGAAACTGCAGCTACTTGGCAGGGCTGGGGGTAGCTGCTTGGCAGAGAAGGGAGAAAGAAAAAATCTGCAAAGAAACGAAAACAAATCCTTTTACAGATTGAACAGGAAGGGTAAACCTCACGCAGCCACGGCCACCCTGTACATGATTTCTGAGTCTTTAGCAGGTAGTTTTGTGATACAGTCTGAGATGGGAAGTGCAGACTCGGAGCAGCACTTGCTGCAGGAATGGTCTCCTTTGCTTGGACCTGGGACGGTCCCCAGACCGTCTGTGCTGCAAACGCACGTGTGTACATCCCTTGGCCATTGTAGTTGATCTGTAAACCGTAGGTGTTTGTCTCACTGATGACTCTGAGTAACATTCCCTGCAGGACCATCTTCAGATGGGTTCTGTACCAGCCAGGACCTGCCAGACTTGATCTGGTAGATCTTAGGCCTTGCAGCTTCTAACATTTGGGCTGTGGACGCACCCCTAGACAACACACTCAAAGCCTGTTTTGATTTTTCATTAGCTTTGTCATAAGCCAACATACCTAAAAATTTCACTTCCGTATTTTCATCTAAATCTGGATTAGCATTAGTATTCACAAATTCTCCATCTATAAAAGCATTCCTGACCACCTCTCTCCACCGGAGGGGATCTGAACTTGCTAGTCCTGATCGATGTTTCTCATAGTCTGTTAAACCTTGATCCGTATCTTGTACCCTCTTTTCACCCAGACCGCACATTTCCCCACCCCTCTTTGGAGGTGGGCGAAGGGCAAACATTTGTCACCTGGTGGGAACAGGTAGGGTTGGAATTGAGAAGGTGCTTTTCAGCTACAATTGGGCAAACATTTGTCACCTGGTGGGAACAGGTAGGGTTGGAATTGAGAAGGTGCTTTTCAGCTACAATTGTCCTTCATTTTTGGTCTCCAAGCATTTCATCCAGTGAGGTTGATGATTGTTGATCCAGTTGCAGGGGAAGGACTCTCCTCATATTCATAGCTGCCAGAGTCCTCTGCAGCTGCGTTGTCCCACAGCTTTCTGGATCACAGTAAATGAAGATTTATTGCAGGACTCCAATCATCCACACTGAGGCTGAAGTCTTCTCACATGAACTGGATTTGAGGCTACTTTGAGTTTCACTATTAAATGCTCAGTCTGTATTTCGGTAGTACCACAGCACTCCAGCTATCAGGGGAAATCCCATCTTTTGCATTAGAATCAAGAGTACTTTCTTCTTTATCTTCTCTTTTCTTATTCTTATTTGGCTCTGCTCTATTCTCCTTTTTATCAGTCCTCTCTGCAAAAGCTGGTAGGGGAGGTGGAGCAGCTCCTGCAGGCAAAGATATAGTCAGGAGTTGGAAAATGTATTGTGACGTGGAGGGCAGTTTTGGTTCACTTAATGGAGGGGCAGAAGAGATAACTGCCTTTTTCTCCTGTCCCTCTTTTTGTTCAGAGCTGGCTTGTAGAGCTGCAAAAGCAGAAGTGGCTGAAGCAACAACCTGCCATTCCACCTCCATGCTCTTCATTGTCTTGAATAGTAACTGCCAAAGTGTGCTGTATCGGGAGGCTTCCTTCAAGCCTTTTGAAATATCATCCCATAACTGCCCCCCTATTTTCTCCCATGTTGAAGTCTCAAACGCTTCATTCACTGTGGGGATCAGACTCCTGTCTCTATCCCACCCTAACAGTCCTCTTAGGGTCCCTGTATCATAACAAATTCCTCTTAGAGAGTTCATGTTGGAGGAGCTTTATCACTGCTTCTTCTTCTTTGCAAAGTGCCTTCCCCATCTCCTCTCCAGCGGCTTACCTGGCCTAACGTAAGATTCCGATTCTTGCGTACACAGTAATTCTCTGGATGGTGCCAGGGCAGCACCTTATGGCTGCCTTTCCTTCTCCCCTCTTTCCGATGCCTCTTCATGCCATCTGAGACATGCAGCAATCTGAGGGTCCCTGTTTGAGGCACCATTTGTCGCAAAGGAGCTCAAAATCAATACAACTGACCAATATGATCAAAGTATTGTTCAGCTTTATTATAAAACCAGCACAGGTTATATAGTCTAAGCTTCTCCCAGTTCACACTATTCTCTTTCTCATTGGTAATTCTTACCTGCACATGCACCTTTTTCTCCTGACGTATATCTGCTGCTTTGCCCAAGATGTTTTAATTTCTTCTTCAGCCAGCTTCCCTCGTATCAGTCGGTGCTGCTAATGCAGTACTCCCAGCACTGTAGATTGACCTGCTTTTCTCACACTAAGGGAAGCCCACCAAAGGGGATCTTTAATGAGTGGAT
Source organism: Psilopogon haemacephalus (assembly GCA_013396835.1). Classification (NCBI taxonomy): domain Eukaryota; kingdom Metazoa; phylum Chordata; class Aves; order Piciformes; family Megalaimidae; genus Psilopogon; species Psilopogon haemacephalus. The sequence goes on from VWZI01012410.1 coordinate 101,669, forward strand.
CATTCGTTACATGTCCATGGCCCTTTAGCCATCCCACATCACTAGGGGCTTGTGTGGTTTTTGTCCACCAGCATAGAAAAGTATTCAGAAAGCTTCCAGTGTTCTGAAAAAAACAGTAGAGCTTGCAAATCAATCCCGTGCAAAGTTTTTCAGTATTAAGTCATAAGGAAGTGCATTTCATTAAAAATAAACATTTTAACTGCTTGGAAGTAACAGTGGTTATGGCAAGCAGGCAGAGATAGCCATGACTCTAATTAAAATATATTCACAGCTACTCTATGCATGAGAAAACAATTCTTATGCATATCTGATGAAAGACTGATACAAGTATTTATTAGTCTAAATCCAAAAGTTATCTCATTCATGTGAGAGAATTTCCTGTTGCCAACCTTTGAATCAGTGCTGCAGATTCATGTCAAATAGATTAGATGGCAGAGGCTGGTTTAAATATGGGTACAGTTTCTACAGTTGTCAAATTATATGTAATTTTGGGTTATTTTAATGTGTATAACTCTGACAGCTATGGTGGTTTTGTTCTTTCATTGTGTTGGGCCAACTTTTCTGGAATGTAAATTGACAGCATTGCCGTGAAATGTGTTTTAACCAATTGTTTTTTCTATGCAAGTTACTATCTTATTTTTTTTCCTGGACATTTTCCAGGTTTTACAGCAGTCATTATATTTATGTAAGCTACTCTTTAAAGTAATGTGTTCTGCTTAAATAATTAAATTCTCATTTTGAACAGCATCTTTTGTCCTCAAGAAAATACAGAAGAAGCCTTACTGTTGCTGCTTATTAGTGAATCTATGGTAGGTAAAATAGAACAAATATGCATATGTTGTATGTCTATTTTTTCTTCTCTCTTCTTGTTCTTTATATAAATGAGAATAGAATTTTTCTTCTCATGCTTTTATGACTGGTTTTCATTTTCCATTAGGAAAGCAGTTAATTCTGAAACTCAGATGTTTCCTCTGACTCCACAGGATGAAGTCTGCTAGTGTTATAAATAGAACTTTTTGTCCTTCAAAGTGGCTTATCCTAGCCTCCTAATCATAGACAGGTGAACACAAAGCCACGTCTTTCAGTTACCTTCACTTAATTTTATTGTGAAAACTAAATCAAAGACTACTAAATAAGCATAATAAACAGCCAAAAAGAGATTTTTTTTTCATTATGCATTAAACCTCAGATGCCACTGAAATTCATAAATGTTTCTAATGATACTCACATTCAACCTTTGAGAGTGGGTTATTATTTTTATTGTAGTTGCCTCAATAGGTAATTCAATTCCAAGGCCTATTTGTGCATTTTATCAACCCTTTATGTTTTCCTCCATCACAATTTTATTAGTCATTTGTCAGCTGTCATATACTAACACTCTTATACCAGGTCAGGTGTATATTCCCAGGTGGCAGAAATTAAAAGCTGCATTTTTTTTCCCTCTTTTTCTAGCTGGAGCAGTGGAACCTATAGAATCTGAGACACCATATAGTAATTTGTCTCACTGCATATTGATGAGACTTTAAAGTCTGTTCCGGCATAGTTTCTGGATTGATACAGTTAAATAAGATCATACCATTTTATTGAACATTGTATCATTTGAACTATTTTAAAGTGGCAAGTACTTGTGTTGCAGTATGATCGAGTTTTGTCATTCTTAGTGATCTGTCTTGCAATACTTGTGACCAGATCTGTCAGCACAAGACTAGACTAAGCAAACATTTCCATATATCATGTGTTGGTTTTGCTGCAGCATATGTTTACCACTGAAAGAGATTGTCTGTGCCTCTGTCAGGTGCCTCAGCAGCTCAAGGAGATACAATTTTGATCTGAACTATGGTCATGGTGTGAAGTGGAAGCAGTTCTAGTTCTGCAGGATATGGCAATTGATTACTAAATTTGCATATATATATATATACACATACTAAATTTGCATTTTCTTGCATATCAGCATTAAGAAGCCAGGGAAAAAAATTAAGAAGTACTGCTCAGTAAAGTTTTGTTACAGTTACTTAGTCTTTCCTTTGTGGATTGGATCTGACTGATTATATCAGATATTTGTCACTGTAGAACATACATGCTTAACAAGCCTTCTGTATTTTTTTTTTTTTTAATTGGTAATTGTCTGAGGCAAAAAAAGTTTGTTTTGAGAGAGTATAAAATCTTTCACATGATTGCCTTTAGCTAAGTCATTTAGTTCAAATTAGTTTTGTAGTGGGCAAGGAGAAAGAGCAAGCAAATATTCATCACTGGAGACTTTCTGAGGTTTGAGAGCTGTTACTTCAGCTTCAACGAGTGCTGACTTTCTAGCTGAAGTAGTGAAGTAGTATGTGGTTTATGGTTTTGAAACCAGCATTTGGGATAGAAATAAAAACAACTGAGTAATCATTGGTCTTTTGAGGTGGTATTATTACCAGTGTGATCTCTTCCTCACTTTGTCTGTGAATTAGTAAAAACACAGATAAGGCATCAAGACATCCCTCCAACAACTTACTCAAGTGAATATTAGAAAACAGATAAAGGATCTGACATATAAGTAACATTCTGTGTAAAAAAAAAGTAATCAAATTACTTTGTACGTATGAACCCTAAATCATACTGCTAGTTGCAGGGATGTTGTGCATTCTAGCACCATAATTTCTTCTCATAGGAAGGTTTCAGTTGGAAGGAACCTTAAAGACTCTCTAATTCCAAAACTCCTACTATGAGCAGGGACACTTTCCACTAAACCAGATTTCTTGAAGCCCCATCCAGCCTGGTCTTACAAAATTTCAGGGAATGGACATCCACAAGAAAATCACAAGAATCATAGAATGCTAGTAATATTTTCACAATAAGTTCTAGTTTGTAGCTTGTTCTGTACTTTCAGGGAATTGAGTCAAATATGGATTAAATGTGGCATTTTAAAGAGAAGTTCTTGAGGTCGACTTAGATATCTATGTAGCGTAGACAGGACAAGTCAAAGACTTCTTGATCAAAAGAAAGCAAAAATGTTTTGGGGTGTGCATGTTTTCGGACCAAGTTGTGGTTGATAATATTTTTAATGTCTGTGCATCATACATTCCATGTATCTCTGAACATTTCTTTCAATGTTTAATTGTTTTGATTTTAGAGATGTATTGAATATGCTCACAGCTTAAAATGTTACCTTTAAAGCAGAGAAACAATTTATTATTCCTTAATGTTTGTCATTCTTTGCCTCTGTAAAAGGCGGATATAAGCTGCCCATTAAAATTTAGTGTCTTTAAGTAAATATATCTATAAATATATATGTCCTGTGTAATATAAAACAAAAACCAAGAAAAGAGAAGAGGAGGAGAGAGAAGGATCTTTAACTTCTGGCTTCAAACTACTGTGTATGCAAGAATTTGTAACAATAGGAGTATTAAACATCAGAAAGCTAGAATGAGATATCACAACATGTTATTTTCAGAGGCTTGTTACAGTAGTGAGAGAATTACTAGGTAATTTATTATAGGTAGTTTTAGCTGCCAGGAGACCAGAATTTTTTATCCTTTCCACAAGATTTCTCTGTTAACATGATCAATTCATTTAATCCAGTTCTAGCTCAGTTATCTTCATTGTCAAAAGAAGAAGTTTAATCAAGAAATGAGGGTTGTGGTGTGCATTTCACCAAACAGAATTGAAAGTACAAAGCTTTACTGCAAGCATGGCCTGATCCCAAACCTGTGCTCAGAACCAAGTACAGTTTCTTTTCTCACTAGTAACTCCTGTGGGTGATAGTGTGGTTATCTTGGGCAGGTTACCACTCCCAGGTGAGAGGATAATGTCAGTGTTAAGAAGAGTAAACAAATTGATTGACTTAACTTTACAAAAGCTGGAATAGCAGATTTGAAGATCTTTCTAATATGTTGTACTACATACGAAAATAAAAATTTACAAGTGAATGTATGTTATATACAAAAAAAAACCCCACATTGTTTGTTTTCATGAGAACTGTTCAGTAGTCTCAAATACATTACCTAATTTATGTAATGAGACTCAAGTAATTGAAAGTAGATCCATATATAAACATCAACCTTGACACTAGTGTATAAAATGGATAATTCTTTCTATCTATAAATCAGTAGCAGATACCATCTCTCTGTATTACCTTTATCAGCTGCAGACTGTAGTCTCAATAGAAGGGTAGTTACTTGAGGAGAAAAATACAGGTTAGATTGCAACGGCTGACTTGTTTCTTTTTTTCATGGTATGTTTCAGGCTAACCGTGATGCTGTACTGAGCAGAATACCAGAACACAAAAATGACCGTATCATCAGTTTGCAAAGTGCATCTGTAGTCTATGATTTACTTACTATAGCCTTGGGAAGAAGAGGCCAATATGAAATGCTGTCAGAGGTATGTCAATAGCAGTGAATATTCAGCTGTGTTGCTTATTTCTGTTAGTCATGTTACCTGCAGTGCACCTAAGCGCTGAACAAATGTGGGACTCTGTAATTCTTTCTGTTGTGTAAATACAGCAAGTATTTTCCACTCCAAGAAGTTTATTGTCAAAATGTGTACAAGTGACTTGAGGTGGGCAATCACAGAATTTGTGTTAAGGTGTGGTAAATATTTAATGGCACAGAATTTCACATGGATTTACACATTAAATGGAGACAGCAGGAAGGAATGACAAAAGAAAGTGTGGATCTAGTATATAAATAACTAGAAAAAGGATTTACAATGTTTTATTTTAGGAAAAAAAAAACAACTTTCTTTTGCACTTCACAATTTTTGAAGTGCACCAAAGTCCTCATAGTTCATAAAATATCTTTGAAGTTAGTGAAAAGGAAATGTATTACTTTTGGGGATTTGTAGGAAAGTGCATTTTCTGTCTAAGACGTTTTGTGTTTGATTATGCAACTTAATATGTGTTTAATTAAATTGTGGCAAAGTCTTTCAAGTATGGTTAAGAGTTTTATACCTGAGAAACAGCTACTGTTCTTTGGACAGAGCAGATTATCTACTTCTCCAAACTGTTCATCCAGCATCAGGATACTGTTGCTGACCAGGAATAATTGGTAGTATCCAGAAGAAATACTTCACCAGATGTGGTAGGAAGGCATATATACTGTGACTCTACAACATAATCTAATCAGGAACATTTCCATTTACTTGCCACTACAGACACCATCATCTTCATGGAGTTTTAGGATGTTGCACCTGAACTGCAAAAGATGATTCTCTGTTGCAGACTAGAACTTGTTAAGGATAGATATCGACAGGTGTGGCAAAAATCACTGCAAACAAAACCAACACAAACTGCAAACAACACATGAGAAGTTACCTCTTTTTTTATCTTTATTCAGCGGGCAACCTTTCCTTTTTATATAGTAGCATAGGAACTAGGCAGGTGTAGTGCAGTCCTGCATTCCTGATTTTTTTTGTCTGTGTTTTGTTGATTTGCTGAATTTTTTTTTAAACGGGAGTTTGTTTGTTAGTTTGTGGTGTGGGGTTTTTTGTTGTTGTTTGGGGGTTGTGGAATTTTTCTTTTTAAATGTGAAGCCATTATGTTAATAAGAATGTTACAGGTTCCTGGAATTCTACAACAGATGCAACCTTATATTTGCAATTCCTGCTTTTTTTAATAGACAAGCTTTTTACTTCTCCAGGAAAGCTAGAGGTATCTCTTGTTAGCTACGAAGTCTAGCACATTACCTAGAAGGGCAGGAGGAAGGTGTTACAGTCCCTTTATGTGCAGAAGAGCCTAGGGCTTGCTTCTCACACTGCTAGTTTGATTGTTTCATCCCCTGTAGCTGATAGTACCACTGCCTGTTTCTTTTCCTCTGTTCTGGGCAAAACTGAATGATCTAACTAATAGAAGTTGTTTTAATTCAACTTGGGTCTTTGATTTCAGTGCCTTTTAGAAGTAGTAGTTAAGGGGTTTTAGCCACTGCCTTGGGCTTTGATACCTGAAGTCTAACTAAAGCTTGTTTTCAGATATTTTTTTGTTCTTAAATCTGGGTTATTTTAAAACATCTTTGTAGTTATAGTTAATCCATATTATTTTCTTTATTATTTTGAAACATTCTCTGAAAACCAGGAAATTTTACTTGTTTGAAAAATACTTTTTGGTAAAAAAAATTAAACTGTATTTATGTTCATGAAATATCTATTCTTAACATGGAAAAATAATGTTATGAAGACCTGGTGTAAAAGAAAATACTTACTTTAGCATACAGATACACAGCTGCAGCAGGAGCTTATCAGGAAATGGTTAGAACATCTCATTTGTTCCAGTTCTTGCCATCCAGTGGAAAACACACAATTTAAGAAGATCTTAGAGTTTAGAGATGGTTAGAGAATATCTGCCCTCAAATCCTGTGACTCATAGGCTGAAACATTGACAATTTAAAGAATTACAATAAACACAAATTCAGAAACATGAAAACATTCTGTGCAGTTATGTAATAGGCATATACATTTTTTGCTGGCCTCGTTCTCTGCGAACTGTGCTTGCTGAGTCACATTCGTAATTGAAAAGGTCTCATTTCAGCAGTCGATGGAGAGAGACAAGAGGGATTAGCAGCTTTTGTTTTCTTCCAAGTTCATTGAGGGAGTTGGAGGAGTGTGCCTTAACTATGCATTTCTGCAAAATATCCAAAATAATAGGGGAAGATATCACACAACTAACTTACTTTTTTTGCCATGATCTTTTTGGTTTTACTGATGAAAAACAGGTCAAGTGGCAAAATACATCCTGTGTTGGTTTTAATAGACATTTAATTAAACTTGCATGTACAATATGATGGTGAACTTCTAACAATAGTATTAGAAAGAATTTGGGTTTAGAAACTTCATTCCTTTATCAAAGTTTAATAAAAATTCTGTTTAGTGATGGTCTTGATATTGGACATTGTGTAATAAGAAAAATTATATCATACATTACTTACATGTGGCAAATCATTCACTTCTTGTGGTTGTTTTATTTTGTACTCAGTGCTGCTCTTTGCTTAAGGTTCTCTTAAAGTGTAAGATGATATACATCTGCCTGTGTTTTTTTTGCAGTCTTAAGGCGGAATTTTAATTTGAAAGATAATTCATGGTATAACAGTGTAGCATATACATTTTAGCTAACACAGCAGAAAAGCTGCCCCTGTTTCAGCTCCTGGAGCTGGCCCAATGAGTCAAAATGAGCATAGCAAAAAGAAATAAATCTTATTGACATCAGCATATTCAAAATCTTCCAAATGAGCGTATAATGGTGATTGAATATATTTAGTCTCAACATAGTAATAACAGTTTTCTGTTTAGCATTTGGTTAAGTTGAAAATCTCAGCAGAATATTGAGTGTGTGGTTAAAATTCTTAATACTGTCAGATGAACTCTCTTTTAAGGGGTACTGATAAGTATTTGTGATTATGCCATTGCTTCTAAGTATTCACTCATCCTAAATTGGATGAGTGTGTGTACAAGTCTGTTTGACTTATTTCCTACCTTTTGCAGCTGGTACCTTCAGCAGACCAGTATTTATAATTCCTTCTTTCTGACATAATAGGACTGTACCAGCAGGAGTATTAAAAAAAAAAAAAAAATTCTCTTCAATTCTTTTTTTTTTTTTCCCATATAGAATCTGGTAGCTGTTATAACTTATCTGAATGATTTAGATTTTATTCCCATATAATTTAGATATGGGTATATAAGAAAATTTTTATATTGTTACACCTTCTTAGTGGTTGAAGAATGCACCCTTAAATAACAATTCTCCCCACAAAAAATAGTGTTTAGAAAGAGCCATGAAGTTTGCGTTTGAAGAGTTCCATCTCTGGTATCAATTTGCCTTGTCCTTGATGGCAGCAGGAAAAGTAAGTCTGATTTTTTTTTTAATGTAATTCTTTTATTGCTGGTTTTTAATAACATTTGTCACTTCCATAATGTTCATCTGTAGTGTTTTTGCAAACAAATCTAATCCTTAAATCATCTAAGTACAATGAACATTGCTATTTCAATAGTTTCTAACTTAGGAAGACTAAAAGGTGACAATTAAACCTATCTTGCCAACAAGCTTAAGCTAAGCCAATTGAATGTAAGCAGGAATTATACCAGATAATATCCATTAGAAATTTGTTTTAGTGCTGTTTTGATAAATGAATTTTATGCTAAGGTATAAATTAGCACTGATTCTTAGGGCTCTTGCATTGTTTTCCTTTGGGAATTTCTGACTATGTCTGTATTATTACTGTTTTTGAGACTGCATATTCTGTGCCATTAAATTGAGGTAGATTTTTTAAAAAAACAAAAATCAAAACTTGGGTTATCAGATGCAGTCTTCTATTTTCAGTTATTTTTACTTTTCCATGTCACGTTATGGAAAATAAATCACATTCATTATGCAATGTAAACAATTCTCATGTACTACAAGATTGTTCTCAGCAGAGGCAATATGCTTATCTTCAGTATGGAGGAAAGAAATAATTTGTATTTTCTTTAGAAAATGGTTTTTACAAGTGTGTTGCTTCTGACAAGTCTTGATTTTTCCCATTCTTTGTTTATTTTATCTTCTAAACTGTGACTGGATGGAGGCAAATGAGTTTCAAAAAGTGGAGTATTGCCAACCTGTTATACAGTCTTACAGCAGAAGTATTCCTAAGCACTGTTGTAATTCTCAAAGGAAATAAAATGCTGCTCTGAAGACTGTCCTGTTCCTGCTCTTTCATTTGCCTGCCTGGCATGTTATGAGCTTACAGGCCTAGCAAAGTTTTACATACATCTCATAACTCTCTTCTGGATCGTGTACCATTGATATTACATTGTGCACAGATGATTTGCTGAGGATACTTAATGATAATTCATGGGGGTAAAATAACGGCAGTACCTAAAGTCTTGTTTTTCACTTGCATGAGGAGTTGTAACTAACTGTTAGCAAAATGTTTAGTAATGACACCTTCCTGTGGGAAAAATAAAGTAAAATATGAGCACAAGAATCTTCAATCTGTGAAACAATTACGCTTTTAGTAATTTCAGTGGAAAATGTTTTTAACAGTCTGCCCGAGCTGTTAAAGTCTTGAAGGAATGTATACGTTTGAAACCAGATGATGCAACTATTCCACTCCTTGCTGCAAAGCTCTGTATGGGATCTCTCCACTGGGTAAGCTTTGCCACTATATTTTCAGTAAGAGCTGTGCTAAAATGCAACAAAATCTTGCTTTAGTGAATATTTTTGTACAGTGACTTGGCCGTCTCTAAAAGTGCAGCACAGATATATGCGTATGCAGATGTACACCTCTGTTTGTGTGAACAGCTTGAAATATTTGATAGCAGTGATTATCAGGGAAGCATATCTTGAAAGTAACCCAAGACATAGGGGAAAGTGTATTAGGAATTGAAACATTGACATATGGAGATTAAGAGTGAAATTACTCTTCTGTTTCCTCTGTGCAACAGGAAACATTTTTGTAAGTTGATGTGACCAATCTCTTACATTCAGAAGATTCTTCTGGTGATACCACGTTTGCAGGCATCTGGGCGTTATGAATTCCTAGTAGGGACAGTTTGTAAAAACTGTCAGTTGTATTTTAGATAACCTTGAAATTGGTGGAAGAAAAAACACTAAGATAAATCAAGAGCATCATTTGGGTTTCAAGGTACCCATACAATTTTTAGGAAAATAAACATATTTTAGAAGGAGAAAAAGAGAAGGAAATGTTCACAGTCAGAAATTGGTTGACTTGTTGAAGTTGACAAAAACAAAATTTTAATGTAGGTTCTGTAAATCATTCCCTATGAATTGATTCCATATGGAGTAGTTTACTATAGCATTTACTTTTACTGCAATAGATTAATTTTTGGTTTTTTAAATTTCTAGATTGTTGAATAGTGTACTACCATTGGTATGCAGATAGAACTTGATTTTATACATACTTAAGATTTTGTTATTCAGCAATACTTTATGTGATGCTGTTCTGCATGGCTATACTTACTTTTGAAGGATTAGGTCCATAGTTCCTGTAATTGATATTCCTAAAGAATTGGTTAGTGGGCAAAGAACTGTATTTATAAAATGCAGAAGTGGTAGATGGCATGTAAGGACAAAAAAACCCGTTTTATTAAGAAAATAAAATAAATAGTCCTTAAAAGCAATTGTGGCTCAGGTTTCAACAGATTCAGCAAGCATAGTACGCATACTCTGTGTTCTTTTCATTATAAAGTAAGATTTATCTAGTTTCAAACTTACCTGTGTGTTTTGCAATATTTTCAGTTGGAAGAAGCTGAAAGATTTGCCAAAGCAGTTGTTGATCTTGGGGACAAAACATCAGAGTTCAAAGCAAAGGGCTACTTGGCATTGGGATTGACTTACAGTCTGCAGGCTACTGATGGTAAGATAAAATTAAACATTCACTTTGGAAATCCCCATGTTGCCTTACAAAAGATGCCTAACAGAATACTAAAAATTAAACCTGTGTCCCACCATTTTTTCAGTCAATTTATTAAAACTTCTTCAGTAAGCATGTGGAATGAAATCTCTTGATCTTGCATATCACTGATTAAATATATCCTTTTTAGCATCTTTGCGAGGGATGCAAGAGGTCTTGCAGCGAAAGGCACTTCTTGCATTTCAGAGGTGAGTGGGTGTTAATCTTTTCATTTTGTTCTCTCACAAGTAGTGAAAAGCTTTTACGATGTGTTAAAAAGAGGGATTTGTAAAAGATTGTGTAATAAGGATTTCACGTCTGGGAATCTCAGTGAGTAGGGAATGTATTTCTTTTAACATTTACTTAATAATTTTATTTCAGAAATACCCAGATTGATTTCTAAGGATTTAATTTTAAAGACATTTGTGTTGCTCTGTAGGATAAAATACTAGCTCAAAAGAGTAGTCTGTTGTGATCTAGAAAATAAAATCACATAATACAAGTTTCCAAGTCGTGGTTCAATATGAGAGTGTTCCTACGTCAGTGTTGTGTATAGGAGGCTTTTGCAATTATATCTGTAGAAGCTGACTTTATTTCTCCCCCTATAGATCATTACCTGCATGTCACCCCTTACCCACAGTATTATTGGTCTGTCTGGGGATTTATCAACACTGTAGGCAGTGATAACACAAATGCCCTGTTTTCCAAGTACCTTATATGGAAGTAGTTCTATTGGAGATGACAGTACCTAATTCTCAAAGGTTTGATTTTCTTCCAGAGAAGCCTGGAGACCTTACTGCTTTCTACAACTACTTGAAGGGAGGTTGTAGTGAGATGTGTGCTTCTGTCTTCTCTCAACTAACTAGCAATAGGATAAGATGAAATGTCTTCAAAATGCACCAGGAAAGGTTTACATTTGATATCAGGAAAAATTTGTTTGCCTGAAGAGTGGTCAGGCATTGAAATAGGCTGTCCAAACAAATGGTGATGATGCTCAAAAAATGTGCAGGCATGGCTCTTCAGAACATGGTTTAGTGGTCATGGCAGTATGGGGTTGACAGTTGGACTTGATGATCTTTGAGGTGTTTTCCAACCTTAATGATTCTATTACTCTTTTGAAGCTGTACTTTCTAACCCCTGGTTTATACTTGAGCTCCTCACCCATCCCTTTTACTGGCTTAATCATTACTGTTTCAAAAATACTGTGTTAACCATTTCTCACCATTTCTACCCATTTAGTACTTCTGAGGCTCTTATTAGAGCTTAATTGCTTGCTTCTGCCAATTCTTCAAAACTGCAGACAATGAAATTAGCTGTTACTTGAAGCAAGTCCATTCCTGCTGACTCTACCCTCCGGTTTAGTATAGCAAGTCCCAAAAATTCTGAGTCTTTCCTTGCTATCAATCTGTCCAGAAAATTTCTAGTTTCTAGGAGTTGGAGTTGTCCAGAATTTTGACCACCCAGAAGTAGGAGGATGTGTAGTAATGTTTGATTAGGTTGCTTTAGCAAAAGAACTTGTGGTTTGAGTTAAAAGAGAATAAGCAATAGAGAGTAGGTTAGGAAAACTGTTTGTCAAATTATATTAATCTTCTTGTCACTGTGAAATTACTCCTTCATGTTGTCAATATATTGTTGCTTGGTTGTGTGTTATGTTATCTTTCACCTAGGAACTTTTCCATTAAGTTCTCTACTGATGAACAGTAAGTCTCTTGATATTTTCCTGATCATTGAGTTTCAAGGACTTACTAGCAACAAATAGTGCCAGATGAAATCTGAAACGTACCTAGCATTTCCAGTGAACAATGACAGGTGTTTTTTAGCCATATAGGTTGAATTGAACTAAAAAAAATTATTGATAACAGCTTTGAAATAGTTGTGCTAAGTAGCAGGAAAGACATTTGTGCACAGAATGCTTGGGAACATGAGGATTGATTGCATCTGCTTTCTGTGCACCTTGCTGATGCTTTGGGATTTTCTTTGTATTGTTGGTAGGTAGCAGATTAAAAGTAATTTTTATTCCTTCTTCTCAATGAAGAAGACTAGTTGTTCTGAAGCTGATTATTGCATATCCTCTTTCTAATTGAGCATCCACTATAAAAATGAAACAAATACACATTAAAAAAAAATAGTTCCAATCTTACTGCTCAGTATTTACTGCACATCAGTTTGGAGTGCAGCAATAATTTATTTTGTCATTGTGGTCAAGCATATCCCATTGTATTTGGTTGGAACTTTTTGCTTTTTCTGTAAGAAAAGTCCACCTAATGATTTTATTGGGTTTTTTTAACTGTTTTTACACAATTACATCTAATGTTTTAGGACTGTATGTTGACTGAGGAATCTTTTTTTTTTTAATTGCTCATTTTTAAGATTTATACTGAAATTATATAATTGATTTCTATTTTAAATGACTCACTAATGGCTCAAGTTTCTTCCTTTAGATCAAGGATGATTGAGAAGTGTAATATAAGAAGTCATTGACATGAATACCACATATCAAAATACAAGCTGATGCATAGTGAAGAGATCTAAATATTAATTTTCAGCAGAAAAATTAACTGGATTTTTTTTTGTTTTTAAGGGCTCACAGTTTGTCTCCAACAGATCATCTGGCAGCATTTTACTTGGCACTTCAGCTTGCCATATCCAGGCAGGTTAGTTGTGTTTAAAAAGTGCAGATTCATACTGTCATATGAAGAATCAAGTTTGTATCAGTTGATGAAGATTTCTTAAATAAAAGCTTGATTTTCATTGTGTGTATATACATGATACAGGGAAAAAAAATCCTGAAATACTTTTTCTGAACACCTTCAGTCTTGTACACTTCTCCAGAGTTTTGTGACATCTCTAGCATCAGAAATATGACATGTCATTAAATTTTGTTTCAGCATTTACATTGCTGGAAGAAGAGGAATAAACCTCCAATTTTTACCCCATTTTTACCTATTATGTGTAACCTCTGCTCAGACTGGTTATCTGGACAGTGCAACTAGGCTTCAATGATCTAGAGAGTATTTAAATCTTGAGTATATGCCATTTTTGAATACTTGTAGGAGGTTCGGGTCATATGAATGAAATTACAAAAATGTATTTAAGAAAACTGGGAATTTAAAAAGCTATAAAAAGAGATCAGAACTCAGTCTGACTTTTACAGATGTTATATTTAAGTGATTTAGGATTCTACCATGTATCACATGAATGTGGATAATGTGGAGCTCCTTTGTATATGTCATGGTAAGCCTTTTCCTGTGTTGTGTTTATTTTAGGAAGTAGTTTTGAGCACAGTAGTTTACATGGTCTAGGGGACTGCTTTTCATTGCTAATGAGTAGCAGAGACATTGGAGTAGGTCACATTAGAGTGGAATGGATGGTCACTTTAATAACACAAAATATTTTTCAGTAGCAGGCTATGACTCTGTTCTTCCAATTTCCAAACTTCCCATGTTGCTTAATTAAATTTCTTGAGTTTAACATTTATTTTACTTATTTTGAGCAAAAGCACGTGCAGCTGAGACAATTAAATTCTATGTGAAAAAAGTTATTACTGCACTCTGCTTGTTCATTTTCAGTAATGTATTAGAATTTAAATATTTTCAAAATAACTTAGAAATACAATCAATACTTAGAATAGTGAGTGAATAATTTTTTTTAAATGAAGGAACCGTTTTATTAATACATGTATCTTATTTTCCAGGGTTAATATATTTTTTAATTTTTACTGTTCACTGTAGAGCATCAGGTCCATTTTAAACTTCTGACTAGTGTCTTACAGGAGTCTGTAGAATTCTACATGGTATCCAGGTGAATATTTTGAAAATTTTATGGATATGCAATCAAGTAATAGGCAATACTTCTAATAGTGGTGCTTTCTTTTTCTGCCTCCCCNAGGCTCTGCAACTACAAGGAGATGATGCCAACTCTCTTCATCTCCTTGCACTCTTGCTGTCAGCCCAGAAACACTATCATGATGCTTTGAATATCATTGACATGGCCTTGAGTGAATACCCAGAAAATTTTATGTGAGTGAATGTCATGTTCTTTCTACGCTTTTGTTCATACTTAACATTATTTAGATTCTCATCTCATTGTTCTGTGATTGGTCTGGGTTTTTTTTCCAGCAGTCTTCCCCTCTGCCTATTTAATACAAGTCCCCTTTTTATTAAAGGCTTGCTAAACAGTGATTAATGATTTGGCATTGAAGGGGAGGCTAGGTCTGGATAGTTCATCTTGGGCATGCTTTAGAGTATTTTTCTGTCTTCTGTTTTCATGCAATAGTCTAAAAAGAATAAGCAGGACTTTGATATTAATCTATCTGTAGGATAGTTTATCCCATCCTACAGATATCTCTATGTATATTGTATGGAATCTGTTCTGTGAAATACATTACAACAGAGAATCTTCTCTTTTGTCTGTGTAATAAGTCATCTGAAACTAAATAAGTGAGCAGGGAAGAAGTACATTTAGTGGATTTTCTCTCATTTAAGAAATCATTTATTCTTCATGTTAAATATATCTTAAAATACTTTGGCACTTTTGTGAGGTCTTTTAAATTTTTTTTTTAATGCAAAACTAATGAAATGCTTTAGAGTGAAATATCTTGGGGACAGCTTCCATTAATTGCAGTGTTCCATTCCGATTCTGATTAAGGCTATAATCCATAGTATTAAATATATCCTAATTGCTTATTTTGATAATTTTTTTGTAGTATTTTGGTTAGTCCTAACTTTTTAATGACTGGCCTGTACCATAAATTGTTACTATATCAACATACCAGAAAAAAATATTACTTCTTTGTTACTAGTTTGAAAACAGAGATTATGATGGTTTTTGTTCCTTACATTTTATGCCTCCTTTTGGCTGTCATAAATCTGACCAAGACCAGAATATCACCTTGCCTCAGGACTTCTGTGGTTTGCAGTTGGTTCTGTGCAGCTGCTTTTGTGGCCTTTTGTTGTTTCTCACTTCCTGGTTTACCCCCACACCTGTGTTCTTATTAGGGGCTTCCATGCATGCTTCACAATTTCAGGACTCCCTAGCAGTTCATCTCCCAAACATGTCTGTGCTTTTCTCAGGTCTGAGCGACCTGTCAGTAAGACATGGTTTTAGAAGCAATTCATGTATCAGTTCCCTAGTTTTATACACTGTTATTGTTATAACCAAATATGTTCAAAGCACCATGATCTGTCATCTTTTGCCCTTGTTTCATCTGGAAATGTAAATGACAAAGAAACAAGTGTTACATCTCTCAGAGTAATAATAGTCTAGAAGAATTATTTCTGAAACTGCAGTTCTCCCTGTTCTAATAAGAAAACAAAGGATCACTTAGTAAATGTTTAACTCTTGTGAACATTCAAAAGGCATTTATTGATTTTTCAAATACAATTCGTGGCCTTTCAATACATGTTTTGGCCGTGTAGTAACCACTACATCTTGGTTAAATGTTGCCTGAGTTGTTTTAAAATTAATCTTTCTATTAATGTGTGTCTGCATATTAGTCATGTAGGTCATAATGGAGGTTCTAAATGATTAGACCTGTTGTGTAATACAAACACTGTGATGATACAGTGTACTGTATAGACCAGGATGATACAGCTTACTGGTACAGACCAGGGAGTTTGAGAGGAATGTCTTGGCAGTAGGAGTCACTATCAGATGTGGCAAAAATTGCTGAACAAGGCGAAATACACCCATATGTATCTCTAGGCAGTCTTCTGGAGTCACGTTTGTAGTACTGTCAAGTTACTTCTGGTTGCAAGAGAGCTCAAGGATATGACTGAGATTCCTTGTGTGCTCTGTGTAATTGATACTGACAACCAGACAGACACATTTGGTCAGTAGGAAAAATATCGATTGATTCCTTCACGTAACTGAGTTATTTTTTCAGGGATCTGTCAGCAAAATATCAATTTTATAATCTATTCTGGCACACTGTGTCTGGTGCTCTTGAAATGGTTGACAATATGTATATGTGTATGTATAAAACGTAAACCACGAGTGCTTAGTGTGTCATCGGTTCCATCTTCCTATTTTGCAACTTTGATAAACAACACAATCTCATAGTACTTCTTAGCAGACAGGGAAGAGATCCTCTTGTGTTCCTCTGAGGCTTGCTAGGTTTTAGATATGGTGAAACATTTCATTATTCACCTATAGTATTTATTGGCTTTTGTAAAGACTTCAAATACAATTTTAAAAATGTTTTGTTGTTCAGTTATCTCTACAGTCCCAGTAAGATAATTAGTACAAGAGTTTTCTTGGTATTCTCTTAATTTCTGTTATCATCCATTACCTGAGCCTTATGTAAAGTAGTTTATTGACTTTACAATGTAATCAATCTCTGTGCTTGGAAAATATTAAAGTAAAATACAGCACTTGTGATTTTTGTTGTTTCTTATTTCTTTTATTGTCTTCTTACCTGCATACTTCTATATGCTGTAATTGCATTGCTGCCCAGAGTACTGTCCTGCCCTGCCCTCTTCACTACTGTATGGGGGTTTTTTTTGTTTAGTTTTATTTTTAAAATTTTTCAGATGTTTATAATAGTACATCTTTGTAAAATACCAGAGGTTGCAAGAAATTGGTGGATTATACTATGAGTCATGCTGAGAAGTGGATACTTGCCAGCAATCTTCTGTTGTATTCAACTAGTAAATAATTTTTGTCTGTAATTTTTTTTAACATTTGAAAATCCAATGCATTCCTAGAATTCATATGCAATACTTGAGGCAAACAGCAGGCATACCTTGGTATAGTAAATAAGTGTTAACCTTCCTGCACTATAAAGCTAGATAGTTGCTAAACAAACGTGGCCAATCAGATTATTATTTTACCATGGGCAAGTCTAGGTCAGTATGTAGAAAGATTCTTCAGAGCCAGCTCCATTATCATTATCTAAAAGAGTGGAAGGAATAAGTTAATACCACATTGTGCTGTTAGTAGCAAGGTATAGCTTTGTCTTTGAATAGAAAGTTTGTTGTTCTTCCTTTGTTTGTTATATATGCAGCACAAATATATAGTCTGCTCTGAGACTTCAAGAGTTATTGGAAAAAACTGTTGGTGAAAATCTAAGAAACTTGTAACAGTGAAATAGCTATGTAATAATGTTCTCCAGAAATAATCAAAATAGCTGCTGATTATCTATAGCTCAATCGGTTCACACTTTTTGTAATCTTAATATGCTTGGCTATAACTATTTATAAACAAGATATTTGTGTAGCCTCTGAAATCTCATAAAATCTGAGCGTGCTCTGATTCAGGCACAAAATCTCTAGACAAAAGATTGCTGAATAGATTCATATTACCAAAAAGATTATGAATGTCCTACTTTCGTGAGATGTGTGAGAGCAAGATGCCAGCACCAAAGACACTGAATAGTTAATCTAAGTCAGGTGCACTTTAGTGCATCTGAAGTTAGACTGTTTTTTCCACTCCTTTTGTTAGACAACTCCTTTCATTAGACGCTGTCCATTAGTCCCAGTAATAGAAATGTGAAGTTCAGTTCTTCTCCAGGCTGGCATGATTTGAACCCACATATGATGTAGCCTAGAGTCCTAATCATCCAACTATGTAGGAGAATGGTTGAGATTGTTTCTGTGCTTGAAACAAAAGTAGAGCTGCCCTGAATGCAAAAAAACTAGGCAGAAAGGAGCCACAATACGTTCTACTCTACTGGAGTACTTAACTGCATGGGAAGCTTGAGGTCTTAGGTGCTTGGTTGTTCCTCAAACTTTATTTATTTTAATCCAGTTATTACTTGCTCTGAATGTCAAAGAAGCTCCAGAGGTGTGCATTACAATCTGAAGGTGTATTCCAGCTGATGAAATGTAATAGTGGATGTGTTGCACTTGTTTGTGTATCTTGTGCAATATATATCTCATACAGTTATATTTACAATTACAAACTCCTTTCCACAACACTTTCCTGTTTTTTTTAATCTGCTTGTTATGAGGAACCTTGTATTGGTTTGGGAATTACCCACACTACACACTTACCTCCCACCTCCCCCTGATTAGGAATTCAGTCAGACTAAACAGACAGAAATTCAGGACTGAAGCTTTATACTTACAGCTTAGCACAATTTGCAAGCACATATATATACAATATACATATATTTATATTTATATACAAATTAAAAGTAATACAGAAGCACAAAATCCCTCCTGAAACAGTCAGACTGCCCAGAAGGCTCCCGACCAACCTTCTTCCCCACGCCCTCCTTTCTCCCCCTAGAAATAACCAGATCTATCTCTGTATACCTCACATGATAAATTTGCAGAGATCTGAGGTGAGATGTAAAAAAAAAAATTTACAAGGAAGGTTAGAGGAAAAGGGTTAGATCGGGTTACATAGATCTCATTCAAAGCACCCAAGGCAAATGCAGCCACACAGACCAAGACCAGAAGTAGTCGTGAGAACTAAGTAAGAAGTGTATGCAAAGTGAGTGCCTTATCTGTGTTTTGACTATTTGCATCTCTCAGCAGAAGAATGAGTGATATACTTGTCACTGCCATTTTCTTCTATTTTCTTCTCACAGGCAAGGATTTAATTTCTCTCATTAAAATATTCCAATTAGCCTCAAACCAGCACAAGTCTGTATCATAGTGGTCTTGTGAACGATATGAAATCTTGAAACACTTCTGTCTACTTCATGGTTAGTCAAAAGCAGATTGTCAGTCAAGGCAAACAGGCTTCTTAATTAAATGCTTCTGATAATTGTTTTCTTAGTCTTGACAGTTTGGGGTTCCCTCATTAAATGCCTCAACACTTGAAGTAAAGATGCTTAAAATTAGTCTAATTAGGCAAAATAAAGTTAGCATTAATATTTGTTATTTATGATTAAAATTTGACTGCAATGGATAGCAGCTGACAAACTTTCAAAGTAGCAGAAGTAGGGAACAGCAGATGGGTTATTTGAGGAGTGCAAGCATGTCATTTTAATGTTAAGTACACTCAAAAAGGAAAGACATATGGTAACAGGTTTGTAGACAACTGAAGAGTAAGTTCACAGTTTAAACATTTACATTTGTTAAAGTGTGATGAATGTGGGGTTTTTTTATTCCTTCCAAGAATATTTCACAGAAGCACCAGGTCAATATGTCATTCCTCTTAAAACTTATTAAACTTATTAAATCCTTTCCTTCCTGACTCTCAGGGGATTTTGTGAGCCCAGAATCACAGAGCTTTATACCTTCATTGATTAATAAACTTGTTTACTTCTGGGAGTTGTCTTGGTGGCTGTAAAGGAAGAGGGTTGGTGCACACAGCATGCGATGATACAAACACTGGTGTTTTGTGGGACAGGAGTATTTATCAGTCAAAGAGAACAGACTATGCTATTCTGATTTCCCAAAGTTGGCTGTAGTATGTGGTGCCAGTTAAGCACTATTTAAAAAACTTGATAAATAGAGTAGTGGGAATTATTTGAGGAAAGGATAGTAATATATAATTGAACAAAAGGAATCACTTCCTAGGCTTACCAAAATCATGTCTCTCAGCTTGGTGTATACATTCTTGTCAAGATTTGGCAACATGCTTCCTTAAATGCATTCCATTTTGATCCTGTCTGTCTTGGAAGTTAAATGAAGTTGTTCTCAGGAATTATTTTCGTGTAAGTCATGAAAGACTGTAACAGTTGCTTGTATTTTTTCTTTTCATCTTAGGCTTGTCTTCATTCTGATTTTGATGGTGATTATGTGCCTTTACAGTGTAGACCACTAAAAAATACATTGTTGATGTATAGATACTACTTTATACAACAAATAGGTCATTGGCCTCAGAGTCTTATTCCTGAATTATATTTGCTAGGCTTTAGATTCTTCTTTGGAAGTTGATGGAAAGAATCCTGGTTTGGACAATACGTTGACTGCCGCAGGGTGTTCAGGGCAGGAAACCAAAAAGTTTTCAAGTATAACTAATTCGTTCTGGCTTTAGTCAGAAACTATCTGCATTACAATTTGCAAATTTACGTTTTCTTCAGGACACTGAGTTCATAAGGTGAAATACAGTATACATACACTTCACCAAAAGTCACAGGAGTGGCTGGTGCTTTTCCATGCAAAGAAGCAATGCTACTGCTTTGTGAACAAATATACAGGGACTAATATTTCAAAGGGTGTGTCAGAAACCATCCAATGTATACCAGGGGTACCTATTCATATTTTCCATAGAATTGTTGTTTGGGAGCTTCAGAGTTGTTTGTTTCATCTTTTGCTTTCTCACAGCAATCCAAATTGCCTATTTTTACTTCTGTGTTTCTGTATGTGGACTTCCCTCTGCTGAGGATCTGTGCACCAGTGTAGGAGATTACTCTTAACCTTTGCTATTGGCACTACAGAAATCTGTCAGTTTTCCTGAATCCCTTGGAACAGGTTTTGCAGCTTTTGGGTATGTTTGGTGATTGAGAAACATTCTAGGAGACTTTTTTTAATTAAGGTAGACAGTTCTGTGAAGTTTATACAAAAACTAGATGTATTTAGTTTCTTGCCCTTCTGTTGCCAGTGTTGGGCATCCAGTGGTTCAGCTGATTGGATTTCCTGAAGGATCTGGATTTATAGGTATGTTTTTTCAGTTGTTTCTAAGTAGATATTGCTGACAGGCATTCAGTAATCTCATCTCGGTAACTGTGTCCTCTTACTTATCAAATGCAGCTTGGATAATGTAGACTCATTCCTGACTGTTGGCACTTTGAACAAAAATGAGAATCATGATTAATTGGGAAAAAGCAAACTGGCATGAGGATAAGGCAAGAGAAATCCATTGGTTAGCAATGTTAGAGAAATTCAGAAGAAATCACAAGGAATGAACAAATTGTGTAATGCCTGATTTATATTTGTCTTTCCAGATAATAAAACTTTCCTTGACTATTGAAAATGGAGAACAAAATTCATTTTGCAATTGCAGCAAACAACTCTATGAATTTCTTTCTATAATTTGACTATGATAGAAATTACATACCTCAAATCACTGATTGTATAGAGAAATTCTTTATTAAAATGTACATATTTCATATTCTGTCTGGTTTTGTGTTATCAATCTCCCTGTAGTTTAAATTTTTTGTGATTGTATCATTTTATGTTTTGATGATCATGCAGATGTTTTGGAGCTAACTAATGCAAAGCTCTAAGCTTTCTAAGCAGGTATTAAAGCAACAGCTGTCAATAGCAGATGTGCAAATTACCAGAGTTGGAAGCCAGAAGGATCAGTTTTTAAAAACTTTGACCTATATGTCAGAAGCTGCTAGATTTGCTTTAGTTTTTATGTTAATATAGATTTAACTCAAACATATGTTTCAGAGGACATCTGATCTTGAGAACATACGAAAAACTGGAGAAACTATCTCAGCATATGGTAGATCGTTTCCTTTACTCTCTTCAGTAAGCCTGCATTTTTGATCTTCATTTTAGTTGATTTCTTGTTTGTTTCCAGACATTGTTTTTATATAATTCTTTACTAGGCCCTCTGTAATACTGGTGACTATGTACTCTGATGGTAGCTTCTAAAAGTAGGGCACATTTTTAAGCCATTCATTATCTGTTGCACTATTGAACTGTAGCCATGTTTCATCGCATGGAAACAAGAGCTGCAGAAACTATTCCAGTGTCATCTACTGTTGCTTTATATAGAGAATCACCTGCATCATGTCTGGTGAGAAGGATTGTGTTTATTTTTTTTTTAGTATAATTGCTTTGTTAGGGGCTTACATTCATTTACCTGCTTGCTGGCATTTTTACTTACTTTTTGTCAGTTACTTCTATGATGCATTTCCACATTAGAGTGCAAAGGCTTTATCTGTTCTAGCTATATGCTGTTTTCTGAAATAGAAATCCTACTTGAGGTGTGCTTCTGAACAATTTTTTGGGGCAGTTTCCTACTGTGCTGTTTTAAGACTTACTCTGTCTTCATTAGGAGAGTATATTACATATAAACTAGCATCCTGTTGGATTCAAGTGGAATTCCCAAGTGAAGGGCCTTATGGGACTCAGACCTACTTAAAAGAAGCTACAAACTTGTACAGAGTAAATTGTTGTGAAATTCTGGACTGTGAATGAAGTAAACACTGGGAACTCAGGGTTTTCTTTTCAGTTCTAACCTTTTTCTTTTAAACCATTTATTTGTGTGTTGGGTTTGGCTGAGATGGAGGTAGTTCTCCCCATAGTACATTTTTTAGTGCTGTGTTTTATAGTGGGAGGTGGGAGGGTAACACACCAGTGCTTTGACTGCTGCTGAGCAGTGGCTGCACAGCACCAAGGCTGTGCTTTTCCAGCATTGCCCCACGATGGTAGGCTGAGAGATGGGCAAGGTCTTGGGAGGGAACATACTGGGCCAACTGACCCAAACTTACCAGACAGGTATTCTGTACTGTATGATGTCAGCTTGGATATAAAAGCTGAGAGAAAGAAGGAAGTGGGGGGCATTTGTTGATGGTGTTTATCCTTCAGAGCTACATGTATTGAAGCCCTGCTTCCTGGGGAGCAGCCAGATGCTTTCTGCTGATGAGAAGTAGTGAATAGTATCTTTATTTGCTTTTCCTTCTCATGCAGCCTTGGCTTCTGCTTTATTAAACTGCTCTTATCTTGACTTATGGGCCTCTTGTTTTCCCTCTCCCCTATTCATCTATGAAGTGTAGTGATAGAGCAGCTTTGGTGGGCATCTGGCAGCGCCAGACCACCGTTACAAGACTGTCAGAAGGGAGCATGCTGATAGTATGTGCTAAGTAAAACTGAATTCATTAAGGTTTGACTTCCTCCTACATCTTAATTTCTTTTATGTTTCTTTTAACAGCCATTGGAAGTTTTCTCCTGTATATGTAATTGTTGAGTGCAAGAAGTGATTTCCTTAAACTTTAGGAAAGGTGGATAAATTTAGATTCTTTCAAATCATCAATGTTGAATAACATTTGCTCAAACTGTTAAATTACTTAGTAATTTTTAATTGGAACTTCTAAAGTTTATAGAAAGTAGGCTAAACATCAAGCAAAGGTAGCTGTACCTTTAATCCTGCATTGTAAATAACAGATTTCATGCATCTTTAAAAAATTTAGCTTCTTCAAGAGTGTCTGTTCAGTGTTGTGAAGGATATGCTTAGCTTGACCTCACTGCATACAGAAGACACCTTAAAGGGTTCTCATCAAGGTTTTTGGTGTGTTATGAAGGACTAATATTATTTTAAAGCACATAGCTTCAGTGCTATGCACAGTTCTTCCTTAGGTTCTTCAGGCCTTGAACAATGTAAATAATTTATATAATAATAAGACAATAATGAAGTTTACTTCCAGTCCTAACTGAAAATAGAGCATTCTGTTCAGTTTTCATCAGGATATGGGGAAGATTTCTGAGCCTGAGGGACTTTAGGGAGATTCCTGATTACATTATGTTGAGTGATGAAGCTGGAATAAGTAGATCTGGTGGAACAATAATAGCATGTTATATGTCAGATTTGAATAAAGATTGGGGAATGAAAGGCAGATCTTTTTGATGCAGTGGTGTGTGGAATACAGATAACCAGCAATGGCTAATGTGATCTGGTGTGCTCATACAGTGCACAACAGCATAGAAAAATTGTTTACTTCATCCCAAAAGCAATGTGGCTGGTTTTAAAACAGGTGATCAATAGCTGTTCACTGACAGAACCAAGAGTTCTCAGTACTAATAGTGTTACTTGTTGCATAGCAGAGCTCAGCCTTCACTGCTTGGAATTTTTGATTTAATGAATTTATCAGCTGTATTTAACAACTTAGATTTTTGGCTCCACCTCTTCTACAGTCTATCCAAAACAAACTGTGAGGAAGTAGTTTCATTTATATCTTGAAACCAAATTTCCACCCTTAATATTTTAAAGCATCTGTATGCCCTGTATGTAGTCAATTTCATGGCAATATTATCCTCTAGATAAATTGTTCTTTTCCCTTCATTATGCTTGTCTCATCTGTATTTATAGATAGAATCTGTACCTCTTCTTGGCTTTTTATTTTGCTAGACTGACTAAATGAAATGTTATTTCTATTCTGCAGTCTCCAGTCAGCTGATCTCCCTCACAGCCTTTCTCTGCAGATGCCCCAATTTGGAATTTCTTGTGTGTGCGCTTTTAACTGTTATAATGAGAATTACTTATAACATTCCAGATGTGGCCTTACTGGGGCTCCAACAAGTACGTTCCAGAACTGCATCTGCCCTCTTCACAGCTGTTTCATCTAGATGAATCTGATTGTTAGGTGTATCTGATTTGGAATAACTGGTACACAGCTGCTTGCTACAGTCTCTTATTAAACTGAACTATAACTTATTTTTCCATTAAAAGTGTTACATAATACTGCCTTTATTTTTTGTGTGATGATTTTGTATATATTTTTGCTCATTTGGTAGCTATTTAATAAATTTATTAGCTATTAGCTCCAAGAATACCTAAGCCTTTTCACTTAAGAGTTTTTGTTCTCCATTTTGTGTCTGGGTAATTAGTCTCCTAAAATGATACAATTCACTTTATTTTTATCTAACATTAAAGATCTGCATCCATATCAAACACTAAAGCTGGAACAAATGCCCCCATTAAAGCTACTATAATAGAAAGTGTTTTACCTGCCTCCCTTTCCCAAAGAATTTGAACCAAACAGACTTCTCTTCTTGTTAGCAATTATATTTATTCCAATTTGACACATCACTGATACACATCTCTCTGTTCTTCATTTCTGTCTTGATTATTGTCCGTTCCTCAGTACTTGCATTCTTAGTCATGGGTGCTATCCGGATGTCCAGTGGTAACTCTCTCATGTTTTGATCTGTACCATGTGCCAGTAATTTAAAACTCTGACTCATACAAACATACACAACCAAATAATTCACTACACTCATGAAATATACAGTTTGATTTGTATTGTCCTGTCTCTTGGTAGCTTTATCCATTCTTCATAATTTTTACTGGTGTATTAAAAACGAGTGTGAAAATGTCCCTGTCCATCATACTTCATTTGTATTTTGGGAAACATGCAACCATCCAGACCCCTTCATGGATGTAATGCACAAGAAACAGGGATGATGGTGCACGTGTGTATTCCCCAAAGCCATCAAACTCTGCTGTGTTCCTTTAATTCTTAAAAATACATTTGTCTTCTAAGACCTTGCTCTTGAATCCTATACTAGTTTTTGTAGCAGAGACCCTGCTACTTTGTGTATGTGTTTACCTAATTTCTTAGTAACTAAATCCCCTTCCTTTCTCGATCCTGCTCAATTTTTCTTTTAGCTCTTTTATGCTGAACCATAGTGATTTACTGACCATGCGCCTTTCTGATGCAGAATTATTGGATGTCTTAAATGCTTGAAGGCTGTTAATGTAAATTCAGTCTCTGTGCAAACTGTACATAGTAAGGTATACATCATTATTCTTTCTAGGATGACTTGTAAATTCAGCGCCTTAATTTATTATGTTCCATAACTTCTGTAATGCGCATTATGATTGTGAATTTTTAAAAACTGAACTTCTATAGCATCTTCAAACTGCACAAAGTGCTCTCTTTTTGCATACAGAAAGGCAGGCAAGGGATTGTATGAGGTAGATTCTTGTGATTTTGAGTTTGGGTTTTGATGCCTAGATCTTGTGCTTTGGGCAGGGTTGTGTGCACATGTATTAAGGGTAAAATAGTGTGAGAGTAGGAGTATGTTGTCATTTTTCTTTCTGTTGTGTAAAACGATAGACAGTCCTGGACAAGTTTTTCTTCCTCTGATACAGTCACAGTTAAGATATCTAGAGAGGACCACCCTGCCAAATGAAATATGACTTTAAATTATTTATATATTCCCTGTATATTCAAATCTCATTTACTGATAGGTAGAAAGCTAAAGTAGTGTAACTGAATACCCTGTTCTGCAATCCTATGAGACATCAGATGAAGACTCCATGTGACCTTATTTCCCTTGCTTGTGCATAGGTCTTTCACACAAACACACACATTGTACAATTAAGATAGAGTGATTCATTTTTAGATATACATGCTGGGTAGTTTCTGCAAAGGACGTTTAGTGCAACAGTAAAGTTTTAGTTACTGTAACGTGCTGAGGCACTGGATGTCATTTCTTATTCTTGAGAAAACCTTTTGGCAGTTTGCAGTTACTATTAGTAGCCTTGAAGTTTGTATTTGGGATAAGAAGGTTCTGAGCTTTCACACATGCCCACCCTCTACACCCTTCTCAGTTTTCCCACACAAACCATATGACCAATCATACAAAATTTTCACTTAGAGTGATTAACATTGCACTGCAATAAATACACACCTGGGTTTAAAAACAGAAAGTAGGCTGACAGTTTCATATGCATACTCTCATCCTGCTTTCTGCTCTTTAATCTTGCAATTCACTAAAAGTTACACTGGGAAATACTTTAAATTATTATCTGTTTCCAGATGCTGTGACTTCTGTAAATATGCATTCCAATAGATTAGCTCCATTGTTGCCTTTTGCATTTATATTCTTTAGTTAACCAGGGATATATCTATGTTAATCTCTATAGAGAATCTTCTACTGATAATTAGAATGTAAAAGGAATATGTAGTGATCATTTTATGAAGCTATGCAGTTGGTCTGGCTGCCATGTGAAATGTCAACTTTTAAAACAGAATTAATTTATACTGGCTTCCAGCAAATGTTTTTGCTTCCATTATGAATAGTTTGCTGTATGTTTGATGGAATGATGTGCTTTCTTCAGGGTCACTTGTAAATCTGTAAAATTTTGAAAAGTGAAGTTGAACATAAATTACAGCGTCTGCTGTTGGCAACACAGAGTAATATATTCTTGCTGACTTCACTGACACTGACTATTGTTTAGTATAGACTCTTCCATTTCATATAATAATAGCTGATACTATAGGGAAGTAACTTGCATGTTTGTTTTTGTGAGTTATATGCTAGATAACTGCCAACTCAGCCAGTTAATGGAAAATCCTTTTTCATAAAAGTAGTAAAGATTTTCTGTAGTGAAGTTGTCTCTTTTCAACATAAGAAACACTGTTTTCAGTGTTCCTGTTGATTTCACTAAGCTATATTGTCTTTTAAACAAACAAACAAAAAAAAAAAGTCAACTATTGTTTCTGTGCAGTTGAAAAGGCAATCTTGTAAAAAGTGCTGTTACTTTGATGTTACATATTTGGCTATTGTAATTCATGAAACATTTAAGTTAACACTGTCATTGCAGTTATTTTTTTCTTCATTTTGATGTGATGTTGGCTGTTTTAAAAGATGTTTTGCTTGAATTGTAATCTCTTTTCTTTCTCTTTTAATTTAATTTATCTTTTCACTCGATTACTGTTTACAAAAGTCAAATTGGAGTCTCTGTGCAGAGGCCCAGATGAAGCACTCCTTACTTGTAAACACATGCTCCAGATTTGGAAATCCTGCTACAATCTCACTAACCCAAGGTAAGATGCTGTAGAATTCTAGGCTGCTCAGTACCTTGCGCAGTAGCTTTTTTGGGCAATATTAGGTCAGCAATTCTAGTTGATCAAACAAATTATCTGGGAATCTGGGAACTGAAGTGTAATGACACCAGTTGATGGACATGCAGAAGCTACTCAGAATTCTGTGTTTTAAGGTATGCCAAAGCTAATAGGAACAGGCCACCCAAGGAAGTAGTTGAGTCAGCATCCCTAGATGTGTTTAAAGGTTGTTTAGATGTGGTACTTAGCTATATGGTTTATTGGTGAACTTGCTACAGTAGTGTTAATGGTTGGATCTGGTGATCTCAAGGGTATTTTCCAACCTGAATAATTCTATGATAATTAACTCTGCAGTGATGAGGACTGAGATTGGGTAGTTGCCATTATCCTTGATGTGGCTTACGGTGCTGGTATTGTCTTGATTTCTCTCCCCCCTCAATCTGGGTTAGCTTTTTATATTGGCTAGTGGGTTGATTCTTGTAATGGAAGTTTGCTTCAAAGACAAAATAAAATGTATTGCTAGATGTTAGTTAAGACTATAGTGACATCAGAAGTCATAGGGGTAAATATGATGTGCTTGAGAAGTCAGCGTGGTTTGTTTTTTAAAGGGAGGCCTGTTTAGGTTCTTCAGAGGTATTTGGGTAAATTGATGTAGTCCTATTTGGGAAGCATTTCCAAAATGCTTCTGTCAAGGTCCTTTGCCATGTATATTTAGATAAGCTGGGAAATAAATGGGTTCCATGTTACAGAAATCTGTGCTCATACTATTCAATTGTATGTCTATCAACTACTTGAAGAAGACAAGAGGACCTGAAGAATTTCCTGATATCTGGTTGTTTGACAGATAGATAATTGCTGCAGAAGAGGCACCACAGCAAAAGAGCTTTGTAGCAGGTAGCATCAGGTGTAGCAATATGATTAACATTATCCGTTCGGTTCTTGTTCATAGGTGTTTTTTTTTAATTTCAGTTATGGAAACATCTGTCTTTCTAAGAAGACTGAGAGAGCCTTACGGCTGAAGAGGAAAAATTAATTCTCTCCTTAGCAAGCTAGTGAGCAGTTCAGACCAGGAAAGTAGAGGGAAGAGACATGAGATAGTGCATTGGGCGATGATTGATACTGAGCAGGACTTGTCAGCAGTAATCCAAAAGGTTGAGGTGAATTATTTTCAGAACTAGTAGCAGAGACTTTGGATAAATTTGTCTTTTAAATTAGTTGGCTGGTTAGGGGAGAAGGGAGTTCAAGAGTTTCCTGTCAGAAGGCTCTGCTATGCAGAATAGTTAGGATGTAAGCTTAATTTCATTGAGGCCTTGCATGTACTGCAACCCAACTTTTTACCTTCCATTTCTGCTGTTACATCTTGTATGTAGATCAAGGCTCTAATCATGGCTTGTCATTGCCTTTTTTTTTTTTTTCGTGAAGGTGGTGGTTGTGCTAAGAGCTACTATGCTGTGTTAAATACATGTGAAATAATGCTTCTGTCAGGTATCAGTAGTGGCTGTGAAAACTTACTCTCAGCTGTGTTAGCTTCAAACAGCAGTTTGGTAACTCTCATGCCACTGTTCTCTTCCAAGAATATCTTAAGTGGAAAAATGAACAAGGACTAATTTTACTTTGGATTTTCATCTGTGATGGAATGGGGTTTGATTAATTAATGCAAGACTATTTTTCAGAATTAATAATGTTTATTAATTTTGATATTCAAACACAAATATTATTTCTTGACTTGTGAGGCTAGCAATAAATTGAGACAGCACCCAAAACACTTGCAGGGAATTCTGTCAGTTGGCTTTCTGGCTGGGCTGTCTGCTGGCTGCTAGTGAGAGTTTGGAGTTGCTTCCTGGCTCCATAGGCTGTTGGGGGAGGGGGAACAGACATTTTCTGACCTGGTCCTGGCTTTGGACAATCTGTGTACCTCCAGGACTTGCTTGTTTCAGGAAATGCAGGGCTGCTCCAGCAGGTGCAGGCAGGTGTCTTGCGATGTGTCTCAGCAGATGTGTCACACTGGCTGTTGTATGCAGCTATTGCGTGAAAGCAATTAAAGTTGCTCCTGATAAACTCAAAGCAGTTCCAGCCTGGAATATAGTTTATATTGCTGTAAATAATAAGGCATTAACATTGCCAGTAGGCAACAGGCCTGGATACAGCAGTAGAACACAGAGTAATGGTAAAGCACGGAACAATGGTAAAGGCACATTGTGTTACCTGCGTATCTGTTTTTATATCAATGCCTAAGATTGGTTGGGCCTTTGGACACAATAGCTTATCCAATCGACGTGGCAGTAAGCCAAGCTTTACCATATTTGGGTGAAACCACAGGTCTGCTATGCCCATATTTAGGAAAACACATAGGCCTAGCACAAGCTTGGCACAAGGCAAGTGCTTGCACCTTGTTTACTACGAGATGCAAACAGGAGAAAAACAAGTTGGGTGAGCCAGAGTGTTCAGACTCCATGGCTCCAGGTCATTTGTCCTTTTTCCTTCATCTCCCCAAACAGAAGGAAGGAGAGCAAAAAAACATGTCTGGGCAAGCCAGTACATATATATGCCTATTTTTCACCCTTCATGTTTACCATGACATCATTTTGATACTTAAAGCCTTTCTTGGAAGTTTTGGGTTATGGTAACAAATTAAAATGAAATTAGGAGTAGGATGGACAGGAGCTTGGCTAAGTATCATGATAGAAGGGGATGATTTTCCCCAATATAGATCTCAATGCCAAGTCATAGCCTTTCTTTGGATGGTCTGTGTGAAATTTAAGGCCCAAATACCTTCATGTTGTATCACAATGATCCGTATCTGTCTGACTGGGATAACAATGTGACTGGGAAGTTCTGTTCACCCAGCCGTACCCCAAACATAACAAAGAATGGTGATGTAGCATTCCAATCTCTGCAATTTTAACAGCAACTTCATTGTGTGGGAAATCACTGTTAATTGTCTCCCACTGGAAATAATTTATGCTTTTAAAAAATACTTCTTCAAGCCAATAATAAAAGGTCTTTTAATAACTTCAGACCTTTTCAGAATGCTGTTTTTCAAAGATTTGAATATCCTATATGCTTATTTGAAGCACCTCTTTCTGATTTAGACTGAAAACTAATTTTGATACATCATTTTCCCAATGAGATAAGAACATCCCTTTTTCATAATGTGTTTTATGTTAAGTATTTCTTCTTGCAGTTAATCTGATTTTGTGGAGTAAACTTGGGTTCAGTGACCTCAGTAATACTTTAATAATGGAAATAAATTTTGTGTAACTAGATATACCATGCAAAGTAAAGGCTAAATGCAGCACTGTGCCTTACTTTTGTTCAGCTGATTTAGAATAATTTTATTTTGCTTTCAATTGGCACACAAACGTTTTCCTCATGAGTTGGTTAATACGAATTTTAAACTTACTTTGTAGTGCAAGGCTTGGAAGATGTAAATGTTTATCTTCAGCTTGCTGCTTGAAGTTCATTAGAAAATAGTTCAAATCTTTTCCAGTTCTTAGTTTGCATTGGGAAAACAGAACAAACCACAATGACACTGCCGTGCTTAGAAGATGTTTTTGTTAAGCCTGGCTCTCCTCCTCAATGATATTTGTCATTGCTTGTGGGTCAAGGAAGTAATTCATATAGTAGTTAACCAGAAAATACATACCTAAGAGTGTGTGTCCTAGAAAGTTCATTTCCATTTCCTGTGAATTTCTATAATAGCAACATTTTGTGAGGAAATTAGTCATGCAATAATGTTAGGGTAATGCAAAATTTTATTAATACCATTTTAGAAACAACTGTACAAAGAGAGAAAGTTGTTTCAACTGGTGGTTGGAGTATGTAGCTACAAAGAGTTGGTTTCTTTATCTTCTCTTAGTTCAAATGCAGAAGGAAGGAATTTTAAAATTAAGGCGAAGATAGACTGCATTCCAGTTTCTTGAAGTTAGGAATTTTGTGAAGTTTTTTCTCTTTGGTGAGGTTCAGACAAAAGTCAGAAGTTTGCATTCTGCTAATTTGTATTTACAGCCCAATTGCTCTAATCTAAAGTAGAAATTAAGTGTTTATCCACAGGAGCAACTGGTGAAAACCACTGATACTGCTTAGGCTCCCGAGATGTTGGCAATGTTCGTAATCTTCCTACTATGCTATTAGGATCAAATTCAGCATTAGGTAGTTAGTGTGTATATTTGCAAATATATTTAGAAAAACAACAAACAAACAACGAAAATAAAAACCTGCAAAATTCTGGAGACAAAAGCGATGCTTTTCTATCCCAAAGAGAGTTATGGCATCTTTATAATTTACTTAAAATTAGATGTCCTGAGTTTAATGTTTCTCTTCAGTCTGGGAAAAGTGCAGATTTTCAAACTTGGATCTGCCATCTCATCTTCCTGTAGGAACTGTACCTTACATTATATAAATGTTTAATGTACAATTAATCATTTTTGTAATGCTGTTACCTATGAATCATATTTTAAGCCTGAATGTTCTTCAAGTTGTGTTTGGTACTAAATTTGCTCACAGCAAGAACTTTTATAGCAAGAACCTTTGTGGGAGGAGGGCAGTATTCAACTTGTGTCTCTGTATATAATCTTATGTTTTAATAGCTTACAGTTCCTGTACTTCGTTGCAGTGATTCTGGACGTGGGAGCAGCCTGTTAGACAGAGCTATTGCCGACAGACGACAGCTCAATACAATTACATTACCAGATTTCAGTGATCCTGAAACAGGTAAGAAGTGCATTTGAACAATGAAATAAGTAAAATGGTCTGGTCATAGCTAGATTTTACTTTAGGGGGGTTGTTTTATTTTGCAGTCATATTGGCATTGTTGTCATGTTTTACATAGTATTTCCACTTAGAAGAATTTTGTCTTTTTTATTTATAAAGTACTTAGTGACCACGTTCTCTGTAAATTAAAGTATCTGTAGTATGGATCTTGCTGAGCATAGGTATTTTCTTATGTCAGGGGTAAAAATTAGTATGCTGAACTATTCTGTTTGCCAGAGTCCTATATTTTTATGTCTATTTGCAAACCAGAAAAAAAAAATCAGAAAACTTTTAATCTCAAAACACCTGAAGACATCATTGTTGATTAAAATTTCTAATATATATTAAAGCATAATGACACGGGTGGCTTGGCTTAATGTAGACAGCTTTGACAAAATGTATTGCAGATCATATATACTGTGATATTTTGATATGTTAAAAGTTGTGATGCATAGGTGCACTGTATAAAAGTGAAGGTTGTTAGAGGTCAGTGAATATTTATAATACATAGTTTGCCTATTTTAATATATTCAGTTAGATTATGCAAATCATGTAACCAAAAATCAGGTGATCCATGCATTTTGTGAAAATTGCAGATGGAATTTGTATTATACTGCTAGTTCCATAAAGCTTTACAATATGTTACTTCCATTCTAAGTACTGAGATTTCTGTCTCCTGGGTTTTATCCCAAAACTGTAGCATGATTTTCCTGGCACTTTTCAGAAATTAATTTCTTCTTAGTCACATTTTTAACACAAACTACTTATGGGAAAGTTTGTCAGACTATGAATTAAAATACACTGACCCATAGATTTGTAATTTATCTCTTTAAGAACTGTGCAGCAGAGAGAAATCCAGTGTAGATGTTTAACTTCTGAAAGTTAGCTGAATCAAATATAGGTTAGTTTAGAGTGTTCTGTGCTTACTGCAGTGAGAAATGGTTTTGATTACAGATATCAAAGTAACCCTGCATGATGATATGGTCTGAAGTATGGTATAATTTAGGTGGCCCCTGATGTGGAGTTTTCTGTCATCTTGTATTCATATAATTAAAATGTAAAAGATTACATACATTATATCATTCTATGATGATAATTTAATATTCTATTCTAACTCTATTTCATTTTAAGGACATAATTATATTTAAGAGATTTCATGTACATAGATACAGATAATTTGTGCTTTTTAAAAAAAATGCTTGTTGTGGGCAGGGGTGTGTGTACATGTGTCTTCTGGACTTTTTTTTGTTTGTTGTTGTTAATTGGGAGAGCATAATGAATTGGAGCTTTTTAAAGACTCATATTCTTTAAAGCTTTTATATAAAGATGAACCCTTATCCAATACAGCAGGCTTTTGAAGAAGCTTGCCCTAGATTCAAATATTCAAATCCTGCAGCCAGTATGTACGTACATTCTGTTTTTTATATTGATTCACATTTGTCTTCTTTTTTGAATCTCAGATGTGTTTTTAGAGCTTATCTCTACTGTCAAGGAGAACATAATGGCAAGTTAAAAATCTGTGGTCCCTTTTTTATTACTTTTCATATAAAGAGTAATTGTAGAGGAAGGGTTTGTTGGGGACTCTAAAGTTTTCTGAGATCTGTTTTCTTAATGTTTTATGAGACTTTGTGATTTTTTTTTTATAAGTGTCATTTTTAGGAGAAGAAACTTTGTTGCAATACCAATCAATACTCAAATTATAGTAAAGACTAGAGATTTGTTATCTACTTTATATGTGATGTATTAGAAATAACTAAGTAAATAAATAGTATTTGGATGCACACAACCTATTATTCATACAAATGCACCATATCCAAGTGTTGTTCAAAATTCTTCATCCAGAAGATGATGTCAAAATTTTGCAGAGGTTAAAAGGTTACAATACTGTAGAAATAAGTCAAGATTATCATTGTGTTTGAGTGAGAACTTTCAGCAGACTGTCAAAACAACATTGTTCACAAACTATGGATGATAGAAACAATAGGTGATTGATATGTTAGACCCTTCTAGGCTGACAGAGCTCATGTGCAAATTCTGTGGATCCCCAGTGTTTAGAAAAGCAGAAGGGTTTTGACATTCAAATACATAAACATGTTAAAGTAAGGGTATGCGGGAAAGATATTGCAGAAAATTCTCTCAGGACAGAAATATTTGCTCCCCTCCTCTTTACACAATATAATGCTATCATATGTATGTGTGTGTATACATTCATATTTGACATTTTCCCTTTCCAAACTTTGCTTGCTGCCTATGATGATGATTTCATTCACCTGTCTAGTCAGTTCAGCCAGTCTGAGTGTCATGAAATGAGAACTTAAATTCACATCTAAAGTCTTATTTACACACAATTTAAAGTTTCAAATGCTTTAAAAAATAAAAACACCAAGCTGTAATGGGTGTAAGACATTCTTTTCTTAGGTATATCACTTAAGCAGAAGTTGAAACAAAAAGTGTTTGTACAGAGCTCTTACTAATCCCATAATTAGAAATGAAGTGATTCAAGTTAAATCAAGTTGTAAGTTGTAACCTTTGAAGTATCAAAGGTGTGTATTGTTGAATTCTTAAAAGGATAGACTGCTAATACAAATGCCTTGAACATCAGCTGCTTCATCATGAGTAGCATGCACTGATGTTTAT
Source organism: Psilopogon haemacephalus (assembly GCA_013396835.1). Taxonomy (NCBI): domain Eukaryota; kingdom Metazoa; phylum Chordata; class Aves; order Piciformes; family Megalaimidae; genus Psilopogon; species Psilopogon haemacephalus. The sequence continues at coordinate 136,835 of VWZI01012410.1, forward strand.
ATTTATTAATGAAGTAAATAAATGGGGAGGGGAAGAAAAAAGTTTGATGAATCAGTTGCTGAAGTAAAATTTTGCAGGAAGGCAGGCTCCTTTGTACCCGCAGATAGATGTGCATGTTCAAATCACTTGAGACTGAGTTGGCTATTTTAGTTAAGGTAAGTTGCATTCAATCTTTTTAAAAGCAGATTGTTCAATTTATTGTGTATTGGTTGCAGTCCACTGAGTTTAGGAAGAATCAATAGTAACTTTGGGGTTTTTTTTCTCCTTAGATATATTTTGCAAATTAATGCATTAGAACATGTTTGATTTTTATTTTTTTTTTAACTTAGTTTAGAATAGAAGGAGATCATATATGAGTGCAGGTTTGTTTTTGTTTTTTAATGTTGCTTTCAGAAGTGAAACCAATACTTTGCTTGTTTTTTCATCCATGACTCCATGAAACCCTGTTGGATCTTTTTTCTTTCCTACCCTCCCACACCCTTATCATTCTCTTTGTTTCACTTTTTAGCTTCTGATACTTCCTCATCTTCTCTCTCAAGAACAGAGTCTCCTCTCCAACTGTTTGTATCTTCTCATCTTCCTCATCCTCATCCTAAGCCAGATATCTTTGTCTGGCCCCATGCAGCCTCTCCATCCTGTGACCAAGTTTCTGAGCCCTGTTCACCTTCTCACTGTAAAGTGACTTTATGTTCCTGATGAGTGTGTCAGTTTGCACTATATTTTTTCGGATAATCTTCATAACTGATAAGCTGTGTTTAAATGTTTTAGCTTTCAACATAGGATCAGTGTAATCTGGCCTTCTAAGATGCTCTGCATTAAATACTGAATGGGTTTAATAGTTTCATTAGATAAGACTGTTTTATTTATCCTAAAAGAGGTAAAGTTACAGATGTATTTAATACTCTGTTATCATTATCTGTAACAGTCATGATAAGTGTTTAGTAAGAGAGGCTGTTGGCCAAGACTTCTTTGTAGCATTTACTGTTGTAGGTTATTTCCATTACGGGCATCTTTTGCCTAACTAGACTGTCCTTTCCACAATTCTTAATGACTTCATTTCACAAAGCCTTTATCTAAGTGCATCCAAAATCTTCCCTGAAAGTTCACAGGAACTTAAAAATCATGTAAATATCAGTGCATATTTTCATACTGCAGTTAGGGCATATTGGAATGATTCAGAGATATTAGAGAAGTTAAAATCAGCATTATGGTACTTCAAGTCAAAAGCTTCTCTATTTATTGAATTGATGCCAATTTAAACATGCTGTAAGATCAGTCCCCGTGTTGTTTGGATATGAACTGTACAGTAATGCTGCCAGAAAAGTTCAGGTGGCAGGGTAAAATCAACACAGTTTTTCCAGCCTTTTTTTTCCTAAATGCTTTTAAATTCTATTAAATTGCCCTTCACTTGCAGCTTTATATGTGTAGTGCTGGTTTTGTCACTGCATTTACTGTTATCCAGTCTTAAGAAATTAATTTTTGGCACTTAGTCTTCATTTGACACCATGTCCAAATAAAATGTAGAAAATATCTGTGTATTAGTTAAATTCACTTCTTAAAATAGCTGATAAAGCTTGTGTGTAAGCCTGAAAATTAAGGAAAGTGTTTCCTTTAGACTTCAGGAAATCTGTCCCCTACAGAGGTTTAATTAGTTGAAGTCTGACTTTTTGAAGAATATGAGTAGCTGGTTAGCTGCCACTAGAGGTTTGGATACTATGAGTTGAACTTGCTCAGATCTACTCTGTGAACAGTAGATCCCACTTAGCATTAAATCACTTGTTCTTTGCAGATCTACAAGTTAATAAGAACCCACCTAAAAACGAAGGCTAACTTATTGCAGAAGCCCAAGCACAAATTTCATTATGTAAAGCACAAGTTTTCCATTTCAAGACTACAGTATCCTCAGGGAAAGGAACTTCCACCATGTACATAAGTAGTACTGAAACTGTGAAAAAAGCAGATACTAAAGTCCTTTGTATAGTGTAAATAATTAATTAAACTTAAAGCTCTCTGTATTTGAGTTCTGCCTAGATGGTCATAGCATGTTAGTATAGTTAGCCAGGACTGAAAATCTCATGTGCTATATTTTGTTCAGCTCATTTTTTTTTCTTTTCTAGTGAAAGAAGTAAAAGGCTCTTTGTATTATTGAATTGGCTTTCAATATATGTTGATCAATAACATGATCTTAGAGATATAGCAAGGGCTTTATGAAAATATATATTGTAAATAGTAATACTCTTGTTTATTTATTTATATGTATCCTTTGAAACCTGATAAACCTGATTTACAGTTTGAAGATTATCAGAAATCCTCTGGCTTTTTGGGAGTTCTTGTTTTGTTTTGTTTCTTTATACATATATATGTATGTATAAATATATATGTATACATATATATATAAATACTTTTTCTCCTTTTTACTGTGGATTTTAATTTGTGGTTTGATCTGTTCAAAGGCAATCCATCAGATGCTTACTTTCATGGTTTTCACTCCCTTTTTTCAGTTTGTAAGTAGTATTCACCATGCAGTTCTACCAGTTTCTTAAGGACTTAAATCACCTTTTCCTTTAGCACAAAAGACACGTTTTGTCCATCAGCCATGGAATTTTGATAGTGTGTAAAGCAAGACTGATGCTCTTTGCCCATTCAGTCACCCCTGGGGCTGTAATCTTACGAGATCTAAATGCGCTTAACTAACAATTGCACTTAATAATTAAAGAGGCAGTATTAATTTCTAGAGGACTGCAACTAAAGATATATTGGGAAGGTCTCGTATAACATAATGGACAGCTGCCAGTACATTGTATTAAAGATTTTATGCCACTGCCATTCCTAACGAGTCTGTTGGTCCAGAATGCAACATTGCAACCGCTGTCATGAGTGATAGCAAACTTCTGCTTTCTGTTATGATACCAATTTTACTTGCAGAATAAATCTCTTAAGAGTACACTTTAAAATAATGAAATTATGAAAGTCAGCTTAATAAGCAAGAATGAAGAATGTAGATCAGTAACAATAACTGCTGCTTTAACGAGGGTGTGAAATAATGTTCCACTTCTCTAACCAGTTACATTATAATACTGTGTGTTTAGCCTTGAATGTTGAGATTGTTTTTTCATTGATTACTTTTTAAATGGATTTCTGTGAGGTAGTGAAGGAGACCAATCTAGTGGAGGAGAGGAAAGTAAGATATGTTTGACAGTGACTAAGAGTGGAAGATGTTTTTTCAGAACTGAGAGAATGCTACTAGTATATCCATGCATAACTTTGTTCCAAAAGATAGGCTAACTTTCTAATTTATGCTTTTGAAAGATACTGAGACATTTAATGAATTTCATAGGAAAAATGGTTAATTTTGGTGAAACCTGCCAATCTGTCTTCTCAAATGCATTGCTTCAGTCCTGCAGAAGATACTGCCTCTTTGCATCAACATATTGTTGTTTTTAGCAGAGTTCTGCATATCACACCACTAACATTCTTACTGCCAGTTTTGTGTGCGTGTAAAGTTGGAAATCACGGGATTTTTCCTTTCTCCTGCATGAGCATTGCTGTTTAAGCTTTTTTCTTTTTTTCTTTATGTAAATATTGAAACTTTGAAAACACAATTAATGTGAAACTGCTTATTAATATTTTCTTTTATGGTATAAAAAGAATCCCATTTTAGAGATTTTGTTAGTGGGTATGGACATATTTCATGAAGAATGACAGTCTATTCATCTATTCATTTTCAGAGGGAAAAGCTGATATGTATAGCAAAGTGATTTTTTTTTTCTTTCCCCTAAACCTGCATACCAGTAAGTGCAGATAAAGTCCATGTCCTAGTTCATGTCCATGACCAGGCTACAGTGTAAAGAATGTATTTGGAATATCCAGGGAAAGAACCAAAGAAGTCATAACATGCCTATTTACTTAGGGTGACTTATAAATGATAATTTAAAAGATGAGTTTCACGTAGACTCTCCTGTAATGTTTTTCCTAAGGAAAGCCTGAAGAGAGTAATTTGAACACTTTGATGTTCACAGAAGTTGAACTGTGGGTGTCACTTGGAAAGAAAGGTTTTGGTCAGATGACTTAACTTCATGGTTAAATTGTGTTTGTACAAAGATTTCTACTTGAGATTGAATTAAAACATTGACATAACCATGGTTGTTGCAGAGACTGTGTTAGTATGGTGAGCAGAAACTCTAAATTCTGGACAAATGTTATTATAGGAAACTTGAGTAGGAAGTGGTACCTTTTTTTTTTTATTCAGAAACATTTTGTTATGATTAAGACCTTCTGTCACAATTTGCAGTATGCAATGTGGTTGTGGTTCCAGATGTTAATCAATAAATAATTTAAATAGTGAATTCTAGATCTTTCAGATAGAGTCACTGTTTTGCATTTGGCCTTTTTAGTATAAACGGTCTTCAGAACTAAGCACTTAAGAGTGAAATGATCTGTGAGGTCTTGAGCAGACTCGAAGATCCACTCTGCCCTCATTTTCTCACAAATCGCTAAGTACCTTTACCAGTTGTAGCTGAAATTGCTATACATTTCACAATTGTAATGAGACTATAGAGACCTGGCTAAGGGTTAGAAGAAGGAACCTTTTTTTTTCAGATAGGTTTAGTTAGTTCCAATAAGAAAAGAATTGACTAAAATTTGGGGGAAGGTCAGAAAAAGCTTTTTAATATACAGGATATTTAAGTGATTTGTAGCTGTCTGCAAAATTAAAGCTTATTAATTGTATCTTAACAAAAGGAGCCAGAAGTGAGTCAAATGACAGCTAATTTTGGCAATACTAAATAAGCATTTAGGGGTTTATGGGTTAAAGCTATAAGCACGTGTGCAGTGTACCTAAAAGAAACCTGGTTGGGCAGTGTCAAAACACTACTGTTATTTTTTCAAAAGGGGGAAAAAAGGATTGGCAAAGATGTAGAAATGTGATAAAGGATACAGTGGCTATGCTGATTAAATGTGCAAAGCTGTACTACAGATCATCCCTCCTTCTTTTGGAAACTGTATAGCCTTGTGCTTGATAACTGCCTTAACAACCACTGAGCTGGGCTTGTTCAGCCTGGAGAAGATGAGGCTCAGGGGAGATCTTATTCCTCTCTACAACTACCTGAAAGGAGGTTGTAGCCTGGTGGGTTTCAGTCTCTTCTCCCAGGCACCCGGTAACAGAACAAGAGGACACAGTCACAAACTGCACCAGGACAGGAATAAGTTCTTCACAGAGTGATTGACCATTGGAATGGTCTGCCCAAGGAGGTGGTGGATTCTTCCTCCCTTGGAAGTGTTTAAAAGGAGACTGGATGAGGCACTTACTGCCATGGTTTAGTTAATTAGAAGGTATTAGGTGACAGATTTTACTCAATGATCTCAATGGTCTTTTCCAACCCAGTTAATTCTGTGATTCTGTGTAGTTATGATTCTGACTCTGCAAGGAGGACTTTTAAAGAAACAAAACCAAACAGTTATTGATGGTCTTGTTTAGCAACACCCTTAAGTTTTCTACATTTTAAGTAAGACTGAAGCATAAAGGATTTTAAAGGCTTGGATTCCCAAACACCCTTCCAGAATATTACACCAGCATTCTTTATATGCTGTTCAATGCTGTTCTTCAAACTTACACTCCAAAATAATTTACAGGGGATGAGGCAGCTTAAATTTAGTTGCTTATGTTAAATAACCTGCAGACTGAGTTTCCAAAACAGTTACTAGGTCCACTTTGAATTGTAGATTATTATTCATGATTCATTTCCACATTGAATTGTAAATTATTATTCATGAATCATTTAGAATATGTTTTTATATAAGCTGTATTAATTTAGTAAAAGATAGGAGGTAACTATTTTCTAGTAGCTTCAATGAAAAAGGGGCATTTGTAGACCGTTACATTGTGTATGTGTGTTTTCAGCAGAGAAATACTTGCTGCAGTATGTTAAGGAATTACTTTTACCTAAACAGGAATTCTGAGCTTGAATAATGACACTTTAAAAAAAAATCCTAGCAAGATTTTCTTTTCAGTTTCTTTTTTTCTGCTACTCAGAAAAAAGTCCAAGGTAGTATTTAATTTCCACAGGAATTACTCACTATCCACCACATTTGAACTTTAATATATGTGGCATTGCAACTCATAAAAATTTTATCACAATATGTAGAAATGGTTGAACAAAAGTTTTAATAATATATTGCCATATGTGCTTTAATGTTAAGTACTAGAGGCTTCAAATCTAACAGCACACTTTATCTACGAAAATATTTGTGCCCTATTTGGGCAGCTGGAGTTCTTGCTTTAAATAATAGAAAATATACTCCCTTTTTTATATTGAACAGAATAGTTGTATTTCAGAAGGAAGGGGTTAGATTATATCCTTTGTGGCAGTAAATTTCCCTTTCTCTTTACAAATTCTTATGGCAAGATGGGGAGGCTTTTTGACTATTAGCCACTGAAAGGCTGGCAGGTGACAGGTTGCAGCAGAATGAATTTCAGACAAGAAAAGGAATACTGGTGGCTAGCACTTATTTATGGTATCTTGGCTAGCATTTTTCTTGGAATAGACTTCACATGCTTCTCGCTTAGACTTCCCTTTTATATACCATCAGAAGTTAATCCTCAAAGATATGACAAACAAAACTTCAGTGAATGTTCAGCTCATCAGACTGGAGCTTATGTTTCAGCAGCAACCAAAGGAAGGCAGATACTGTTTAAGATCTTCAGGGCAATTTTTGTTCATAATGTCATACAAAATGCTAGTTATGGCCTGTGCTGCTTTTCCTTGTTTATTTCAGTAAAGGGAAACATGATGTATACTTTCAGTCACACTTTGTTTTCCCACTGTGCTGTGTACTAGAAGATTCTTCTGCTTTTCTGGTTTGCTGATTTATCTCACAACACTTTAGAATGTACATTTTTTGTGGCAAATCCCTTCTTGTTAAAATTCTCAGAAAACTTGTGATACTGAGAGTGAAGGTTTAAACTATTTGTACCAGTGATGAGGATTAGTTTGTGGGGTACAGTTCAACCTGTAAAGGATTCAATATTTTATTTTGGGGTACTTGCCTTTGTTGACCATTATAGATATGCTGATAGATTTACAAGACTTCTCAGTTGATCGTTTGGAATATTTCACTTAAGTTATTTATTAATCAGGCCCAGTCGGTCTGAGATTTTGTACTTTGTAATTATAAAACAACTAGAAATGGCTTAGATGGCATGAGCGTAGCTTAAGATGCTCATTGCCTTGATTAAAAAAAAAAAACAACTAACAGAAGATGCTTAAATATGCTGTTGGTTGTTGGCTATCCGAAGTCTAGTTGCCATTAGATATTCTCTAATCATAGAAGCATTTTATGTTCAGTTCTTTGAAAAGGGTAGCATTTCCTAAAGAGCTTCTAATTGTGCTTGTAAATGCTTAGTTTTGCAAGAACTATCCTATACGTGGTGTGCTGTTAATGTTCTTTATGCAAGGGACTTTTTTGCCGCAAGGTATTTTTAGCTCAACCTTCATTAGCAAGGTTTTATGTTCAGTGCAGCTTAATTGTGTGTTTGTGATGAGGTACGTTGCGATCATCTTGTATATTTTAGTTCTTTTTTTTTTATATATATTGTTATTAGTCTTTAAATAGTGCTCTAATTGCACTCTATGGAAAGACGTAACAATTACTAACAAGAAAGCGCACGCAACAACCTGGAGATTACAGTGTACTATACCATTTTAAACCTTTTTTTAGATCGTATGTTGCAAGAAAAGAGGTGTCAAGTATAATAGAGAGTATTTATAGTAGCAACCCAAAAATGTTTAGTGTGGTTTTTATACAGCCTTTCACACCAGTTTAAAAGCTTTCATAACATGGGAAATTAACCTGACATTTGAAAAAAAACTTCTCTAACATGGTACAAGTAAATTAAGTCTTGAGGAGTTTGAAGTAAAACACCTTATGAAAAGAGTTATGATTAAATGTTTTATGCAGAGTGCATGGTTTTCATTTTTTTCTATGATGGTACTTACTGCTTCTACAGGTTCAATTCATGCCACATCAATAGCAGCTTCCAGAGTAGAGCAAGCACTGTCTGAGGTTGCTTCATCTCTGCAAAGCAGTGCTCCTAAACAAGGTCCTCTTCATCCTTGGATGACTCTGGCTCAGATATGGCTTCATGCAGGTACTGTGAAATTAAAATTCTTTCTTGTTGATTCCCCTTTATTGCTAGCTTAAGGATTTGCAAAAATCTGTTGATTTCAGTCAGAATCTGTTACCACTTAGCAAATGAAACTTTTTTCCAGGTGAGTGTGTGGCACTGAAGCAAGGCACAAGAGAGAAGCAGCACATGAGAGTTGCTCATGTGTGTGATAATTTGTGTAAGATAAGGCAGTTGTTTTATAGTGCAGCTGTTACCAAGAAAGTCACATCTTCTGTAGAACAAAGGAAATACTCACTTATCCATGAAGAATTTAGTTTAGGAATAATCAGAAGTATAATACAAAGCAGATATTCTGGAAGGTATCATCACTGTATATGGGTTACTGGCATAGAAATCGATAATAATATTACTTACAGTGTTGTTACAGAAGTGAAAATTTACTATTGGGAAATTGCCTCCTTTTTGAGACTCATAGTGCATTTAACTGTTTAACTGCCTGTACAGTTCTGAAGTGTTTTACTACCTAGTAGGGAGTGGGAGCTGAAGAATTCTTCCTCTTAGAGTTGAGAGACATGGAAAGGTTATGCAAGTAAGTTATATTGTCAGTGGTTAATCATTTACTGAATGAACCGTTTTTTCTCCCATAGTCGGTCAGGTTTATACAACTGTGTGTCAGGCTACTTATCTGCTTTAATCAGGAGTGATTTATGTTAAATTAAACATAGTCAATTGGGTTTTGGTTTTAAAGTTGCAGAGTTAAATGCTTTTATTTTAGATTAAATACTTGGAAATATGAACAACTATTATCAGATCAGAATCCTAATTAAGCGTTTCACACCTTGTGCTAACCTAGCTAGGAAATATATCAAATAATTTTGTTTGTTTGTTTGTCTGTTCTGGAGTGGGAAGCTCAAAACCAGGATTGCCATTTAGTTATTGGTACCTTGAGCAATCGCTATTGCTTCCTTGGTGACCTACATATAAAATTGAGAAAATCCCACAGATGGTGGTGATCTCTCTCCTACTGTAGGGATGTGCGTGTGATGTTTTGTGTTGGGTTTTCAGTTCTTAAACAGTGTTGGAATGCTTACAATTTCAATATAAAAGTAAAGCCAAAAAAAAACTTCAGTTAAACCTAACAAATTACAAAGAGTTTTCTGGTGTTCAAACCAGCCATTTAGAGGTTTAACCTCCTATAACATATAGAGGAGCAACTTTCATAAAATACAGATTTGTTTTAAATTATTTACATAATAATTTCTCTTAAGCTGCAAGATTTTTGGAGGAGATTAACCTTTGCTTGGAATGAAACTAGTTTCAAATACAGCATGTGACAACACCTAGTCAGGATATGATGAAGCAAGAATCATTCAAGCTCAATATGAGCCTGCAGTGTGCACACGCGGCTCAGACAGCCAACCATGTCCTGGGCTGCATTAAGAAAAGCATTACCAGCAGGGCAAGGGAGGGGATTCTGCCCCTTTACTCTGCTCTTGTCAGACCCCACCCCAGACATGGAACTGCTGGAGAGAGTCCAGAGGAGGGCCACAAAGATGATCAGAGGGCTGGAGCACCTCTGCTGTGAGGACAGGCTGAGAGAGTTGGGGCTTTTCAGCCTGGAGAAGAGAAGGCTTCGAGGAGACCTTATAGTAACCTTCCAGTATCTGAAGGGGCCTACAGGAAGGCTGGGGAGGGACTGTTCACAAGGTCTTGTAATGACAGGATGAGGGGCAATGGGTTCAAATTGGCAGAGGGGAGATTTGAACGGGATGTTAGGAGGACGTTCTTCACAGTGAGGGTGGTGAGACACTGGAACAGGTTGCCCAGGGAGGTTGTGGCTCCTCCTTCCCTGGATGTGTTCAGCACCAGGCTGGATGAGGTCTTGAGCGACCTGATCTAGTGGGAGGTGTCCGTGCCTATAGCAGGGGATTGGAACTGGATGATCTTTAAGGTCTCTTCCAACCTAAACCATTCTATGATTCATTGATCCTCACATTCCTTCCACAGCTGAAGTCTACATAGGAATTGGGAAACCTGCTGAGGCCACAGCATGTACCCAGGAAGCAGCTAATCTCTTTCCCATGTCACACTATGTTCTCTACATGAGAGGTCAGGTGGCTGAACTTCGTGGAAATATCGATGAAGCCAAACGCTGGTATGAAGAGGCCTTATCTATTAGTCCTACCCATGTGAAAAGCATGCAGAGACTGGTAAGCCTTGAGTCTATGTTCTCTGCTTTCATGAGTACTTTTGTCTCAACCTAGGATCTGTTATTGTGAAGTCTTAACTTGGTGTGGGTAACCCACAGTTTAAAGGTTTTGTACCTATATTCTCATTATGACAACAACTTTGGAAATGGTCTTTTTCTGGATTTTTATTCTCACTTCTTTGTGCGTTGGGACATGAAAACTCCTTACAGAGACTGCAGAAAGAAGTCATTTACATTTGCCTAGTATACAGTGCTCCTGGGAAAGAAAGGTGGCTCATGGTAAATGAAGAGCTCATACTGTGGTCTAGAAGAAAGATAATTCTGCTGTCTAATTCCAAACTAAAACTTGATTTCTGCATGTTGACTGACTCCTTCAGTGCTATGTGATTTCTTGGATTTTCCAATAGAATTAGTCTTACCCTCAAACAAATGTGTAGCTTTAAGTAAAAAAATGCTTTTCCCAGCATAAATGTGTTAAGTTTATTTATATACTTCATATGTACATTAATGTATATATTCTGTGCTTACTATGTTAGGAAAAGTACTTTCTTAATCCTTTTTTTCCCCCCAACTAGAGTAGAGCAGAACATCTACAATCAGCTTCTTACCCGATCTTTTTGTTCAGAAGTAGAAGCAGGTTTTTTGCCTAGGTGCTTGTAAATTATGCAGAGAAATTTCATATTCATCCCTAAGGAGAACATATGAGACAAAAGGTTGGATAGGAGGGCAGCACAAGGGAAGTTTTTTGTTCCACCTTTTCAGCATTTTGAGGTACTTGAACCTACTGACATATGCCAAAAGGCTTGTGTTTCTGAAGAAGCCAGGCAGTCTGCCTAAAGCAGTGCAGCTCAGTGAAAATGAAAGCTCGTTTTTCTGGGTATCTTTTTGCCCCTCCTCTGAATCAACACCCTGTAAATACACAGTGCTGTTCAGAATGGCTGGGAAATTAAGCTGCCTTTAGAGGCACATGGGATGACAAATACTATGCTTCCAATACAAGCTCCCTTTTCAGGAAATTTTCAATCTGAATGCAGGCTGGAGGGTAACTCTGCATTTCATTGGGTTGGCCAGTCCTTGGTAAGCATTCTTAAAATATAACGTTTTGATTTTAAAAACTTTCTCTATTGCTCTAGAGCTTAGAATGCTTGCTTTGAATGAGAGATTCATGCTATTTCAATAGAAATGTTAAAGATGCATGCTATGAAAGTAGTTGTCTGTAAAATTGCACGTAGGGAAAGTCTACAAGATGGTGTATCCTTCTTGACCTTTTGACTATTGCAGAAACTATTTTACTGAGGAAGTTTGCAGTGTTTACTCATGCCTGTGTGTAGATGAATATCTGTCCTTCTCAACACTTTGTGTATATTTAACTGTTTATTACAACAATATAATGATCTCAGTGACAAAAGAGCTATAGCAACAGCGCTGTGGAGGTAGCAGCCTCTATAATGACAGACGAAACGTTAACTCGTAATATTACATGTTCACAGTTCTAAGCTGACAGTTTATGAACCAAAGGTCTATGGAAAAAATATTGTATGTGATTAATTGTATATTTTAAAAAATATTTTATGTGGCTTTATAGCAATGTTTTGAAAGCAGTATCACAGATTCATAGAATAGCTTAGGTTGGAAAGGACCTTAGACATTATCTACTTCAACCTCCCGGCAATGGGCAAGGTTGCCACTCAGACTCAGCTGCTGTGTCAACATAACAGTTACTTTAGAACTTAGATTTATTTAATAAGCTTTGGTGAATTTCTTGTTTTGGGCAAATACCAAGTATAGATCAAAACTACGTGTATAAAATGTACATTGGTATGCAAAAATATGTAATGCTTTATGTATAATTTCCTTTAAAAGGAAATAGGATCAAAGGCCGGCAAAAGTTCTAGCAGCGCCGAAGCTACCTGCGCTGAAAAGCGCAGCTTTAAAGCTATTTTGAAGCTTCTTCGAAGTTGGTTTTTTTGTTTTTTTTTTTTTTTTAGGGTCACTTCCGCCAGCGGCGAACCCGAGAAGGGGCAGGGCACGCGGCAGGTTTAAACGAGCGGCAGAGCGAGAGGCAGCTTTGGGCAGAGAGCAGTGCCCAAGCTACCTCCGCTGAAAGGCGCAGCTCTAAAACATTCCCGAAGCTTCTTCGAAGCTTTTAGAGGCCCTCCCCGCAGAGCAGCGCAGGGCAGCGGCAGGCGCGGCCAGATACGTGCCGTACGCGCAGGCTCGAGAGAGTGACGCAGCAGGGGCGGTGCCGGGCGCGCGGCAGGTTTAAACGGGAGGCGGCGGCGCCAGCCCCAGCTCCGGGCAGAGAGCAGCCTTCGATGCTGAACACAGCCGGCACCGAGCGCCAAGGGGGAAAACAATTTGCCGCGTGGTTAGGACCCGGTCAAATGCGGTTCGTAGTACCGTGGGTGCCCAAACAGAGCCCATGTGTAAGCACGCAGGAACCCGGGAGACTGCCTTCAATGAGTGTTGGAGCCTGGCACTTGAAGCTGAGGGTGGCAAAGGCAATGCCTGCCTTAGGGGTGAGCAGAGAAGGGCCATCAGGATCATCAGAGGGCTGGAGCACCCATCCTATGAGGGCAGACTGAAAGAGGTGGGGACTGTTCAGTCTGGAGAAGAGCAGGCTCCCAGGTGACATTATTGTGGCCTTCCAATATCTGAAGGAGGCTTACAGAAAAGCTGGGGAGGGACTTTTTAGGCTATCAGGTAGGGACAGGATGAGGGGGAATGGAGCAAAGCTGGAAGTGGGGAGATTCAGACTGGACATGAGGAAGAAGTTGTTCAGCATGAAAGTGGTGAGGCCCTGGAACAGGTTGCCCAGGGAGGTAGTTGGGGCCACTTGCCTGGCGGTGTTTAAGGCCAGGCTGGATGAGGCTCTGGCCAGCCTAATCTAGGGTAGGGTGTCCCTGCCCATGGCAGGAGGGTTGGAACTAGATAATCCTTGTGGTCCCTTCCAACCCTGACTGATTCTATGATTATCCTTTCCTAGCCTTTCCTTTCCTGTTCTAAATGTAGCACATGTATCCAGCCCTGCCTCTCCGAGTAAAACTAGTTCAAATAGTTAAACCTAAAATCAGTTTTGAAATATGTGGGGGCTGTTGTTAGATTGTTTTATCCAAATTAAAATTTTAGAATGAACAACATTTGGTAAAGAGTATAGTTTCCTGATAATAGTTGTTTAGAAATGAGGGTCTTTTGATTTGAGATACTATTTGTAGTTGTCTGGATAAGAACAGAAACCAAATGAAATATTTGTTTATATTTGTGTGAACAAATATTCTTATTGGGAACATGCAAGATACTTTTTTTATAATCCATCCTTTTAATGATGAGATCACTTGTAAGGAGGATGAAAAATTAAACTTTGAAGCTTTACTATTTTTCAGTACAACTCTTTTGGCCATAATTCTCTTTAAGTTCTTATTCCTAAATGTAATCTACTGTTTTCATAGGAACAAACCTATTCATCTATATTACTGAAGAAATATGTGAATAAAGACTATGAAATTTAGCCTTGTGGCTTAACAACTTAGGTGCTTTCTCCTGTGAGCTGTAGCATGGCCTGTTCTTTAAAGTTTCTGCATAAAGACTCTTGCATTTGTCTCAAGTGCAGATTCTGTATTCCTTTGACATGACCATGAAGACATGCTCTTTGCAGAAGTCTTAATGCATTTCCTGAATGCAGTTACCCTTTTTTTGGTTGGTATGTTCTGTTAAAAGGTTGTATTTATCAAAACCCGACAAATCTCTAAAGAAACAAGTTCTGCTACTGCCTCTAGGGTCTTCATTGATCTACTTCTGTTTTAAAGATTTGCAGTAATTAAAAACAGGAGGACTTTGCAATGGTGTGAAAAGTGGAAGAGTTAAGAGTAAAGAGTTCAGTGACAAAATGGTAATTAGGAGTGTTTGGAGGGAGAGGTTAACTTTCTCTGTATTTGCCTCAATAATGGAATGTCTATGACACCTTGACACCAAGTAGTGGAGGCTTTATCTGTGAATAAACGACAATTTGTTTAGCTCTATTCCAGAGCTAAACAGAGACCTGGCTGCAGGGGGCACTGTGTTTGTGTTCATGCTCACTGCTATTTCATTCCCTTCTAAAATGTCGGGGCTCTTGTTAATTAAATCTGCTGAACAACATTGTTAGTTCTTTCAAAGCAAAATGCTGTTAAAATTCTCTCTAGTTGCTTGTGTAAATAAAGTATTCCTCATGCAATTAATGTTTAAATCCACACATTCATTCACTGTATTCTGTTAATTCTCATTTTAAGATCTGCCTCGTTCTCAGGTGCTATTACCTACTGACATTTTGTCCAAGCCAGGGGTTACAGCAGTTTGCTGTTTGACTAGCTCTGACTGCTCACAGGATGTCAGGAGAGAAGCAATAACATGTCAGTATCATTTAAGTGTACTTCACAGAGTGCAGCAGCAATGTTTTTGAACAAACATAGTGTCCCTTCTTGGTTTTAAGGTTACATAGTACACAATGCAAAGTAGTTTTGAATGTTTGAAATGCTTCAGTTTGTGTCCTGTATTTCAAATTGCTCTTTATCACACCCAGTGAAATGTAAAGTTGTCTTTAATTGCTAAGTTGGAAAATTATGAGCCAAACTTTAATTGAGTGTTAAATATATTTCATTGTCACCTGCCTGTTTTGACCAGAATGAATTTATTTGAACAGCTTTCTCCATTCTTCCTACCCTTTATCATCACCTCCAGATTTCTGCATTACTGCTACCTTCATGCTTTTGTCATTGTTTCCCTCTGTGGAAAAAAACCAAGTCTTTTATCTCCTGCAGTCAGAGTGCTGTTGTGGAAAGTAGCCCTTACTGCTGACGTGAAACAGACCATCATTCAGTAATGCCTGAAAAGGCAATGAATATTTCAGCCCACTATCCAGAAAACAAATCTATGTATTCTCTCTCAGGCTGAAAATTTCTTTGCTAAATGTACCTATTACATAAAATAGTTCTTCTGGCATCTGTAGAAAACTATAGAACTTTGTAAAATTAAGTAATTCATCATAGCACTTGCCTATTAATCTTACTAGTAGTTTAGCTTCTAAAGTAGAAAACTACAGCAGAAGGGGAGAAATTGTCCCAATTAGCTCATCATGTAGAAATCAGTTTTCAAAAATATTTGTCTTAAATAATTACATGCCCCACTCCACACTGTTAGGTATCTGTTAGTTTCCTATATGTGCTTGGTACTGTTACGTCTCTTAACCATGTGGTTTTTACTTCTCAGTTCTATATATATTGTGGGTGTTTTTTCTGACTACAATGACTTCTCAAATTTCTCTTCAAACCAAAGACACTTTGCCTGAGAACAGCCTGGCGGTAATCATAGGTAGTGTATGCTTATGTCAGGGATGCTGAGCTGACTGAAAGCAAAAGCTGAGAAAACTTTAGAAATATGAGTTCAGAGCCTGTTTGAAGGGGTCAGGGGAGTTAAAGAAGATAAAAGAGTAAACACTGTCAATCAGACTTTCCCCCTTCAATAAGGCAGTATATCCTATTGTTTATTTTTCTTTTCTTAGAAGACATTGTTGGTTTTGGTCACATAGGCTTCTAAGCACATTTTGCTGGTTCTTGTAGGTGGTTTGTGTTGTAACTAGAGCTAAATGCTAATGCCAAATCTCTGTGCTTGTTTGAGTCACTGTGTATATCTGCATCCTTATGCACATGAAGAAGAATGGACAAACAGCAATGACTGAATTTGTTAGAAAAACATTGTGGCTTTGACTTCAGGACTTCAAGGTTATTTCATAGACAGTAGAGAAAGCAAAGTGTATCTTCAGCCAAAAACCTCACTGCTTCTTACAGAAGCATTTTACTGTGATGTGACCACTGTCACACCTAAACGTTTCAAGTAGTCACATTCTGCACTCTGAGAAAACAATGGTCTTTTTCTGCATTGAAAGAGTTATTTCCCATTTTAGCCTTAAAACAGAAAATCCTCAGTGCCTAGTGCAATAAAAAAGTACATAACACCAACTTGCCATAGGTATTAGCTTTTTAAATATTACAAAGTGTGAATCAAGGTGAATAATCAAGGACACTTGCTTCCATGTTTATTTCAAAATTATAGCTTATTTTATTTTTAGAATTACTGAGCTAAAGTATAGCAGTTAACCACTGCATACTGATTCATATTGTAAAGATAGCCATTGGAGGAAGAGCAGTAGCAATTTTTAATTCCTGGATGATTTATCTCAGTTTCACAAAGTACTCTTTTAGAGCAGATCTATTTTTGCTCAGTGTTTGACAATACAAGTTCTACACATTTGAGTTTAAACTAGAGTTTAGTTACTCTTTTAGAAACAGAAAGTGACTATGGGAATTTAACACACTAATTTTGTTTATAACCTCAAGCAATGAGCTCCCACTTACACAGGTAGGACTCTCTGCGCTTATCCCCTGGGAATGTTCTCTTGAAAATGGTATTTTGAAGCTGGTGAAACATAGGTCCTGCTTTATAAAAGACTTTCTTTCCACATTACCCTCTATTTACTTCAAGTGGCTTAAAGCAGCTGTAGTAAGAGCAGATCTTTCAACAATAAAGTACTTCAGATGCTTTTCACCACCTGAAAGTGAGTTCTAGAAGTACTCTTCACAGGTTTCAACTTGTCTGTGCTGTGCTCAGCTGACAGCCATTACAAGAGGAATACGGCAACTGGGCTTAAATTACTTGTTTGGTGTACACAGTCTGTGAATATCTGAAGATGCAACTGTAAGCTCATTTTGTGCAGCATGCTCTGTGGTTGCACTGAATGGAACTGGAGTAAGATGGAGAATTTAAGTCTTTGGGGCGTAGTATTTGTAGGGCAACTTCCTGTAACCTTTTTGTGTGTCTTTTAAAAAAAAATCTCTTTAATTAAACTTTTATGAGATTTCTCTTTGAAAAGAATGTATCTCTGAATCCAAGAAGTGTTGTTTGGGGGGGTTTTTTTGTTTGTTTGTTTTTTTTAACATGGGCATTTTTGCATGGTGTGCTCAGCTATAACATTCCAGTAGATTTTTCCACAGTTTATCAATTCAGGCTTAGATTACCGTAAACCATTTTTTCACTTCTATTTTTTCCAATTTTTAGAAATGGAAAATTAATTAGTGGTAGATACTGTCAGAAGGAAGGGATGCTTTGGCTACAGTTAGTCTTTTTTTTTTGGCAGGTTACAAATCATTCTGGTGTTTTTACTGTATTGAAAGGAACTGATAGAATTCCAACCATCAGATAATTCATCAGAATTTGCTGTTGCAGCAGGTCAGTCTGCAGTGTGCAGTATTACTTCCAACTTGCTTCTCTTTTCCTGGAAAAATTTAAGAATCCTTGTTTTCAATTGTTAAACTACAACTAGTGTTCATCTCAAGCTTTGATTCATATTTTATAGCATAAAGTCTTTGAGCTGGCTTCTATTACAAAAATTCATTTCACATACAGCAAGTACAGATGAAATGTCCTAATTTGGTAGGTAGTAACCAAGTATTCTTTCAAGTCAAAGAACAGAATAAAAAATTGGCCCAATATGGATCAGGGCTTTGTTTTTGCTAGACATCATAACAATTTTCAATAGTAAGGCAGGTTGTCCTCAGGACATCTGGCCTCCTGAGCTGATAGGTGGGGACAGGGAGCAGAACAGCTTCCCTGTAATCCAGGAGGAAGCAGTTAGGGACTTGTCAAGCCTCTTGAATCCTGACATGTCTATGGGACCAGATGAGATCCATCCTAGGGTGATGAGAGAGCTGGCAGATGAGCTGGCCAAGCCACTCTCCATCCTTTATCAACAGTCCTGGCTCACTGGAGAGGTCCCTGAAGACTGGGAGCTGGCCAGCGTGGTGCCCATCCACAAGAAGGGCTGGAAGGAAGACCCAGGAAATTACAGACCTGTCAGCCTGACCTCAGTGCCATGCAAGATAATGGAACAGAACATTCTGAATGCAATCACAGGGCACCTAAAGGATGGCCAAGGGATCAGGCGCAGCCAGCACAGATTTAGAAGGGGCAAGTCCTCCTTGACCAACCTGATCTCTTTTTATGACCAGGTGACCAACCTGGTGAATGTGGGGAAGGCTGTGGATGTAGTCTGCTTGGACTTCAGCAAGGCCTTTGACACTGTCTGTCATAGCAAGCTCCTGGCCAAGCTGACAGCCAATGGCTTGGACAGGGGCACTCTGTGATGGATTAAGAACTGTCTGGGTGGCTAGGCCCAGAGAGTGGTGGTGAATGGTGCCACGTGCAGTTGGTGACCAGTCACTAGTGGTGTGCCCCAGGGATCAGTGCTGGGACCAATCCTGTTCAATATATTTATTGATGATCTGTATGAGGGGATTGAGTCCTCCATCAGTAAGTTTGCAGACACCACCAAGTTGGGAGCAGGTGTTTATCTGTTGGAGGGTAGGAGTGCTCTGCAGAGGGACCTGGACAGGCTGGGTAGATGGGCACAGTCCAATGCCAAGAGTTTTAACAAGTCCAAGTGCTGGGTTCTACATTTTGGCCACAACAACCCCAGGCAGCACTACAGGCTGGGGATAGAGTGGCTGGAGAGCAGTCAGGCACAGAGTGACCTGGGGGTGCTGGTTGACAGCCAACTGCGCATGAGCCAGCAGTGTGCCCAGGTGGCCAAGAAGGCCAATGGCATCCTGGCCTGTATCAGGAATAGTGACCAGCAGGACCAGGTAGGTTGTTCTTCCACTGTACTCTAGCACTGGTTAGGCCACATCTTGTGTCCAGTTCTGGGCCCCTCAATTTAAGAAAGATGTTGAGATGCTTGAATGTGTCCACAGAAGGGCAACAAGGCTGGTGAGGGAGCTCGAGCACAGCCCTGTGAGGAGAGGCTGAGGGAGCTGGGGCTGTTTAGCCTGGAGAACAGGAGGCTCACGGGAGACCTCATTGCTCTCTACAACTACCTGAAAGGAGGTTGTAGCCAGGTGGGGGTTGGTCTCTTCTCCCAGGCACCCAGTGACAGAACAACAGGACACAGTCTCAAATTGCACCAGAGCAGGTTTAAGCTGGACGTTAGGAAGAAGTTCTACATGGAAAGAGTGATTGCCCATTGGAACAGGCTGCCTGGGGAGGTGGTGGAGTTATCATCCCTGGAGGTGTTTAAGAGGAGGCTGGATGAGGCACTTTGTGCCATGGTTTAGTTAATTAATTAGAAGGGTTAGGTGATAGGTTGGACTCAGTGATCTTAGAGGTCTTTTCCAACCTGGGTGATTCTGTGATTCAGCAAATCATCTGAGGAGGGATTTCCTGTCCTGCACACTGTGTTTCAAGGAATTGACATGTAATCATATTTCAAACACACATGTAGGAAGTCTGCTTGCCCTCACATGCTTGGTGGTATTCGAAATCTGACAAGACACGGCCTTTGACAATCGACTCTAGCTGACTCTACTTCAGTTTTGGATGTAGACAGTCTCCAGAGTTCTTTTCTTGCCTCAATTATCCCACAAGTCTAGGAATGCAAGCAGTACAGGCTTTGTAGAGAGAGGTAAATAGGGACCTGGACAGGCTGGAGAGGTGGGCACAAGCCAACCTCAACAAGACCAAGTGCAAGGTCCTGCATCTGGGTCGAGGCAATCCCAAGCACAAATACAGGCTGGGCAGTGACTGGCTGGAGAGCAGCCCTGTGGAGAGGAACTTGAGGGTGCTGGTGGATGAGAACCTCAACATGAGCTAGCAATGTGCACTTGCAGCCCAGAAAGCCAACCAGATCCTGGGTTGCAGCAGGAGAAGTGTGGCCAGCAGGTCAAGGGAGGTGATTCTTCCCCTCTACTCCACTCTGGTGAGACCCCATCTGGAGTACTGCATCCAGTTCTCGAGCCCCTGGGGCAAGAGGGATGTGGACATGCTGGAACGTGTCCAGAGAAGGATGTTCAGAGGGCTGGAGCACCTCTGCTATGAGGACAGACTGAAAGAGTTGGGGCTGTTCAGTCTGGAGAAGAGGAGGCTCCAAGGTGACCTTCTTGTGGCCTTCCAGTATCTGAAAAAAAAGTATACTTTTCTGTAGACAAAGATGTGTCTAATATTATTTAAGAAGCACGAGGTATTTGTGACTCTTTACTATTGTTTCCATGAAAGTATCTCATTGTTTATAGTAATAAGTAGAGATAATGAACAGACCAGCAAGCTATTGAAAGCATCTGATCACAGCATGGTGGAAAACACACGTTCCCAGGCCTTTTTCATAGGTGTTAGAAAGGATCATTTCCATTAAAAATCTTTCCAGAGTCCTTCAATTTCCTCATGCATTTTACCTTCAAAAAGGGCTGACTACATTAAAGTCATTGTCAGTTGAGTTTTTTTGATACTCAAAGTAACAGTTGCCTTTTCCTCCATGCCTTTTGCTGAGTAACTGACAACCTACAAGACAGTGGAGGGAAAAAACCCACAGATCTTTCCTAGTGGAAAAATACTAACAAGCAAGACTGATGTAACAGAATTAAAATGTCAGTAGTTTTAGTCCAAATAATTCAGGATATGGCCACAAGGCCTCATGTCACTAAAGTGCTAATAGCTGCTCTTGATATTTAAGTTCTCCTTGTTTAAAAAAATAAAGGGGGAAAAAAGACTTGGAAGAAATTGAAAATGTGTGCTTGTTCTGGTTTCAGTTAGAACAGAACTAATTCTGTTCAGTGATTTTACTTTTTAGCTCAGTTTCTTCTAATTAACTGCACTCTCTGCAATTAATGGCCTGCTTCTGGGCATTGTCTGCTCTGAGTACTGATAACACCCAGTATAGGGTATGCAGACCGAGGTCACTGCTAAACCTTGTGTACTGCTACATTGGGAGTGCAGAAGGAAAGGCTGCACCTACAGCGAGGAGTGGACAGTTCCCTAAACTGACCAGCAAAATACTCCATTCCATGCACGTCATTTGGTATGAAGCTGAGGGATCATAAGGGTCAAGCTGCTTCTGTTTCTTCTTTGCTTCCTCTTCTTCAGTGGTGGACATCCAAGGAGGACTCTTTCCATTTTGCCTTCAGTATCAATCCATGAAATCCTGAATCCTCTTCCAGAATCCAGCTGCTGGATCTAGTTTCCATCTGCCACTGAATCTGGTCTGGTGCTTCTGCCACAGCATCCATGGTGACAGTGACTGATTGCTGTCAGGGGGGGTTGAGTTTGATACTGGTTTTGTATATATTTTGTATATGTATATTTAATTTTATTATTTTCATTATAGTCGTTTTAATTTTCCTTTCCAAACCATCAGCCTCTCTTGTTCCCTTTCTCTTCCCTTTGGGTAAAGAGAAGTGCTGGTAGAGTCTGTCACTCATTTAGTGGCTGGCCCAGCCCTGAGCCCTGACCCTTGACAGTGCTAATCCCTGGTGCTCTCTCTAGTCTCTTGCATCCTTTTTTATGGACACTTGCCAGTCTTTTTTTGCATGAATCTTAAAACCACAACTTTTGTTTTGCTGTATGTAATTTCCTTTCAGTATGAGATTTACTTTACAGAACACTTTTTAAATTAGGTCATCCTGCTGAGGCATGGACTGGGCTAATTATCATTATTTTGCTTTCCTGGGCATTTTTTTGTGCTCATTGAATTTATTAAAGTATTAGTTTATATCTGGGACTGAGAACTTACACAGCAATGAAAGCTGTGTGGCACCTGGTATGCATGACTTTCACTTATAAGCAACATCTGCTGTTCCATAATTTGTAAACAAATTTCATATAATTAATAAAGACATATTTTAAGGATTTATTTTGGTGTAAATATGAAGATGCCACCTTCAGTATGAAATGAGCAAAAGACATTAGATTTTTCCTTTTCCTGAGAAAGGGTCTGTTGAAGAATTTTGTTGGTGAGACTCATTAACTACAGGAAAACATCTGAGATGTGAAGTCACCTACACATGTTGTTGTTTATTGGGGTTTGTTTTTCCATTTCTTGTTCTGTGTAACTTTGCATACTGGTGAAATACAACAAAGTGCTGCCATCAACAGCAACCTGAATTAGACATTTTATGCAGTTTAGTTGTGGTTGCTAGTAAATGTGCGTTAGAAACTCACAGTTCTGTAGCCAAGTGTCAGTCTTAGCAGTCTGTGTTAAAATTCCATATTATTATAATTGTGCAGGAGTTACTAGTGCATGAATTTTGCAGTTCTCAGGTGTGTTTCTAGTGCACTTGATGAAATTATGTTTTGCTTTTTGCTTTTCATCTATCAAAGCAGAGCTTGACTTGCTTTAGTGTAAGTTGTTTCCTGACACAACAGATTGCTCTTGAGAGAACCAGAAGTTAGTTAAACAATTATGACTCTTTTTCTGACCAGGAAGAACTTGTTTTTGAAAACTGTGCTTTATCTTATCCTCATCAAGCAGAAAGTGAGCTACCATAGTGCAAAACCAGAGGTCTGTAAGCAACTGCCCCTCAAGGAAATTACTTTAATGCTTGCTTTTGCCAGGGTTATGTCAGACAGCTGCATTCCCCAGATAAGTTTTCTACTCTGGTAGTATTTTCTGCAAATCTCCAGTCTGCAACGGTCTTTTTTTTGCCTCTTTATCTCTCCAACTCATTTTAAGTTTTATTTGAAGACCTCTTTTCTATTTACTGAAGCTTTCCTTCTCTGCTAGCTATTTTTGTACTTTGTAGATTCATGAGCAGGGGAAGTTATGCTGTTTAAAGGCAATTTATGAGTTGAACCTTGCACTTTGGAGGAATTTAAATTATTTATACTATGTATGAAAAGCATGATACAGTTTCTCAACAATAAGTTTTCTTTAAACAGAGGCAGTTTTTTTCTGGTACATAAGTGGTTTTAGAATCAGTTACAGAGTTGACCTTTAAAATAAATGCCCAGGATATTTTTTTTCTGTCAGGGTATTTTTTCAATCTAGATAAGCAGACTAATAGAGAAACCAATTATTTTGGTGAGCGTTAATTCATGGGAATATCTGAAGTGTGCTTTGTCTGACTCTGAGAACTGTGTTCCTGTCTGAGGGTTGATCATTACTTTTCCATTATTCTTCATAGTAGAGTATATTTTTTTAACAAGCAGAAGCAAAAGGTATGAAGACAGCTACATGAAGCTACTATTTTTCAGAAAGCTGTCATCTCTTGATTTCTCAGTAGGAGAGAAGAGACATACAGTTTGGCCACCTTGTGTATTAAAAAAAATCCAGTGTTTCCTTTGAATGAAACAGACTGCTGTCTTCTGTAACCAGAGTTATGGAATAGGAGATGAAAGTCGTATCCAAAGTATCACCAAAGCTATGGACACAACTATTACAGAGGCTGCACTTTTTTTCCCTATTACCTCGTTTCTAACTGTTCCATTCTTCAACATTTGCTCTGAGGCCTTGAATGTGGTTTAAGAAAACTGAAATAATAATTTCACTACTGAAATACAGCAGTATTTGGTAGTGAAAAATTTTCCACTGTTAGCTTGGTAGCTGGTCTTTGGTTTCTTTATTTTTCTTTATTCTGTTTTCTAAGATGGAGATAATCCAGTTCTCACAATTTGATTATATGAATCTCTCTGCTTTTGGTTTTACATTGGCTTCAAAAAGAAAATTCCTTTACTTTTGGTTTGAAAGCCTGGATGCCTTTATAATTTTATTTCCTGTTGAGTATAATAGTTATTTTCATAGCTGTTGTGATGATGTGGTTTAATACTGAAGTTACAAGCCAGCATCTTTGTTACCTGGTATTGATGCTGTACATTTGACATTGTGAAACAATGGTTTGAGTTTCAGTTTGTGCTGACTTAACTGGGTAATGGGTCAAAGGTCTGGTCAACCATGCAGGATCACTGAAGCCATAGTAAGCTGACCATCTTTAACCTGAGTACTGGTTGCTTCTATGTAAGAGACTATGTTGTACAGTTTATTGCTTGAGTCAGTTATCTATGTGTAAAAGCACGAGGATCAGTGGTTTCTAAAACTGCCTTTTCCAAAACTCTGCTGCATGCAAGTATAGGTACTCACTCTGTTTAATCCAGCTTCATTCTACATGAAACTTAGTGAATGCAAATTTAGAGTTGTTCACACTTTTAATGCCACTTCTATCATGGTAAGCTACTTGGCTAAACTGATATGAGCAGAAAAATGCATCATGAGTGAGACTTACTGATGTTAAACTTGAAAACACAAAGCTGTTAAGGGCTTTCATCACTTTTTCAATCATCAGGGCAGTGTTGATCTGCACCTTTTTAATTCTGATATTAATATGCATGGAATTCATGGAGAACAAAAATATGAGCTTTTTTTTTATTTCAACAATCTCATGTAGCAATCTAGTCTGTATGTTTTCTTAAAGCACTGATGTGGGAAACAACTCATTAGCTATAGTCTGTCTTTTTACCTCCACAACTGTACATTTTATATTGTTAAACCAGTAGCCAATTTAAATTTTTAATTCAGTATTTGGTCATGTGGCTGCATTTTTAGTTTCAGCTCTTTATATTTTTAAGCATGAATATTTAAGCATCTGAATAAGTTTAGAGGAATAAAAATCAGCTGCAGATAGTATGGCAGCTAAGACAGTTGGCAAGGCAGATAAGACAACGACTGAAGTCTCTTTTGCTAAATTGGAAGTCTAGATATTTAAAAGATGTCATTAAAATGTCATAGTGTTTGTTTTCATGACAACTTTGAAGGGTTAACATGTTAAATTTCAAATACATTTTGTGCTAAAGCATGTGTTATTTATTCCCAGTTGAGAAATTGAGGTATAGATGATGCAACTTGCCTAGCTTCAAATATGATACAAGTCTCCTGATTTCTCATTCTGAGCGTCACATTCCTGGGACTTACATTTCATTCCAGAGCCCTTACACTCTGAAGAAAATAGTCTTCCCCACAAGGATCGCCAATGTATCAGTCAATCTTGTTAGGACAGCAGCCTCAGTATTCCTGATGGCTGTTGAAAAGAGCCTGTGGGGTCTCTTTTATGGTTTTTGATTTGCAAATGACTGGCAGATTTTAGGAGGTCCTTTTCTCTCACAGTATTCAAGTTGACTCCTGTCACTGATGGACTTCCTATTAGTATGTAGATGACACAAACAGCTCTACCTTAGATCAGCAAAAATTATCTTTTTGATAGTTTGTTCCTTTGCATGCAGTAACAGTGCAAGCAGTATGTGTGGGAGCTCCTTGATAGCCATTTCAGCTCAGGCCTTTCTCTCAAATGCACTGCAGAGCTTTTGGTACTTTTAAATAATAAAACCACTTTGTTACCCTACATCTCTTTCCTCCAAGCATTTTCCTTTCTGGCAGATTTTGTCAATATTGTCTTGAATTTGCTCAATGAATATATTTCCCAAGTCATTGCAGCTAAAATGGTTGGTGATGGAAATGGCCATTTGGATAGCAGACTGTTCCAGAAGTATCTGTGGCACCAGTACTTAGTTTCTGTGATTGCTTTCTGATCTGGTTTTGAGAGTTCAGTTAAACTTAGCACTGGTTTCAAGTAGTGTACTTTTATAAAGCTGAACCACTTCCATAGATCTTTGTTCCTTATCTTGTGTTGTTCATCAGCAGAAAGTTCAAAATATGAAGTCTGTGGATACACAGGCCCCAAGAAAAAAATAATTGCTATGTTTTTTTATAATGGGTGCTTAGTTTTCCTCAGATGTCCTCTTCCGATCTATGCTGTGGTGCATCCCTCCTGTCTTAGAAATCAGACTCCTACCTGGATTTGAACTAAAAAAGGAACTAAGTCTTATTTTATGTTGTTTGGGGAAGTTGGAGGATATTTGAGTTCCTATCATGAACTGGTGAGCACATGCATAACTCTTGTGTATTACTGATGTGTAGCATGAGTCTGATTTGGAGAACTAAAGTAATAAACTACCTGTTGCTGTTATGTTGTTTGTGTGCTCATGTAATTACCATTATATGCAATAAATCTAGTTTCGGATAAGACTTCTCAGGTCACTAACATGGATCACCCCACATGGGGCCAGGTCTGCTGGCAGCAGGTGGGGTGCATCTCCCTCACAGTGGAAGAAGGTTTATGTCGCAAGGGTTGGCTGTGCTAATTAATCATGCTTTAAACTAGGTTGGAAGAGCAGGAGAGAGAATGCCAGGCTTACTGTAAGCAAGCCTGAGACAACTGTGGGGCAATGTGTCAGCTCCACTGCTATCTCAGGGGAGGTAGATAACAGTAAGTTGTGTGTTGAAGAACATGCAAGAGCTAGCAATGAGTATAAGGTGAGGGACAGCACACCAGGGTGGGAGGCTAATAAGAGCCTTCAGCCTGTTACCTTGCAGCATGCTGGGGACACAGAACTCTGAAAGTCCTTCAGAGATGGACCACATGGATCAAATAATAAGGAATCAGTGCACGCAGAGTTTACCGCTGGTGGCCATGGAACTGGCTGGGAATGGTGAGACTGCAAGAATGAAAGCAAATAGATTAACTCCCTCCCTGAAATGCTTATATACCAATGCACGGATCATGGGGAGCAAACAGGAGGAACTGGAGATCTGTGTGAGGCTGAATAACTATGATGTAATTGCCATCACTGAAACATGGTGGGACAGCTCCCATGACTGGAATGTTGTCATGGATGGCTGTGTACTGTTCAGGAAGGATAGAGCAGCAAGACAAGGTGAGGGAGTTGCTCTCTATGTGTGAGAGCAACTGAAATGTGCTGAGATCTATCCAAGGCAGAACATCTTGTGGATAAGAATTAAGGAATGTGGGAAAGGAGGTGAAATTGTTGTAGGTGTCTACTATAGACCACCAAACCAAGAGGAAGATGTTGATGAGGCCTTCTACAGACAATTGGAGGTAGTCTCTAGTGCCAATTCCTTGGTACTCATGGATGACTTCAATCACCCTGATAGTTGCTGGGGAGCTCACGCAGCCAGGCACAGTCAGTCCAAAAGGCTCTTGCAGTGTATCAATGANATCTATCCAAGGCAGAACATCTTGTGGATAAGAATTAAGGAATGTGGGAAAGGAGGTGAAATTGTTGTAGGTGTCTACTATAGACCACCAAACCAAGAGGAAGATGTTGATGAGGCCTTCTACAGACAATTGGAGGTAGTCTCTAGTGCCAATTCCTTGGTACTCATGGATGACTTCAATCACCCTGATAGTTGCTGGGGAGCTCACGCAGCCAGGCACAGTCAGTCCAAAAGGCTCTTGCAGTGTATCAATGATAACTCCTTGATGCAGGTAATGGAGGAATCAACAAGGAGAGGCACACTGCTGGACCCTGTATTAACTAATAAAGAGGGACTGATTGGGGACATTCAGGTCTGGAACAGCCTTGGGGACAGTGATCATGACACGGTGGAGTTTAGTATTATACAGAGTAGAATCAGACCAACAAGTAGAATTACAACCCTGGATTTCTGCAGAGCTAACTTTGTGATCTTCAGAGACAATGGTTGCAGAAATCCCATGGGCTAAGGCTCTGGAGGGTAAAGGAGCCCAAGAAAGTTGGATAATTTTTAAAGACCACTTCCT
Organism: Psilopogon haemacephalus; assembly: GCA_013396835.1. Classification (NCBI taxonomy): domain Eukaryota; kingdom Metazoa; phylum Chordata; class Aves; order Piciformes; family Megalaimidae; genus Psilopogon; species Psilopogon haemacephalus. The sequence goes on from VWZI01012410.1 coordinate 164,592, forward strand.
CTAAGCCCAAGCTAGGTGTGTTCCCCTGAGTAAAAAATCAGGTAGACATGCTAGGAGACCTGCATGGCTGAGCAAGATGCTCCTGCAGGAAATCTCAGGGAAGGCAGAAACTTGCAATTCATGGAAGAAGGGATTGGTCACTTGGAAGAACTACAGAGAAGTTGTCAGGGCATGTAAGAAGGCAACAAGGAAGGCCAAAGCCCTCTTGGAACTGAAACTGGCAGAGGAAGTAAAAGAGAACAAGAAAGCCTTCTTCAAATATATCAGGAGGAAAAGGAAGAATAGGGAAGGTGTGGGGACACTGCTGAACAAGGATGCAGCCCTGAGAACTGAGGATGCAGACAAGGCACAGCTGCTGAATGCCTTCTTCAGTCTTTACACCTAAGGCTGAACTCCCCTATGTACTCCAGACCCTGGTGAAGAAGAGGAAGCCTGGAGGAGGGAATGCTCCCCACTGGTCAGTGCAGATTGGGTTGGGGATCAACTACACAAATTGAATATTCACATGAGATGTACCCAAGGGTGCTAAGAGAACTGCCTGATGTTATTGTTCTGCCACTCTCCAACATTTTTGCCAAATCGTGGCAGACAGGAGAGGTGCCTGAGCACCAGAGGAGAGCCAATGTCACTCCAGTCTTCAAAAAGGGCAAGAAAGAGATTCCAGGGAACTGTTGACCAGTCAGCCTCATCTCCATCCCTGGAAAAATGATGGAGTGGCTCTTTCTGGAGGGCATCTTAAGGCACTTGGAAGAGATGAAGGTTATCAGGAGTAGTTACTCAGGGGAAATCATGCTTGACTAACCTGATAACATTCTATGAGGACATAACTGAATGGGTAGATTCGGGGAGACCAGTGGATGTAGTCTGCCTTGACCTTAGCAAGGCCTTTGGCACTGTCTCCCATGACATCCTAGTGAGCAAGCTGAGGAAGTGTGGGATGGAAGAGCAAACAATGAGGTGGATTAGGAACTGGTTACAAGACAGAGTTCAGAGAGTGGTGATCAATGGTGCCAGGTCCAGCTGGAGACCTGGAGAGCTGTAACTGGTGGAGTCCCC
>VWZI01012410.1:165657-177108 GCA_013396835.1 Psilopogon haemacephalus
ACCTGCACCAGTACAGGTTGGGAGGTGATCTGCTGGAGAGCAGCCCTGTGGAGAGGGACCCTGTGGATCACAAGTTATCCATGGGACAGCAATGTGCCCTTGTGGCCAGGAAGGCCAACGGGATCCTGGAGTGTATTGGGAATAGTGTGTCCAGCAGATCAAGGATGGTTCTCCTCCCCCTCTGCTCTGCCCTGGTGAGTTTTGGGCTCCCCAGTTTAAGAGAGACAGGGATCTGCTGGAGAGGGTCCAGCAGAGGGCTACAAGGATGATTAGGGGTCTGGAGCACTGCCTGGGGAGGAGAGGCTGAGGGACCTGGGGCTGCTTAGTGTGGAGAAGACTGAGAGGGGATTTAGTGAATGTTTATAAATATCTGAGGGCTGGGGGTCAAGAGTGGGGGGACAGGCTCTTCTCACTTGCTTCCTGTGATGGGACAAGGAGCAATGTTTGTAAGCTGCAGCATAGGAGGATCCACCTCAACACAAAGGAGAACTTCTTGACTGTAAGCACTGGAACAGGCTCTCCAGAGAGGTTGTGGAGTCTCCTTCTCTGGAGACTTTCAAGGCCTGTCTGGATGCAGCCCTTTGACCTGAGCTAAATTGTATGGTCCTGCTCTGGCAGGGGGGTTGGACTCAATGATCTCTTTGGGTCCCTTCCAACCCTGACATCCTGTGGTCCCACGAACACCCTCTGGCAAAGGAGATGAATTTGATAAGATCTGGCAAACCATAGCTGTGCCCCCACTCTGTGATTTGTGGGAGGTAAATAAGAAAGGGCAGATTAAAATCATGAAGTTTGTCAGAGTGCTGTAAATACTTACTATTGTCCAGATGTTGAGGTTGAATGTAGTTTTGTACTAAGATGCACTTACCAGTCTTGGGGAAAAAGCTCTCTACATAACAATACATTACAACTTCTTTCTTTCTGCTAATCTCTGACCTGAAATACGTAGTTTATACCCTGTGTGGCTTCCTCACACAAATCTGAGAAGTCCTGAATTTAATAGATGCTGTTGTGATGCTTTGAGGAAGCTGGCTTTCAAGAAGTAGCCCTCACACTGAATCTCGGGTTGGTTTTGGAAACAACTTCTCTTTAAGGACTGCTATAGTACCAAAAGGAAAAGAAGTATGAAGAAGACACTGGGATGTTAAAATAGAGTGCTTGTACTCAAGAGCCATGTATCTTCACATAAAGCTTTGACCTGGAAGCAGTCTTCAGACTCTTAGTACTGCTCAGATGTACCAAGCCAAGCAATTCATTAGCAAAGCACTTTTGCATTACTTGGCAGAAATGCAAAAACACCAACGTTGTTCACACCTCTTAAAAGCTAAGCACTGCAAGGGAAGGGCACTACCCAAAGGACTTGAGTGATACAGCATGTTTTAGGATGCAGAAGTTAGATTATTTTAATTTTTTTTTCCTAAATCACAAAGATTTTAAATACTTATCCTTTATCCCAGGAACTAAACTTCATAAATGAAGTTATGAATGTTGCTTTTATGAGATGTATCTGCAATTAACATTTGAATTTGGGGTGTGTTTTTTGTGGGGTTTTTTCTTTTTTTTTTTTTTTTTTCCTGGATTTTAACTTGATTACTAATCAGTGATGCTGATGAAATTATCTGTTGCAACTCAAGTGTATACAGTCTCTCTCAGGCATTACTGGTACACTGGTTATATCACACACCTTGAATTTGCCTTATGAGACTGATTCACAGGTTCATAGAATAATTTAGGTTGGAAGGGATGATACAGATCATCTAATTATAAGCGCCCTGCAGGGACACTTTCCACTAGACCAGGTTGCTTGAGGCCTCATCCCACCTGGCCTTTGACACCTTCAAGGAGGAGACATCCACAACCTTCCAGGGCAACCTTTTCCAGTGTCTCACCACTCTTACTGTAATGAATTTCTTCCTAATATTCACTCTAAATCTACCCTCTTGAAATTTAGGGCCATTCCCTCTCATGCTATCACTACAGGCCCTTGTAAAAAGTCCCTTCTTGGATTTCTTGTGCCCTTCAGGTACTGGAAGACCATTACAGGGTCTCCCTGGAGCCTTTTTTTCTCCAAGCTGAATGGCCCCAATGGTTGCAGCCTGTCCCCATAGGGGAGGTGCTCCAGCCCTCTGATCATCTACATGGCCCTGCTCTGGACTTGCTCCAGCATTTCCATGTCCCTTTTATGCTGGGCGGCACCAGAACTGGACACAGTACTCCAGGTGGGGCCTCACAAGAGCAGAGTGGGAGAATCACCTCCCTCATCCTGCTGGTCACACTTTTTTTGATGCAGCCTGTGGGGAGGAGCACCACAGAAAAATGACAGTCATCAATGTGATTAAGCCATAACTTAGTTTATTTGCAATTCTACAGCTCCTTGTATAGCTAGCAAGCAGGGGGCATCTGCTAATACTGCAAGCTAATTGGTAAAGGGGATTATATGCGGAAGACAATAATTGGTTATTGTCCAAGTAGTAACAATAACAATCAATGCCTCTTTAGCCAGAAAGTTCTGGCTAACTTTTCCAGCAGCAGGAACTGTCTCAGTCTGCACTGTTGTCTTCCTTCCCTCTGTTCTGGCTCCACTTTCTCCTCAGAGGTGTTCTGTGCTTCTGTTCAAAGCCATTCCTCACATCGGGGGTTGCTCACCACTATCAGGCTATCTCTTAGAAATTTCAACACAGCAGCCCAGGATACAGTTGCTTTTCTGGGCTACAAGTGCACAATGCTGGCTCATGTTGAGATTTTCAACATCTTACACCCAATGGTCTTCTCCTCGAGACTACATTCTCCTAATATCCGTAGTAAGTCAGGCTTGCTAGATTACTCTATTTGTGTGCATGTTTGTCAGTTTTGCCTTCATCATTTAAATTTTTTTAACCTGTTTAATGCAGACAGAGAGGGAATGATGTAAAAATAATTTAGGCTTGTGTAAGTATTAAAAAAATAGAGGCACAAGGAAAGTCTACTGGGGTTCTTTCACAGTTTCAAAAGTTTTATTAGCTATCAGTGAGTACACACAAGAGTGAGCATTTGTAAAGTCTCTGCTGCAGGGATATAAGTCACAGTCATTAGAAAACCAAATCAGGCCTCATTATGGTCAGTGCTCATGGAGATAGCTGTAAAAAGTTAGCTTCTTTTAATTATTCCAGAACATAACATAATGTATTCAGCTACATTAGGTTAATTAGCTATATGACTTGATAAAATAACTTATTTAGACAAGATTCTGAATCGAGTGTTATGAGGACATAATCAGTAAAAGGTTATAGCAATAAAATTTTAACAAAAGTTCTTGCAGATTCAAAATGTCTTCTGTACAATACAGTATAAAAAATTGTTTAGGAGCTCTAAATATACATGGACAAAGATTGTGTTAGGTAGCACTTTGGAAAAGAACCTTCTAGAAGAGAAGATGTGACCTACTAAAAGAGACTCTTTGCTTTGGTTTCTAAATTATTTTTTTTTCTGCTGATTAGTAGTTTTTACTACTTTAAAATAAGTAATGTAAAATAAAGATGTAGTTTTGAAAGTGTGTTTTGTCATTTAAAACCAACTCCCCCTTTATTTTCTAAATGGAAGCAAGTAACAAAATGAGGTAGATGTAGCCAAGTGATTACAAGTCTTCCAAAGATGACCAAGCAAACCTCTGTCAGCTGCAGAGCCATTTCAATTTCCATTTTTTTTTCATGGTCCCTGTTACAGTTTGTCCTGACAGCTGACAGTAGCTTCTTTGGGGTTCTGTCTGGTTTTTAATTTATGACCGTTTGAAAAAGCGATAGACACAATGGCATCAGAACAGATGGTATTATAAGGGTCACAGACCCTGAGAGTAACCAGAGGGTTATGAAATACTGACAGAAACACAATCTGTGATGGTGCTTTGTCATGTTAATTGAATGTGGAGCCGGAAGTTGGTAGGTTACAGTTACCAGCAATAACCGTTCCTGATATAAAATCTAAAGCAGTATGAAATGCTCTATTGAAATGATTAACACATCAAACTTAATGTCCTTTAAAATAGCGATTTGATAGTGTGAGTCACTGGTGATCTCCATTGAAAATAAATGATTTAGCTTTGTCCTGAGCATTCCAAGTTTTAGGAAGCTTAGGGTGTGATTCTGGAGGAAGTTTATTAGTAAATGCAGTCTTTCTGTCATGTGCATTGCGTTTGATTTAGTGTAACGTTCATATATGAGTACTTCTGCCAAAAATAAAATCTATAGATACTTTACTTAATAGCTGGTAGGAAACATTTGTATTTCATCCTACATTCAGTGGCTGCCTTAAGTTCCAGAACTCCCATTTTTCTTACTGAACCCAGGCTGTTGCTGTAGTTCTTATCCTTAAAAGTGGAAGCTGCCACTCTGCATTTCAGCTCTTCACTCAGTGAGCATTAACTTCCTGGTTTGATTATTCTGATCAAATCCTAGCTTTGTGTGGGAGTACCTTTTCTGCCATTCTTGTGTTCTTTCTGCCAACTGTGCTCCAATGAACTAGAAAAGTGACTCAAATGGACAAGATTCTGACACTCTGGGAAGCAGGATTCAAATCTATTTCATCTGCCTGTCAGCTGACAATAGTAAACCAAAAGAAAGGACTGAGAGAAAAATGAGATTTGGAATTACACTTGCGCTGCAGATTCCAGCCCTGTGAACTAATTTATTATACAGTTCAGAAAATGGATTTCAAGAGCCATAAACCAGCCACAGCACATGATTTAGTGTGCTATGTCAATCAGTGCAGTGATGGATAATCACATTAAACTCATATTTTGCCCCAGCCTTTAACAGGAATGTGATACTCATCATGATGGCAAAGGCAGAATTAGTAGTGGAAAGTAAAGGATGGGAATGGTGCCAAATACTTGCTGATAGAAAAGTATAGAGAAGTTGTACGGAATTCTGGAAGAACTAGTGAATGAAATAACAAATCCTAAGACCAGTAATATTTGGAAAAACCTAATGTAACAAAATACTGTAGGATAGTTAATATGCTACCTCTACTTGGGAAGAGCAGTTACAGAAGAAAGACATCCATTTGATTAAAAGTGAGTTTTGGAGACCCTTCAGAAAAAGAAATAAAATTTTCACAAATATGAAATGCCAGAGCAAGACTGAGTGTTGAAATGATTGAGGAGGACAAAGAACTGGGTACTGGTTGGTCTGAGCCTACATCTCCATTGTTCTACAAGAGCTACATCTTTGTGGTACAATAGCTGGCCACCAGGAGACATCATGTTGGCTCAGTTCCAACATCATCATCTTGTCAACAGTGTATTCTTGTCATTAATTGTGTAAGGCTAGAGATTTCTCCTTCCCTTTTGGAAGGTGGTAATATTTATGTTCCACTGCTTCATGTCCCCAGAATATGGAAACTTCCATGCCCAGTACAGTCAACACTGGCCAGCAGAGCAAGCGTAGCCTCAGTGTGAACTAAAGCATAGGTTTCACTTGAGGTTTCAAGCTAGGCTGGTTGACAAAACTGGCCTGTAGCTTTGCATCGGTGGTGCTCTTATACACAGTCAAAACTCTGGAAAGCCTGAGGAGCATTTCCTGAGAGTTGGAGGAAACTTTAATAATATATGTTCCTTGTAAATAGGAGAGGAATATGCATAATCAAAATAAGGCTAGGTGACATTGGCTTGGGAATAAAGGAGAACAAGCTGGCTAGAGAAAAAATTGTAAGGTTGTTTGAAGAGGTTTCCTAGCACTTACAGTCTGAGCACTGTGTAACAACAAATCCTGTTCTCCGGTTGTCTAAAACAAGAAGGGAGGAAAATGAATGACCTAGGAGGACTCTTCTGATCTAATTAAACTCTAAATAACTTACTGTTGGCAAGTTTTAAATAAAAAATAAACAGTGATCCACAAAAAGATAGTTGTGAGAAAACTTGATAGGCGTGTGTGGAGTTGAATTATGAAAGATGTGTGGCACTTCCTTTCTATTTATGTTTGCTTACAGGTTGTATTAGCAAACGCTGATTTGTTGAGGTATATTAATATTATTTTTAGAGCTTTTTTTTTTTTTTTTCCCCTCCAAAATACTGCTGTTTGGATTTCTCTCTTTAGTTGTCCAGAGCTTTTTTCCATAGTTTTCATTATATTCAATTTTGTCAGGTTTTTTGAAAGGTGAATCAGTATATAAATTCGTGCTTATTTTTGTTTTATTTCTCTGAAAGTGCTAAAAGCCTTTTTTTAGCCAGTGGTTAAGGTTTTGGTCTTCTGATCTCTGCCTGGCAGTTATCATCTCAGACTGATAGATTAGCAGTCTACCTACAGCTTCTGACTTTCATTTAAGAATCTGGAGAGAAGAGGAGTGCATTCTGCCATGAAGATGGCTCTTCCCAATGTAGTGTGGTGAGCCTGAGGAGCAATGACAGTTCACATCTGCTTTTGTGGGTAGGAAATGGTCTGTTTTCTAGGGATGCTTTTAAAAGTACATAAATTATTAATGCTGTATTAAAAATTCCCTCCTTTTCTAAGAGTTTACTGCAGTGCCAGTGTAGTACATGCTGCTGTGGTGTCATAACACTACTGAAGCCATGACATTAGGCATAGTTATGGCATAAGTATAAATATACTACCGTATGCAGAAGATTCTTTGGCTAAGGGCAAAAAGTATAAAATTCTGAATAATGTCCTTTAATCTTTGAATTTCTGTTTTATTTTAATAATTAAAGGACTGGTCATCTTTTATCTTACATTGCAGTTCTGACTTTGAATATTTAATACAGCATTTGCCAGAATATTTGAGAGAAATGCACATGCATAAATGCACAAAAAAGTACTTCATAAGAGTATCATTCACTTTTGATTCCTTTTCTGTGATCTCAAAAAATTCAGAGAAGTAATTGCTAGTTTCTTTAATATTGAGCTGTATACAAGTGTGGACTACAAATGCTAACTTTCAATATAGTGCAGTCTAGCTAAAGATTTCCAAAGTACTTGATTTGAACTCAGACAGTGTCATTGATTAACCACAGAACCTAGTACTGGGTCTGCAACTCTAATTTCCCTTTGTACATGAGCTGTTCATTCCCCCGGCTTCAAACTGATTTCTTCTTCAGAACATTTGATCAACTTTTCTAATTACTGTTTCCAGGAGCCACATACCGTCAGTATGCCCATTGTGATTTTTATAGACAAACTGTTACTAATGAAAAACAGCTTCTTAAAAAGTCATCACTTCCTGATTCTAGTTATTTGTTCTTTAATTTTATCGGTGGTTGATTGACAGAAGAACATTAATTTCTTGACATTACAGTGACTTTGCATAGGGCACAAGCTGTCAAAACCAGGAACCTTCAGTGCATGTAGTGATAGGACAAGAGGTAACAGCTTCAAACTGAGAGGGGGGAGATTTAGGTTAGATATTAGGAAGGTGCACCAGATGACAAGTACCCCAAATTCAGCACTGGCTGTTATCTGAGGACTTTGGTTGTAAGCTGTTACTCCTCAATGCCAGTGATGATGCAGTAGTGTCTGGAGCTGTAGCCATCTGACTAGCAAAGAGAGAATCACTGTGGGCTTACTGTGTTTGTAGATACTGCAAATGAAAATAGATCATATAATTTTCAGATGGAAATAAAAAGCTGGCTAATCACTGAAGTCACTAGCTGTTTCACTCTATCAGTAAGGTGTTTTATTTATTTCCAGTGTCCTTGCTATAGCCAAATGAGCTCCCACAGTATAGTGTGGTCGTCATGCTGTATTTTTGTAAGTTTATAGGACGTTCATAAAAAGTGACAATTAAAATTAAAACAGACTTCTGCAAGTTAGCTTAACAGGAAAAGTAGTACCCCAGAAGCTTCCATCTTGGTAGAAGGCTACAATCAGCAAATCTGAAAAACAGACTTCAGTTTTTTGTCTGCATTATCAGCTGTGAACAGTAAGGAACTAAAAGGCAAGCACATCCCTGTTGGAAGGGGTCAGTCAGTTTAAAGAGGGCTATAAATACACAGATGCAGTAACAAACGCTCACACTGGCAATGTAAAGATCAGTGTGTAACAAAGCCAAAGTTGTTGTTTTAAATATCTGTTGCCAAGCAGTAGATTTTCTCCTAGCAACTAGTGTTTTGCAGCAGGGGAAGCAACTGGATACCTTAGAGGATATGTTAGTATTGGGGGAAGGGCAAAGAAATAATAAACTGGCCTTGGGAGCTTGCCTCAGCAGTCACACAGAGCACACAGCTCAGTTTCTGAGTGTGTTGAGATGCAGAAAGGCAAGTGAGTGGACAGGCAGGAAGTGGCATGTAGAACATGCAATGTTTTGGGATAGGCAGTGAACAAAATTGTTGGCTGCCTGCGTTGGTTTGTATTTGTTCATCAGTTGCTTGATTTGCTTTAGTGAGTGATCAGTTGTATTATTAGCATGTTGGCCTCAGGAAAAAAAAACCCCTACTGACCTGCTAGAAAGTTTTCTTTTAAGCATTTTTGAAGAAATACTTTTTATTATTCAAATGAATTGCATTACTAAGAGGAGATAAGTAACTTTGTATTTTGGATTTCGGAAACAGATTACATTGATAAATAACATTACAATTACATTGCAGATTTTTTTCAAATCAGAAAAAGTATGTATCTATACTGTGGAAGATGATCTTTGTTTTTAAGTGGTGGTGGTCAATCTAATGGGTTTTAAACCTTATAATATGAACACTCTTCAATATATTTGCATTGAAATGTATCTGCGCATTGCAGACATAGAACTGTATTTATTCATCTAGGATGGCTTGTTTCCAACTGGTGCACCGTGCCATGGTTTTTTCACACTTGCAGAAAATAGCTGCAACAGCTTAAATTCACAACTCTTTTTGGTGTACGACTTCAAAAGGAGCTAAATGATGTCTTGTGTGAAGTCATACTCGCATGACTTTGTTCTTTGTACTTCCGTGTTTTAGGAGAAATTAATTAGCTAAAAGGAAAATAGTAGAGCACAGGATATAAGTAATGTGCTATTTCACTCTGTGTAAGTGTAATTATTGATTATAGAATATATATTTTTAAGTGTGTTCTTATCACAGAGGATGGCAAACATCAGCTGCAGAATTTTTCATTATTTTTTATGTATCATGATTGATTCTTGGTTTTGCCTTAAGACTTCTTCTGTTTCGTTATTATAGCATAAAGCTGTCAAGTTTCTGGTAAACCTTCAAGATTGATAGATTGTTTGAAAATAGCAGCCACCTTAGCATATGCAAAATAGACTGGGAAAGCAGCATCTAACAAGGGGCAGTTTTGTGATGCTAAAATTACAGTGCATATGGATTTGCAATGCATATTAAGTTTAGTAACTGTTTATGGTCATAATCTTTGATTTTCAAGTTTTCACATGAGAGGGAATGTTTTCATCATCTTTCTGCATAGCACAGTTGAAAGTTGATTGTCTTTTAGGTAGGCTGGGATTTATTTTAAAATAAAATAAAATGGTGAGCAGGGAAAATTACTTGGGAGTCGGATGAATTGAATTATTTAGGCCCACTAATTGTCATTTAAAGAAAAAAAACCAAAAAAACCCCAACAACAAAGAAACCCCAAACCCATTGTTTTCCATATATCTCCATATGTGATTACACTTTTGCAGCTGCTAGCTTATTGGACTTCAGTAGGTGATCAGCAAACCAGGCAAGCAGTATTTCCACTGCTCTTCCATATCCATCTCCATAGTTGTCTTTTGCAGCTTAACACAGGCTGTGATTCTTACATATGGGGAGCATCTCTGGTGGTTGGTTGCATGTTAGGTCAGCCACATTTCTTCTTCTCATACTCTCAATTTCTTCCATTTATCAATTTCCTTTTTTGCAGAGTTATGAGGGAGTTCAGTGCTCGGAGTTCAGCATCCTCTCTGAAGAACAAAAAGTGCAAATGGTCAAAGTTCCCATTACATTCTTTCCACTTAGAAATCTCTTTCATTGCTTTTGAAAACATCTGCCTATGGCCTGTAGTTTTCTTAGAGAAAATGAAATCATTCTGCTTGATATCAAATGAATAAAGGTAAAAATCTCAAGCAGGGCTTCTGTTGAGATTGAGAACTTTATTTTTGAGGAAGGATGATGTACTAGTTAGATAGCTAAACCTCCAGCTGTCTTGAGCAGAAATTTTTATACATGCTGAAGAAACCACAGTGATCTTTGTAGTGTTACCTTTATACCTTTTCTCCCTTCTGGTTTTTTTTTTTTTTTTTTCTGTTGGCAGCTATTGCAAAACTTGTTTAGTGCTTTCTGGTGATCAGACATAACATGGGTGATAATTATGGCTTTCATTTTTGAGAAGTTAGTTCCATGGAAAAAAAAAACAACTTTAATGTTTGCTTCTCATTTGCCTGAAAGCAAATTTGAAAAGTGCCCTTACTAGACTCATGTGAGTGGCTAGTTTTAACCATCTTTTCAAAATCAGAACTCAGTCGTTTAAGCAGTTTTTGATTTTTGTCCCGCATGCATTTTTTCTGGATGTGTGTTTTCCACTGACTGACTAACTGTTATGACAGGTTATTTTCAAAGAGAGAAAGCCCAGTTACAGAAAAAAAGATACCTTCACACTGGGGACTACGCTGCATGTTTACTTAAGCAATTATGGCTTTGTGCAATTGCTTACTGTATCAGGTTGCTCAGATTCTAAGTGATAATATTTTGTTAATAAATAATGGTGCAATTGCTTACTGAAGGTTTTTCCTGACGACTGTATAAAGCTACACTTGGAAATTAGAATTCATTTGAATGTTTGCCTTGTTAGAAATGGTTACATTTGGCTAATGGATAATGTGGCGGTTTGCAGTTCCCCACCCCCTACACACTTTGAAATTGCCCAGGCTAGACTCAGCCAGCTGGAAGTTAAGGAATGAAGCTTCATATTTACAGCTTTGCACAATATACAAACAGATATTTACAATATATTACAGATATTTACAGATATATACAGTAAAGAGGTAATACAGAAACACCACACCCCTCCCAGAGATCAGAGTCCTTAAGAGGGGTTTCCAACCACCCTGCTCCCTTCCCCCCACTTCCCAATCATGTCCCACTATCTGTCTTATGTGCTAGGTAAGCAAGGAAGATTGGCCATGGGGGTTAGTAACAGAAATTGGTTAATGAAGTTACACAGATCCAGCTAAGAAGGCAGGGAGAGAGATGCAGCAGCGAGTGTAGCTCAGACAGCTCTGAGTTATCTATGTTTTGGTTCTAACTCATGCTGTCTCAGTAAACAAATGAGTGGAGTAGAATCAATTTTTTTTTCCTTTCTCAGTCTATAATCTAATTTCTTATTAAAATCCTTCAATTAGTTCAAACCAGTGCAGACAGTAACCTTAATATGTTGAACTGCAAGGGAGGAAAAAAAACTTATGTCAAAATATAATTTTGACATGTCCAATATATATCAAAATACAATTCTGGCTTATTGAATAAGGTCTTTGTCCCGGCATAGAATGACGGAGCACCCCAGAAATTAATCC
>VWZI01012418.1:0-11435 GCA_013396835.1 Psilopogon haemacephalus
GGCTGAAAGAGTTGGGGCTTTTCAGCCTGGAGAAGAGAAGGCATCAAGAAGACCTTATAGTAGCCTACCAGCACTTGAGGGGGGCCTACAGGAAGGCTGGGGAGGGACTGTTCACAAGGTCTTGTAATGACAGGATGAAGGCTAATGGGTTCAAACTGGCAGATGGGAGATTTAAACAGGATGTTAGAAGCAAGTTCTTCACAGTGAGGGTGGTGAGGCACTGGAACGTGTTGCCCAGGGAGGTTGTGTCTGCTCCCTCCCTGGATGTGTTCAAGGCCGGGCTGGATGAGGCCTTGAGCGTCCTGATCTAGTGGGAGATGTCCCTGCCTATGGCAGGGGGTTGGAACTGGATGATCTTTGAGGTCTCTTCCAACCTAAACCATTCTATGATTCTGCAACTAGCTCTAAGATATAGACTGGATAAACAGATAATCAGATAGGTGAAGAACTCTGTGGTCTGCTGAAATCAAATTATTTCCCTTCAGCTATATGAGATCCAGCTAAAGGCCAGTGACTACCAGTGCCAGTTGCAATGCACAGCTGCTTCAGATCCAGTCAGGCCAGCAGCAGAAATATAGACCCTGGTGCACAGGTTTTGTGTGGTTTTCCTTTGGTAAGCAAAAGCAAGAGAAGAGAGACTCAACAGACACTGGCAGCTCTCACCAGACAGGCTTACCATGCATAGGCATGGCCAGGGCAACTGCAGCCATGCCCACAACGTTAAAAGAAACTGAAGGATAATAGAGACCTGGTCAATCTGGTTGCTGCACACTGAGTGAGTTAACAGGGCATGTGACTTCCATAGGTCACAGCTGGGCAGGGTACAACAGTTTCTGCAAGGATATGCGTGGAAGGTGCTGAAGATTGCCAGCTCAACCAGGGAGTGACATTATCCACCTGGAAGAAGGTCATGACATCCCTGATCCCTGCACCCACAAGGTCTCATGATGCATCTCAGACAGAGGTCCATTGGGAAGACTCTGCCACCCAGGTGTTGGGCTGCAAAATCTGTCCCACTCTTACACCAATGTCAGATGGCACCAGTAAGCACACCTGTGGGAGTTATGCTCAGGCAGAACTGCTTCTCTGCTTAGTGATAGATCTCCAGGAAGAAATAAGCACATTGAGGACCATCAGGAAATGTGAGAGACAGACTCTTGGAGAAACATCCTGCCCACTGTAAGGCAAGCCCAACAGGCAGACAGAGCTCATAATATGGAGAGCTTACTGTCCTATTTATACCTGACTGAATATGGAGACCTAGGGGATAGCACGTAATGCCAATAAGTTCCTATCCAGTGCAATAGGCACCACAAGCAAGCCTCCCCAGTAACTACTCCAACTTGACAGGTACCCCTGTAAAACAGGTACGATGCTCTGCAAGCAGAAGTGAACAATGACAAGGATAATGTTACATTCACCTTGAAGGAGGATATGGTTAGTTACCTAAACCTCTTCAGTAAAGAATACAAGACGGATTATTGCCATGACCAACTTACTTCTGATGGGAGCAGGGGGTCTCAGATGTAGACCACACCCATGTCTACAAGAAATTTGCTGTCCCCTGGGGCCCAGGTTAGTGATGTAAGAGGAAAGCGCTCTTCTGTATTACGGCCCCTACACTGGTATCTACTGCTGATCTTCCAGGTAGGCAGTGATGAAGTAGCAGTAATAAGTCCAAGGGCAATGAAGAGAAACTCAATGGCCTCAGGATGACTGGTTAAGGCACAGGAGGTAGAAGCAATGTTGTCCTATATCACTCCAATTGCAGAAAGTGATGAGGGAGTAAACAAAATATCAGCACATCAATCCCTGGCTCTGAGCCTGGTGCCTCCAGCAAGACTTTGGGTTCTTTAATCAGAGGTTGATTTACAAGACACCAGGCCTGCTGGCAACAGATGAGATACATCTGTCTCAAAGAAGATAAAGAATTCTAGCCCAGGAGCTAGCAGAGCTCACTGAAAGAGCTTTAAACTAGATTTGAAGGGGGTATGACACAAAACTGCTTGCTAGGAACAAGCCTAAGGGCAGTGCGCAAATGTTTGAAAGATGGTGTGCTAGCAAGGTCTTTTGTTCTGCTGTTCCAGTGGAGGTAGGGAACAGAGACACATGAGTTCGCAAAGGTACAATAGTTATTGATGGGTTAGTAACCATGGGAGCACCTGAGAACAGCTGGGTAGGAACTGGAACTTCTCTCTTCAAAAAAGGTGGAAGACCTTTAGACCAACTTAAGGGCATCTACAGTAATGTTCACAGCACAGGAAACAAACAGGAGAAATTTTAAGCCATTGTGCATCAGGAAAACTGATACAGTGGTCATCACTGAACTGCAGAGAGACATCTCACATTACTGGAGTGCTGCAACCAATGGCTACAAACTCTCAGAAGGGATAAGTAGGAAAGGTGGCCCTGTATGTCAGGGAGTGTTTCAACTGTCTTGAGCTTAATAATGGTCACGACAGGGTTGCAAGTCTATGGGTAAGAATCAGTGTGAAGGTCAACAAGGCAGGTATTGTTGTAGAATAGAATGTTACAGACCACCCAACCAGGATGAAGAGACAGATAAAATATTCTTTAGGGATCTAGCAGACATCTCAACTGCTAGTCCTGGTTCTCATGGAGGACTGCAACTTCACTGATGTGGGCTGAACATACAGCATAGAGAGACCAGACCCAGAGGTTCCTAGAGTGTATAGAGGATAACTCTCTGACACAGCTGGTGACAGAGTAAACTAGAGAAATCACCCTGATGGACTTGCTGTTTATGAAGAGAGAAGGACTCGTGGTGATGTAATGGCTGGGAGCCATCACAAGCACAGTGATCACAAACTGGTAGTTCTCAAGTGTTGGAAAGGTGGGGGAAAGCTCAGCTGAACTGCTACCTTGGACATTCAGACTTTGGCCTGTTTAGGAGACTAGTTGATGGAGTCCACTGGGAAGCAGCCCTGAAGTGCCAATGAGTACAAAAATACTGGACACTATTCAAGAGAGAAGTCTAAAAGGCACATGTGCCAAGAGATGAGTCAGTGGGGATGAAGGCCCTCCTGGCTGATTGGAGAGCTTTGGTTGCAACTCAGGAACAAAGGGAGAATCTATGGTTATTGGAAAAAGGGGCAGGGGACTCTGGAGGATACTAAGTTACTGTGATGCTATAGGGGAGAAAATCAGAAAGGTCAAAGCCCAAACAGAAATTAAATTTGCTTCAGCTTTTAAAGACAAGAAATGCTTCTATACATATATTAGCAACAAGGTGACCCACTTAGTGGATGAGGGAAAGGCTGCTGGACTTCAGCATCTGACACTGTCTTCCAGAGCATCCTCCTGGAGAAACTGATTGCTCATAGCTTAGATGAGTGGACACTTCACTGGCTAAAAAAAAGGTACTAGAAGGCTGGGCCCACAGAGTGGTGGTGAATGGAGCCAAATCTGGTTTGTGTCCAGTCATAAGTGGTGTTCCCCAAGGCTCAGTATTTGGGCCAGCTCTCTCTAGCATATTTGTTACTGATCTGGACATGAGTATTGAGTATACCCCTCAGTAGGTTTAGGGATGGCATTAAGTGTTGATCTGCTTGAGAGCAGAGACTTAGACAGGCTGGATCACTGGACCAATGCCAGCTGTATGAGACTCAACAAGGTCAAGTACTGGGTCAAAACAAACCCTTGCAAAGCTACAGGCTTGGGGCAGACTTGACTGGAAGGCTGCCCAACAAAGAATGACCAGGGGGCACTGGTCAACAGCCATCTGAATATGAGCTAGCAGTGTGCTCAGGTGGTCAAGAAGGTCAACAGCATCCTGACTTGTAGCAAGAACAGTGTGACCAGCAGGACCAGGGAAACAATTGTTATCTCTGCACTGGTGAAGCTGCAGCTTGAGTATTGTGCTCAGTTTTGGGCCTCTCAATACAAGATAAATATTGAGGTCCTGGAGGGCATCCAGAGAAGGGCAAAGCCAGTGAAGGGTTTGGAGAACATGTCTGCTGAGGAGCATCTGAGGGAACTGGGATTGTTTCATCTGGAGAAGAGATGGCTGAGGGGAGACATAATTGCTCTCTACAACTACCTGAAAGGAGGTGATAGGGAGGTAAGTGTTGGTCTCTTCTACCTAGTAACAAGGGATAGGACAAGGGGAAATGGCATCAAGTTGCAGCAGTGGAGGTTTAGATTGGGCATTAGAAGAAATTTCCTCAATGAAAGGGTTCTCAAACTCTGGTATAAGCTCCCCAGGAAGGTGGCTGAATCACTATCCCTACAGGTGTTTAAAAGACAAAGATATGGTACTACAAACATGTTTTGCAGCAGACTTAGTAGAGTTAGAAAATGCTTGGCCTTGATGACTTGATGTGTAATACTACAGGTTTGTCCCTTTCTTCCCTACATTTTCACATAAATTAATTCTAAAAGGAAATAAATCTTGGTACAATTTCTGCATCAAACTGTGCAACATAAACTTAAATTAATATGTTATATTTATATCTAACAGTTTGCAGCTTGTTCTACTTTCTAACTGTTCAGTTTATTCTGCTTAATATTAAAGAAATTCTCATTAAAAGAGACATTTTTCCTTCTTACTTCCTCTTGTCACAGTGGTGCTGCTGTGTTTCACTTCTGGAAAGTCAAGCAAGCAATGCCTCAGGTATAAGGTTTAAAGTTCCACATTTGCAGAAGTAAACATGAATCACTTGGTTGTAAAGATAGATATCCAATCACATACTTAAGATAGACACGTGCTTATTTTCTCATCCATTCCACTTAAACATACACACTGTGCTTTTACACAGTTAATGACATACACTTCCCTTCATTACACTGTCAGATAAATCTTTATTATACATATCATGCATCAGCAGCAAACAGCAACATCTTTAGTGTGATGGCTTTGGGCATAGGTGCACGACTCACCCCTCCTGCTTTTAGCAGCTTTCTTCTGAATTCCTCTGTTGGGTTGTTGAATGTGAGCTTTTCACAGCGGAGGTGATTTACAGGTGGGTGGCCTTCAAGGTGCAGGAACAAGTCATAGTCAAATCGAACTTTCTTAGGTTCTTCCTGCGGGTTGAAAATAACCAGATAGAAACATCTTGCACCAAAACTAAGTTGAAAACAGGGGCTACACAGAAGACTGTCAAAATTTTGTTATTTTTAACTACCCTGTTCTTAGACACATGATGGCATCAGCTGAGCTGCAGTAAATCAGAGAAGTTCCTATCAGATCATAATAATATATGGTAAAATGCATGAACAAGAACTTAAAGTTGTCCTGACAAGGCTTAATTGAAAGTGTTACATCATGTTTGGCACAGGCTACAGACATACACATAGGCAAGTATCATGATTTAGCTGACACTAAGTAACTCAGTCACCAACACAATAACAATAGGAGCATACAGTAGGTGTAGCATACTTCAAACACTACAGTAGGTGTGGAATGCAAATTGCTCCACTGAAGCCAAGCACTATTGCTTTCACAAGTTGTAGAAAGGGCTAAGAAGAAAACTGCTGCAACTGACTACATCTGATCTCCTGCGTATGGAGTCTACTCACTTACTAATGAAACTTCATTCCCTGGATCAAATGCAGACAACTGTATTTCAAATGTTCCACCAAAACTGCCACTACAGAAAAAAAAAAAAAAAACAAAAACCAAACCTAAACTGAACGTTCCCTGTACCAACACACAAGCAGAAAGAACAGAAGAGCAAATTTATATTGGAAAAACTCACCAGAGCTCTATTGCCTTGAGAAAGCCTCACATAAAAAAAGACACCAGTTACACTGAGTAGATTTCAGTTTGTAGTACCAGAGAAAGGACACTCAGTTTTGTGTTATGCTTTTACATGGTCTCCTCTAAAAGCTACACAGAAGTGCCCTTTTAAGGCAATATTAAATATCCCCTCCTCCAAAGGTTCTGACATGCAACAGAAGTCACTAAACTAGTGTCAGTTTTAATGCAGAACCTGTGGGATGCATCCAGAAATCTTCAGGGAGATAATGAGATTATTGCCTAAGCCTCTCTTGACCATTTTTGAAAGGTCATGGAGAACAGGAGAGGCGCGTGAGGACTGAAGGAAAGCCAATGTCACTCCAGTCTCCCAAAACAGCAAGGAGGAAGACAAAAGAAACTACCAGCCAATTAGCCTCACCTCCACCCTTAGAAAGCTGCTGGAAAAACATGTTCTGGTGGTTCTTTCTAAGTGTGTGAAGGAAAACATAATTCTCAGGAATAGTCATCATGGATTCACAATGGGGGGAGATCACGCCTGACCCATCTGATTGCCTCCTATGATGGTGTGACCAGCTGCACAGATGAGGGAAGAGCAGTGGCTATTGTCTATGTAGACTTCAGCAAGGCTTCTTACCTTGTCTCTGGCAACACACTCATAGGTAAGCTTAGGAAGTGAGAGTTAGGTGAGTGGACAGGTGGGTTGAGAACTGGCTGAATGACAGAGCTCAGAGGTTCAGAGTGTAGTTGGAGGGCTATAGCTACTGGTGTTCCCCAGAGGTCAGTCCTGGGTACAGTCTTCTTCAACATCTTCATCCAGTGACCTGGATGGAAGGACAGAGCGTACCCACAGGAAGTGTGCTGATGGTACGAGACTGGAAAGAGTGTCTGGCACACCAGAAGGCTGTGCTGTCCTTCAGCCAGACCCACACAGACTGGAGAGTTGGGCAGAAAGGAATCTAATGGAGCTCAACAGGGGCAAGTGTAGGGTCCTGCACCTGGGGAGAACTAACTCTGTGCACCACTACAGGTTAGGGGTCAACCATCTGGAAAGAAGCTGTGTGGAGAATGACCTGGGAATCCTCATGGATAACAGCAGTGTACCCTTAGGGCCAATAAGCCCAATGATATCTTGGAGTACAGTAAGAAGAGTGTGACCAGGAGGTAAATGGAGGATTTCCTACTCTTCTCCTCTGCCTTACTGAGGTCACACCTGGAATACTCCGTTCAGTTCTCAGCTCCCCAGTTCAAGATAGACAAGGAACTACTGGAGAGAATCTACCAAAGGCCTATGAAGGTGACTGGGGAACTTATACAAAGAAAAGCTGAGAGACTTGGGGCTGTTTAGCTTGAAGAACAGGACAAAGAGACCAACGCTTATAGGTATCTAATGGCTGAGTGTCAAGAGGTCGGGGCCAGATTCTTTTCAGTGCTGCCCAGTCACAACACAAGGGGCATCAGGCACAAACTGGAACACAGGAGATTTCAACCAAACATAAGCAAAACCTTCTTTACTGTGAGGGTTACAGAACTGGGACAGACTGCATGGAGAGGCTGTGGAGTTTCTTCTGCAGACTTTCAAAAACTGTCTGGATGTGGTCATGTGCAATCTCATTTAGGTAAACCTCCTACAGCAGAAGGGTTGGGCTGGATGATCTTCAGAGGTCACTTCCAACCCCTATAATTCTGCAATTCTGTGAAAAGGCCAAATCCAAGAAAAGCTTAAGTAAAAAGGGTACCATGAATGAAGATGAGGAAGAGATATAGCAAAATCTTAGCTCATATCCATCACTACATGTAATCAAACCGTATAACCAGTTCAGGGACAGATGCTTTTAAAAAAATCATACTAAAAATGTTTAGTTTTGATTCAGGATTGTAAGGATGCGAAGAATGGAAATCATAGAAATCTCAAATGTTCTAAAAGTTTCAAATGCAGCCAAGGGACATCTTCATTGTTTCATCTCTCAAACATAAGTGACCAACTATCCATGGTGAACTCTGCAAGGTCAAATCTCTCAAGCCAGCTTTTTGTGGGGACAATTCTACAGCTGAAGATTTTGTAATTTAATACAGAAACTATAGTTTTGGATGGCATAACTGCAGCCAGCTAAATCCAGGATGCAGGGTAGGTGGGGAGAACTACAGAAGGCTTTTGGCCAGGAAGCTGGGGTGAGGCAGCTGTCCTGTTGTCTCCTACTGTCCACTAAGTCCTGTAGTCACTCCAGTATTGACACTGCTATACACATCACACAGACAGGGTAGAAGCACCATCACACTGATGACTGTTGGGTCCCTTAATTCCTGGTTCCCCAGGGCTGCGGAAGATGGGGTGGTGAGACACCATGCTCTTAAGTCCCTCGATTTAAAAAACACCAACAAACCCAAAAGAAAAAAGGTGGAGGGAGAAAAGCCCAAGGTGAGAAAATGTCAGGCTCTGCCCCTAGGCAAAGCTCAAGCAGCCAGCTTTCCCCCTGCTCCTGGAGATGCCCTCACTGCCTGCTTACCCCCATTAATGTAAGGTATGCTGCAGGAATAGGCTTGAAGGTGATATATGCTCTGCCTCCCACAAGAGATTGCCCACTGCCTGGGGCTCTCTGCCACACCACAGAGAGCCTCAGCCACATTCAAAGGCTTTGTGGAGCCTGCTATGTTGGGGAAAGAACCTGCAGATCCATGTAGTACTGTCCCTGCTTACAGTTGCCAAAGAGAACTACCCACGTGGAGCTGTCCCACAAAGAACTGGCCACAGAAAATGAGCTACAATGGGTTATCTTCAACCTTCTCTAGACTTGAAGCTGAGGCAACAGAAAAGAACCTGCAATAAAAAGCCTGCAGTAGTCCATTTCTGAAGACAGAATACAGTAGCTCTCTTAGATGAACTATTTTCTTGCTAGATGTTCATTAGATTTTCTACCAGTTTCTGCTTAGCTCTATGCCCAAACACCTTTTAATTCTGTGTGGTCTAGATGATTTCCTGTACCCCTACCTTCTCTATTCACTAGGGCACTTTCTGAATAAGAAATTGAAAAGTTGTCTACCTCGAGTAAGTGATGATGGTCTGTCTCCTCTTTCTCCTTCTGATTACATCCTGTTTTTCTGTACTAGAATACCCGTGAAGTGGCTCTAGGAAGGAAGAGTAACTGAGCCAGGAGAAAGCAGTAATTTGCCTCAGGAATGCCAGCTCAGTTTCTATGCCATTTATCCTTTGTATTGTACCAACCCCCAGGGAAGTTGTTGAAGCAGCTGTGTAAAGAGCTAGCTGGCTCATAGTCCAACAGATTGCCATATTCCATGACACCAAAATACAGGTGAGGGATGTTTGCAAACTTCCTAATTCCACGTGCTGCTTGAGGGTGAGGTAAGCTGCCCTCCTGATCTCAGTCTAAGTCACAACTCTCTCTGGAATGCTCCTGAGACTTGGAGGTCTACACAGTCAGCAGCAGCCAAAAGTCTAACTGAAAAACAAAAACAGAAACATTGGACAAGAAGCTTTCTGCAATGATGTTTCAAGGACTGACCATCTTCAGACTGTCCACCTGGTTTCAGAATAGGCTTTTCACAGAAAAGCTGAAGAAAACAGGCTGCTTTTCAGCACATTTCTTTAATGAACCAAAACTGCTTCCCTAACGGAAAAAGAATTAAAAGCATACTGAGAAAGCTAGTCAACACTCTATGGCAGTTGTTTTGTTTTCTGAGAGCAAACGCAGTTGACTAAACCCAACTCTTCACAGATTGATACAGGGAACATTTCAGAATTACCTGTCCAAAACCTACAACTTAAAGTGCCTGAACAGAATTATCCATACCTCACACCTCAACATGGCTTTCCGTAAAAGACAAAAGAATACTGGAATATCTACTGGAAGGCATCTGCAGCAAACAAAATTGTACTTTAACATAAATTTTAACTGACAAGGGTTCCAGCAAAAACCTTTTACTATGAATTTTTATTTCCTTTCACTTTTCTTTTTCACGAGACATTCAACACATTAGAGATGTAACACTAACTTAAAATAATTACGTTAAACTACATCTTGATAATATCTTAGAGAGGTATCTTAGAAGCACATGTAAATCATCATAATAGCTCCAACAAGGCACATGACATACAAATAGAAGCTAAGACATTGCTGTTATTATGGTACTGCACAACGAACTTGAAAGCTTTTTGCTCTTCAGTTCCACCCAAATCCAGTTCTTTTTATCTGAGTTAATTGTAATACAGACCCTGTTTCACAGATTAGAGGAAATCTGTTATTTGCTAAGAGATACACAGCACATGCAGCATTTTGAGATACCACAATAGTGTCTGAGACACCACAATAGTGCAAGCTATGCAGAATAGCACCGGTATACAACCTACTACTATAGTAGTAGTGTTAAGACTGTAGTAGTAGTGTTGAGTCAAGTAGTATAAGTATTTGCAGGCAGACTACGTTTTTTTTCAGACTGAGGATGCATGATTCAAAAAAGACTGTTTAGAAAGGTTAAAATTTGAACAATTAAAATGATTGGCAATAATAAAACAAGAGGATCAGCTCCCTTTCTTAAACTTTAAATGCCTCTTGTACTTCCTTAAACATTATTTAAAGCTTGGCCACTCCTGAGTAAGGTTAGTAATTCTTTCGAATAATTACATTCAATTTCTTTATTATACAACCCTAATTTCAAAAAGTTGTGTACTAAATAAAGTCTAACTTTCTGAAAGATACAGTGACTTTGAATAGAACATCTCTGACAAAGACAGCTTAAAAATTAGGTTTTAATTGACTTAATGAATTCAACTGTAAATATTTCTGAAAACCATGAGTGCCTCATGTTTTTTTTTAAAGTGTTTGCTTGGTTTTGGTTGTTAATTTTGGTTTTTAAACTATGTACTGGTTTGAAGGTAATTGAAATATTTTAATGAGAAAAATTATAGGCTGCAAAGAGAAAATAACAGTGATGTCTATTTCACTCAGGTTTGCTGAGATATACAAAAACAAGGACACAAAAAGATAGGGGCAGCTGGAGTCTGAGTTTCTCCCTGGCTTCTGGCCTATTAACTCCTTTGGCCTGAATCCACGTAACCCAACTAGTCATTTTCCTTCTAACCTCCCTTGCCAATCCTTCCAACTCACCTTGCATGTAAGGCAGATTCTAGGGTAAGAAAGAGGGGTGGAAAAAAGGTGGAAGGGTGGTAAGGAGTCCCTCCTGGGCACTTTGATCTTGGGGAGGGGTATTGTGTTTCTGTATTATTTTTAACTTGTATATTTCTGTAAATAGCTGTAAATACTTGTAATATATTGTAAATATCTGCTTGTATATTGTGCTAAGCCACTAATATAAAGCTTCATTCCTTAACATCCAGCCAGATGAGTGTAACCTGGGTGAACTAATTGTGTGGGGGTGGCTGGAAACGCCCAGAACCACTATAAACTGGAAGTACCCAAGTCCATACCTTGTTTTTGAAGTAAACCTCAATCGGCAAAATGAAACCAGCATACCCAGATTCTTCAACTTTGTAGGGCGGATCCTTACACACTGAAATAAAGAGAAAAACCTGTATTTAACACTCAAAAAAAAAAGTTTTAAATGCACAAGCAAACCATACAAGAGAAAAACATATGACAATGCTTCTATGGCAGCATCATTACAAAACCACACACACAAAGTAGGACATATTTGTACACAACTCAATGTGATTTTTGCAAGCAAATTGCTAGTGCCTGTATAC
>VWZI01012418.1:11546-46101 GCA_013396835.1 Psilopogon haemacephalus
GGATTGGAAAACATACAAGATTCCACCCTGAGAAAGTTAAATATATGGAGGACAAAACGGCCATTCATGTATCCATAATCCAGCATTAATAAAATCCTAATTCTAAGAAAAAGTAATTAAAAATAAATTAATTTAATTAGAACCAGTGATAATAAAATTTAAATCTGTATTACTGGGGGAAGGGCAAATACAACACAATGTTCCAGTATACAACAAAGAACATTGGGAAGGTTAACTACTGCATTATGCT
The DNA here is from genome assembly GCA_013396835.1 of Psilopogon haemacephalus. Taxonomy (NCBI): domain Eukaryota; kingdom Metazoa; phylum Chordata; class Aves; order Piciformes; family Megalaimidae; genus Psilopogon; species Psilopogon haemacephalus. The sequence continues at coordinate 11,797 of VWZI01012418.1, forward strand.
AAAATAGTATCCAAGTTTACCCAACAAGATACACACTTCTTTAACATGACAGTTTGTACTACTAGTGCCAATATTTTCCTTCAGACTTTCAGTTTAATGTAAGGCCCGAGAGACACATGAAATTCCCATAGCATTGAACACAAGCTCTCTGAAGGAAGCGGCACAAGCATGCCAGCTCGTCACTGACAAAAAATGGCTGGTTATGCAGCTTGGAAAAGAAGCCATCTCGTCCCTCTGTTTGGCTACACGTCCACATGACACCTCAAGCTTAGCCTGCCTTTGTGCTTACAAATTGTGTCTCCTGCAGAATCAGCACAGATGCTTCCTTATGCTGCTTCGATACGTATGACAACTCACATCATATGTGCTACCATCTCAATAACGCTACAGGACAATGGCAGTTTCTCTTCTGTATGAATGATGTAGTTTGTGCAAAAGGTTAACTTAAAGATTTGCTCAAGCTCTACCACTCTAGCTGACTGAAAAAAAAAAAAATAAAATCAAGATTCCTAAATGGATCATTTGCTAAGATGTATGCTCTTATCAGAAACGCCTGGTAGGTGCCTGCCACACTTATCAAATGAAACTTACACTGCATTGTACAGGCACATCTTGCAATCAACTGTGCGGAGCTGAGGACCAAAATCTTTGCTCTTTGCAAAGTACCATGGATGTGGTTAAGTGCCTATCTGTGATCCTGAAATCACGACACAGACCATCAGACAAAACCCAGGAACAGATCCAGGAATAGAAAGTCCCTCTTACTGTAATTGAAGAGAAGGTTTGCGACCAAACTGAAGAACTCAAACACACACAGATCTATGTGACCATCCCAGAGTCCTGAGGGAATTAGTTTATTTAGTTGTTGAGTCTTTTCAGACATCTGAAAAGTCTCAGCAGTCAGGCTAAGTCCCTGGTGACTGGAAGAAGGGCAACATTACACCCAGTTTAAACAAAGAAAAAAAAAAAAAGGGAGAAAGGGAGAAAGGAGGACTCTGGCAATGACTGACCTGTCAGCCTCACCTATGTGCCTGCGAAGAACACAATAGATCCTCCTAGAATCTCTGATAAGGCACATGGAGGACAGGCAGATGATTTTAGACAATCAGCATGACTTCATTGAGGGCAAGTCCCATCTCACCAACTTACAACAGAATGACTCCATCAGTGCATAAGGGAAAGGCAATGGGCATCACCTATCTGAACTTATATAAGGCCTCTGTCAGTTCCCTATAGCATCCTTCTCTCTGAGTTAGAAATACAGAGATTTGAGGGGTGGATTGTTCAGCAGATAAGGAATTGACTGGATGGTTGCATAGCTGTGGTCAATGGCTTGATGTTCAGATGGAGCCAGGTGACAAGTGGTGTCCCATATTGGGACCAGAGCTGTTTAGTATCTTCATCAGTGATATAGACAATAGAATCAATTGCACTCTCAGTAAGTTTGTAGAGGACACCACACTGAGTCATTATGTCAGAGGGACAGGATACTGTCCAGAGGGATCTGGGTGAGCTGGAGAAGTGAACCATGGTTAAATGAGGTTCAACAAGGCCAAGTGCCAGGCCCAGCACCTGGGGCAGGACAATCCTCATTATCATTACCATTACAGACTGGAGGACAGTGTGATAGAGACCAGCCCTGCAGAAAAGGACTTGGGGGAACTGGTGGACAAGAAGCTGGATGTGAGTCAACAATGTGCACTTGAAGCCCAGAGGGCAAACTGCACCCCAGGCCACATCCGAAAGAAGTGTGGTCAAGAGAGGCGATTCTGCCTCTCTACTCTGCTCTGGTTAGACCTAACCTGGAATACTGTGTCCAGCTCTACAGTCCAGAAGAGGACATGGAGCTGATAGAGCAGGACTAAAGGAGGGCCACAAAAATGGTCAGATGGGATGGTGCACCTCTCCTATGAATACAGGCTCAGAGAGTTGGGATTGGTTAGCCTGGCTCTGATAAGACCTTAAAGCAGCCTTCCAGAACTTGAACAGGGCCTACAAAAAAGATGGGGAAGGACTGTTTACAAAGAAATATAGCACTAGGACATGGGGTAGAGGTTTTAAACTAGAAATTAGTAGATGTAGATTGAACATTGAGAAGAAGTTATCTACTATGAGGGTGATGGAACATTCAACAGGTTGCCCAGCAATGTAGTGAAGGCCCCATCCCTGGAGACACTCAAGGTCAGGCTTGATGGATCTCTGAGCAACCTGACCTAATTGGGGATGTGCCTGCTTATTGCAGGGTGGTTGAACTAGATGACCTTTGGAGGTCCCTTCCAACCCAGTGCATTCTACAATAACATAACCTCTACTACATTCTAATAGTATGATCAGTATGCCAGGCGTTAGAGCACAATCAAGCTTGGTTAATCCCCAAGTAAATGAACGCAGCAGAATTTTCTCCTACCAACTGGCCAGCTTTTGCCTCCTCTGCTAGCACCAAAACACAAAAGGGACTTCAAGGACAAGGGATACTCCATCCAAATCCTTGATCCTCTGCTGCAACTAGCTATTACTACTGAGTTCACTTCATGCCATTAATGGAAAAGGCAAAAGATGAAAATTANTTCTGCAACACTGTTTTGAAGCTACAGAGTCAAGTTTGTTTTTCTTGGCAGGAAACAAAAGAGAACCTATAGTTTATAAAGTGGGATTTGAAATGTTTTGAAGAAAAGCATTATGATGGTAGGTCAACTTCAGACGTACAAATCTTTTAAGTTGGAAACTAAGCATTTTGTGTTAGAACCTCCCAGAAGCAGTATGTCATCTTATACTGACAGGTCTTCCCTGGAGAGGGCTTGCCAGCGTTTGAAAAATTTAGATATAATAACCCTAAGTTAAGCACAGTGACAGGTTATAGTAATACATACTGAACAACTTTTTCAGTCAAAGACAAAGCCTTCCTGCTCTTTGTCTATCTTCTTAAGACAGCCTGAGGAAAAATTCTTCCTAGAATTATTTGAATGGCCACACAAGGTTCAGAAGACAGAGATCCACTCATATAAAAGCAGGGAAAGATAATAAAACAGATTTTTACCCAGATGGAAACACACAAACTTTAGAAACTGCAGTACTACATTAACTGTTAAAGAGATTGCAGGCTCCATTACATGACAAGTCACAAATCAACTTTTTAAAAAAAAATAAATACCATGTCTACTTCTTCCTGCACACTTAACTGACACAGAAAACACTGTCAGCATAAATATTTTCCATTCAGTTCCTCAAATCTCTCTTCCTTCAGATATACACAGCTGTTAGCCACGTTGAATAGTACCATGTCAAAGTTTCACATTACAGTTCAGAAAACAAAGTCTGTTACACTTGGGGGCTTTGTTGAAACTTAGATGATAGGCTACAAAACACTTCATTAGAAGCAAACCACTTTGGATACCTTCCCAAACTGGAAAACGGGGTTTTCCTAGAAGGAAAACTCTACAATAATCTTGTGAAACAAACCTCCCTTTTAAAAAAGAAAGTGACCAGGCAGATGTCCATACTATGCAGTTGAACTGCAATTAAAATGAAAGCTATTACATTTTCCTCATCTTTCTTGAGATAGCCATTGCAAGTGTGGTCAGAAAAGGCATCCCTATGCACACTGACCAGCATTCACTGACAAAAGCTCTGTTCTGTTCAAGTGCCACAAGTGGTAACCAGGGCTGCAATGACATGTGTGGCTTAGCCATGCCAACAGGCACCCTTGTAAGGTTTGAGTGGAAAAAGAAGTGGCAAGAGGTATGTAGACCACAGAAAAGACATAAGTAATAAAAAAGGAGAGTAAAGCTGAAAAATCCATTTTGGAGAAGTGAAAAAGAAGCAAAAGCAAATTGCAAGTATAGACTAATGGAGGTGAACCAATAGGAGAAACGAGGAAGGAGTGATTTTAGAGAATTACGCACAGGGAACAGACTTCTGCAATTTAATTTTAAAAAGCAGCTACACTAAACCAAGTAGATAAATAGAAAAGACTACCTTTCTATAAACAATTCCCTCCAGATCCAGTGAGCAGAGCTGTTTCCTTAACATAGCAGTGGCACCTAAATACACATTTCAAGCACCAGATATCAAAGCCTTTTGCACATTATTGTCAAGACTTACTGATTTTTGTCAGGTTTTGGGTTTTTTTGCCTGTGGGAACTGCTTGTATGATCACAATGTGCTTCCTCCTTCTCTCCTGTATCTAGATGGTCCAACTTAAAGACAGTGTCTACAATTAAGGCCTTACTAATTCCTACAGATCCAGGCAAAAATTAGTACCTGCACTGAGAAAGCAGTTCCAGAGAACATCTTCAAAGAGACACAGGAAAAAGCAGCCAGCAGTATGCAGAATTACAAATCAGTTAACAAGCCATCTTTTATCATAAGAACTTAAGGGCAGAACAGAAAAGCAAACTACACAGATCTGTTTTGGCCCACAGGCCACAGAATAAGCTAGAGGGTTTGTTACCTATGCAAAGCAAGATAGAGCTCATGGTATTACACCTGTCAATACACAGGATCACTCCTCTTCTCTCATATGCAAAATTTTTCATCTCAGGTATCTGCAAATGCATCTGCTAAACACAGATGAACCCATCCCCTCAGGTAATTTCTAGGCGCAATTTTGCAATATAAACAGTTTATGCAACACAGTTGCACCCTTCTCTTCATGATGTTTCAGTGTTCGTTTCTGTAACATGGAGGAGTAACAGTAGCATGTTTCAGTCCACGGAAAGGAACTTAGATCCAACAGGCCTCTAACTGTAGTCAACGATGCTCAGATACTGAACACTTGAGCTTACATGACACTGAAAGAATACAGAAGCTGTTAAATGGAGGGAAAAGAAGGTGCAGAAGCTAGAGCAAGAATGCTCAAGGTCCTAAAACAAGTAGTTCTCGTAGGTGGAATGCCATTTTTCCACAATGCTGGGGAAGCAAACGCACGTATGCAACTGTACAGGTACCACCTTTCAGTACCTCAGGTGCTCACCCACAGCATACTGTCTACCTTCCCTGGTAGAGAACTATTTATGCACTCAGCTGCAATTCTAGCTGTATTATAAGCACTACTCAAACAGCAGGAGTTGTCAGAAGCATATGAGCTGTGCTGATCAACCTCCCCATAGGTACAAGTGCAGTAATTAGTAGTTGAAAAAAAAAAAAAATTAAATGATCCTCAAACAAAATGTGCCTTTCAGAGACAAACTGCAAGATATCTACATGCATCGACAAATGAAAGCTCAGTAAGAACACTATAATGACTGAAACACAAAATTAAAAGGAGGATTTCTCTGTAAGATCTCAGTGTCTATTTTTGTAGAACTGCCTATTAAGTAGAATAGGCCTTCTACATATAAAAAGATGTGAGTGCTCAATTCTCATTCAATGCACTCTAACTAAACTATTTCAATAATGTCAGTGTAATGAATTAACCAAGATCACAGCAAGCCAGAACAGAAATATACAAATTGCAAATTACCTGTCCCCTATTTGTCAAGGGAATATGCCTTCTCTACATAGCTCACACAAATTACTTACATCATGTATCTCAATTGCCTTGCTTCTTTATTCCACAGGTGAAGTATTACCTTTTCTTTCATTGTGTTCCTGCATGAATTTCCACATGTTGCATCAGACATGAACTGATATGTAAAGAACTGATGCAAATCAAGCCATGATGATGCATTTTAGTAACAGTTACCACATTGCAATCTTTGGAGATAAAGAACCATCCTTTTAAAAAGTTTTAAACATGAGCTTCATTTGCTGCTCCAAAACTCTGAAAATTTCACTGTGAAATATTTTTCATTTATTAAAAATGCAGTCAAAGTGAATAAGGAAAGGAAGAAGTTCCTTTTCATGCAAATACTGACATATGCTGATGCAAAAGACCGTAGCAATTCATACATCAAGTGCACGCTTGGAGGAAGCAAAGCCTTCTGATAGAGAACTGGATTAATAATAACTTTTTTGTATTGGTATTCTATAGATTCTTGCTTATATTAGTCACCCTTCAAACAGCCTTTCTCCTCTATTCATCACTGTTTTCCTTAAAAGAAGTCTCACCAAAAAAATGGGTCGCATTCACTTTCATAGGAAGGCAGACGGGTGTCAAATCCCTCTCACAATAAGGAGTTAGCTTTAAATATTCTTGGACTCTGCTACTCAGTAGCTCACCTTTCCAACTACCAGCCTCCAGTACCTGGACTCCTGTATACAAAAGAACCAGGTGGGGAACATGGTGCCCCACTCTCAGGCATTAATAAATTTCTAGGTAAAAGTATGGGTTAAACAGTCACTCCCACACTACCAATAAGGAATTTTAATTTGCCTAACACCTTATGCTCACAAGTATTTCTGAAGACAAATACAACCATAAAGGAAAACCACAGAGGGCACTAAGAGAGGACTATGACTGCAGTTTTAGCATTACATTTGCAATCATATTAAATTCCATGCTCCGCATACTGGATGTCCAGATAACCACTAGTTCTACCAGATGGACAGGGTAGCAAGAGGCTGCTTATAACTCCTTAAATAAAGTGAAGCCTAACAAACTTTTGGAGTGATATTTTCCATACATAATATCTACTACCTCACTTTTGGATAGCTTCTTCATCAGTTGAGGTCAAACTGACACACAAGACAGGAAAGCAGAGAAGGGAAAAAACCTCCATCAAGGTCTTCCAAATCCAGTTCTTACTGGAGGACAGCACTGGTGTTTAAATGTTGCCAAGAAGCAACAGAGTTAGTAAATACCTACTCTTAATGAAGATTCTTACCACTCCAAACTGAAATAGAGTAAAAAAATACAAAGTTCAGGGTTCTCTGAGGAGATTTTTTTTAATCTACTTCTTAGGGGCAGGTGGGGAAAGGAAAGAGTGAGGTTGGCTGCTCTTCAGTTGTGTTTTCACAGTTAAAAGCCACACACGCCCTCCTAAATCTCCCCTTTAGCACATGAAAACAGCAGTAAGCCTTGAGCACACCAGGAGGTTCCTACATCATCATGGATGCCATCCAGAAGGACCTGGACAGGCTGGAGAAATAGATAGAGAAGAATTTCAAGAGGTTCTATAAGGCAAATTGCAAGGTCCTTCACCTAGTTTGGAGCAATCCTTGGTATCAGTACAGGCTGGGTGATGATGAAATTAAGAGCAGCACTGCAGGAAAGGACTTGGGGGTACTGGTGGACAAGAAGCTAGATATGAGTCAACAATGTGCATTTGCAGCCCAAAAAGGCAAATTGTATCCTGGGCTGAACCAAAAGCAGCATTAACAGCAGACAGAGAGATGATTCCTCCTCTCAGCTCTAGTGAGGCCTAACATGGAGTACTGTGCCCAGCTCTGGGGCTCCCAATACAAGAGAGACATGGACTTGATAGAGTAGGTCCAGAGGAGGACCACAATGATCATGAGGGAGCTGGAGTACCTCTTTCACAAATGAAAAAAAATTGGCAGTAGAGACATGGGATTCATTCAACCAAGTCTCACTAATCCTAATCATATCATAGCTCCGGCAAATGGCCAGTGCTTCCAGTTCATACTGTTCATTTCTCATACTGTGTTTGTGTACAAACATTTCCTATTTGGTGAAAGAAATATTTGCTGAAATGTACAAGACAAAAATTCCTGAAAGCCAGCCACAGATGTATTTCTTCTCAAACTCTGCAGCTTTGAATACTACATAGCTAACTGTAACAGGTTAAAGCAAACCTAAATGAGTTAAGCAGTCTTTTCCCTACAACAAAGTGAGAAGAAAGTAACACAAAACCACCTCAGGGTTGAGATGAGGAGTTGAGATAAGAATTTACTGAATAAATTAGATAATAATAATATGCACAATTACCTCAGTCTATCTTCAGAAAGAGTACAGCAGCCAGTGAACTAAAAGCCCAAGCTAGGACCTACTCCCCCACCCCTCCCTGTCATGCTGCTGTCTCAGCAGAAGAGACCCAACACCTGGAACCCAAAAGCAGGAACACAAAGCCTCTCATGTTGAAATCTGAACTTCAAGAGTCATAATACTTTACTCCAGTCAGCACCCTCATTTTGAACCTGGAATGACACAGCATACTATGAGTAACAGTAGCAAACATTCAACTCAGCCTGTGACGCTGATGAACTCTCCTCTGTACACAGAAAGGAAAAAGGAGAAGGAAAAAGTATAGATTGGGCCTTAAAAGCAGAAAATCTTCAAAGTGGCACACAGTCAAGTTCTGGATAACTGGGTTTGTTCTAGGAAAATTGCAGCATGAAGTAAACAATACATTAATAGAAGACTCTATTTGTACTACTTATCTAGTCATAACCAGTAATAGAAATAAAGTGACCATGATGTACAAATATAAATTTGATATAGCATGTCCAGGGGTTTGCCTAAGAAATCAAACTGCTTTCTTAGGCATGAAAGCCATTTGTTTCACAACCTTTCAACTCTCTTCTTCAAAAACATCGAAGGTGAACTAAATTGCATTTGCATATCACTGTTTTTTTAAGAAAAATGTAAAAAAAATAAGTTCCCCTAACTCCCCAACAGAATAAAACCCCACAACACACAGAACAAACCAAACAGCAATTCACAGAACCATTAACTGAAACACTAGCTTTGTTTTACTAGTGTTATAAATTTAAAAATCTTCTCTAATCCATAGCCTGTTATTTCTTTTTTTTTCCTCAGAAAAAAATCCGCAGCATTGTTTCCAGATTTCCTATCAGAAACATCTTTAAAATTCCACTGCTGAGTTGCAAGCATTAAGTAATGAGTAAATAATTTTAATGACAGTTCTGGAAGAACGTTTCTGGAGTTCTTAACTGTTTGACACATCTGGAAAAAGTGATGCACTTAACACACCTCAAACTATGCAAGCTGCTAAAGTTCATTTTTGCTACAAAACACTCAACTTTTACATCAGTGTTTAGAATTTTTTTTCTTTACTCATTAGCAAAGGCAAGTTTGGTTTTGTGAAGAATTACACCATGCTCCTAATGTGCTATGCTTGTACCAAATTATTTTTTAACAACTTCAAAAACTACATCAATGAAACAGGACAGTGTTTGAAAAATTACCAAAAATGTCATTAAAATTTTACTCTGTGGAAAAATGTATTCGCAAAGCTGGTACCTAAAGGCTACTTGAGCTGCATAAAAGGCAGATTCTGAATGACTCCACAGAATTCTAGCACACTTAAAGACACAACCAGGCAAATTACCTGCATCAAGAAAAACACGCATACTAACCCTTAAAATCTTAAGAGCTGACACTGAACGTGTATTTTTTAAACCTGTCCTCTCTGGTTGGCTTTTGTACCCAATTCCTTGGAACATTGGTTTTCATCTCTTCTACTGTCAGCATTTATTTACTTATTTATTACCACGATAAAGAAGGTTTGTTATTGCTTAATTTTAATAACTGAATTACCTTTTTTTTTACTCTATTTCCCACACACATGGTTTGAATTTTGGATGTCATTCCACTTTCACACCAATCAAACAGGAATTCTGTCAGGCTGTACCACATGCAAAAAACTGGTGAGTAGCTCTGATGTTTGACAGTATTTTCAAAGAGTGAACTCTTTTACTTGGGACTTTGGCTATAGGACAGCGTTCATATGGCAGGTATTTAATATGTTTCCAGGAGAAGATTCGTACTCCCTCTATTTCTTCAACAGGTCAATTAAACAACCCATCAAGATGAAACAAGAAAATGGTCAAATATGAGATACATGTTTGGACATTATATGCTGAAACAACTACTGAAATTATTGTTGCCTGATTTTGTAGATCATTCCCAGTTCCCTCAAAACAAGGCAGACCTTGCTTACTTTTATTTACTAAATTTGCTAAATGATGACCATGAAGTTTTAATAACCCACAGCAGAGCAAAAATTCTTCTAATTTCAACACAGGTTATTCCTTTCCAGGTTTAAACTGAATTCAATATAAGGAAGAACTAGTAAGACATTGGTTTGTACTGAACTCTTGAGTTCTCAGATGCATTATTCCAAGTGAATGTCAGATCTACTCAGCAGTATAGTTACATACTCAGACAATGCCTAACAAGCCAAATAAAAAAGAAATATGCAGTGCAGTGGACAGGTTAGGAAAAACACTTAGAAACACCTTCTGTAATTTATTAATTGCCCTTCTGGATCTTACTGCTTTAATATTTTCCTTCATATATTTTATTTCGCTTCTGTTGATATTCCTTTGGCATGTGTTTTGTCTATGTATACTGTTTGATTAAGTAACAGCTTGAAAAAGCAGAAAACTCAAATAATTCACTTTAAATGCCTTGAACAAAAATTAAAAGCACACGACAGCAGTTAGACATGCAGGAAACAAGTAATGCCATCCTACCTTTTTATCAATAGTAGTCATGACTTAGACTTCAGAAGAATAGAAAACTGTACACTGCAGTTTTGATAAAGGGAATGTAATGATTTACTTTGGACAAACTGAGGCAATCAAAATTTGCAACGTTATGTATGCTTGACAATAATTTGTTGCAATCTTAAAAAGCATCCACAAGGTAAAACTCACTCAAAATGCTTCCAGGAATTAAGAGTACACATTGACTAGAGGACATTAAATTAATCAAAATTAAATCAGCATTGCAGACAGGTGCACAACTTTTCTCTGTGAAAGCAGACTTTCTTCCTTGAATGTAATTTATCTAAAACATTATTTCCCACAGAACACCTCAATGACAATAATTAACTTCACAAGGAGGGTGTCATGGATTGAATTGAATCTGCTGATGATATTCAATACCATGCTGACCTCATGCCAGCTTCAAAATTAAAATGCTGGCTGGAACAAAGTATCACAGGGCTTGAAGTTCAGGTTGTAATATGAGAGAGGCTTCCTGTTTCCAGCTGCTATTTCCAGTTTCCGGTTATGAGGTGCTGGTCTCTTTCTCTGGGCTGGCTGCATGCTTGTGGGGATGGCAGGGGTCATTTTATTGCTGGCTTCTGCTGCTGCTTCTTACTGAGCTCTGTGTGTGGGCATTCCATTTGAGGGAAGACTGTGAAACCAGGACAAAGTGTTTTCAAAATCTCATGTGCTTAGTTCTGAGGGCTTCTTAGCTTTCTTGGGTGTTTAAAAAACTTTTTATTTGTTCTTTGCTTCAGCAAGGTTTTTAAGCTAGCCATTTCCCCAGAAAATTACCTGAACAGGTACATCTTAGGTTTTGTTCATAGCCTGATCTTCACAGATTTAATGAAATAACACCCCTAAGTGTAGCATGGATGCAACCCACTGTTAAATTAAACAAAAAGGAAAAACATCTAAGCACTTACAGAAATGTAGCCAAATCTGAGCAAAACCCCAAACAAGACTCCACTGATTCTTCTGTATGTTTTGGAAGGACAAGTTCTTCCACCAATCATATTTTTTATATGTAATTCTGACAGGTGATGTAAGTTTTTAAATTCAGCATGTTCCAACTAATGCAGTTTCAAACAAAAATATGAAGTAGGACTGAACAGCAGGTACAAGTCTGACTCCCTCATTGTAACAGCATCTGCTTCTCTCTGTCTTTCTTTAAAGGTGCCTTAAATCCAAGCTAGAACTCCCAATTTAGACTATTCAGAAAACTGCCTCATAAAACGCCTCACCTCCTCCCTTTTTCATTCTTCTTTTAATGGAGTATTCATCTGCCATTTACCACAGTTCCACTGCAGGTAGGTCATGCATGTTACACAAGGTCAGTGTCACAAACATGCATTATCTATGGTCTCATGCTGAGTATGTATTGAAGAACATTCCCTACACAGATAAAAACGCCATTAAAAATATAAAATTGAAGCTATGAAGGCTCTCAGTGTTCATAAAAAAACTCTGAAGTGAAGACAGTAACATGATGACAGGGCTTTAAACGGGATGTGAAGGGGGAGGGGGACAAAGTAATCAGGCCTCCATGTGGCAAGGTGTGGGAGGACTGATTGATGTGGGAGCAATGGGGGATTATTAAGGGTTCTCAGCCTGCTGCCCAGAAGCATCCTGGGGACAGAATAACACAGTAGAAGTTCTATAGAGATGAGCCATATCCACTTCAGGTATTATCTACCAACAAGGAAACATCAACTGGTAATCCATGTGGTAGTAATGACATGAGGGGTAGAGATAGGCTAGTAGTTACAGATGTGTCTGAGTGTGGACAGGTCCCAGTACTGACTAAGAAAATTGTGCCCAAAGAACAGTATAAAGGAAAATCAGTGAGCATATCAGCTCCAATGGAGGCACAACTGAAATGCCTCTACACTAACAAACAGGAAGAATTACAAATATGTGCAAGTCTCCAGGCTTATGATGTCATTGGCATCACTGAGACATGGTGGGATGGATCTCATGATTGGAGCACAGGGATAGATGGGTATAGATTCTTCAGGAGGGACAAGGCAGGGAAGAAGGGGAGGGGGTGTTGCTCTCTACATCAGTGATAAACTGGAATCCATGGAGCTCAACCTGGGGATATCTAACACCAAAACAGAGAGCATATGGGTGAAGGTTAAAGAGAAGACACAGGAAGGGAACATCATAGTAGGAGTCTGCTACAGACCTCTTGATCAGGAAGGTGAAGCAGATGAGGCCCTTTACAAACAAATAGAAGAAGCTTCATGCTCACAGGCCCTGGTACTCATGGGGGACTTCAACCACCCTGACATCTGTTGGAAGGACAACACAGCACAGCACCAGCAATCTAAGAGGTTCCTGGAATTAATTGATGATAAATTCCTGTTTCAGGTGGTGGAGAAACACACAAGAAAAGGTGCTGTGCTGGACCTAGTCCTCACCAACAGGGAGAGACTGGTGAGTGAAGTCAAGCTGAATGGTAGCCTTGGATGCAGCAACCATGAAACAGTAGAGTTTGAGATCCCCAAGGCATCAAGGAGGGTGCATAGCAAACTCACTGCTCTGGACGTCGGAAGAGCAGACTTCAGGCAGGGCGCCATGGGAAAAAACTCTGGAAGGAAGGGGGGCCTAGGAAAGCTGCTCAATGCCCAAGGATCACCTTCTCCAGGCCCAGGAGCAATGCATCCCAAAGAAGAGGAGGCCTGCATGGATGAATGGAGAAATCCTGGGCACATTTAGATGCAAGAAGAAAACCTACAGAGAGTGGAATCAAGGACAGGTAGCCTGGGGCGAATACAAAGACATTGTTCATGCAACCAGAGATCAGGTTAGGAAAGCTAAAGCACAGCTAAGATTGAACCTGTCTAGGGACATTAAGGGGAACAAGAAGAATTTCTTCAGGTATATTAGTGAGAAAAGGAGGACTAGGGAGAATGTGGGACCCTTCCAGAAGGGAAATGGAGAGCTAGTGACAAGGGATACGGATAAGGCTGAGGTTCTCAATGACTTGTCCTCAATCTTCAGCAGCAAGTGCTCCAACCACAATGTCCAAATTCCAGAGGGCAAAAGTAAGGACTAGGGCAAGGAAAATCTGCCCACTAAAATTGAAGATCATGTTTGTGTGCACCTAAGGAATCTGAACATGCACAAGTCCATGGGGCCTGGTGAGATCCACCCACGGGTCCTGAGGGAACTGGCAGATGAAGTTGCCAAACCACTGTCCATTGTATTTGAAAGGTCATGGCAGACTGGTGAAGTTCCTGCTGACTGGAAAAGGGCAAACATAACATCCATCTTCAAGAAGGAAAAAATGATGACCCCAGGAACTACAGACCAGTCAGCCTCACCTCTGTGCCTGGCAAGATCATGGAGCAGATCCTCCTCAAGGCTCTGCTAAGGCAGATGGAAAACAAAGCAGAAGTGATTGGTGGTAATCAACATGGCTTCACCAAGGGCAAATCAATGTCTGACTAATTTGGTGGCTTTCAATGATGAAGTCACAGCAGCAGTGGACAAGGGAATGGCAACTGATGTCATCTACCTGGATCTAAGAAAGGCCTTTCACTCTGTCCCACATGACATCCTGGTCACCAAACTGGAAAAACACAGACTCGATGGGTGGAGCACTCACTGGATAAGGAATTGGCTGGATGGTTGAACTCAGAGAGTGGTGATCAAGGGCACTATGTCCACATGGAGACAAGTGGCATGCCTCAAGGGTCAGTGCTGGCACCACTGCTGTTTAACATCTTTGTCAGTGACATGGACAGAGGAATCGAGTGCACCCTCAGCAACTTTGCAGATGACACCAAGCTCTGTGGCACAGTTGACTTCCTAGAGGGCAGGGATGGCATCCAGAGGGACCTGGACAGGCTGCAGAGGTGGGCCCAGGCTAACCTCATGAAATTCAACAAGGTCAAGTATAGGGTCCTGCACCTGGGTCAGCACAATCCCAAGCACAAATCCAGGCTGGGTGGCAAATGGCTGGAGAGCAGCTCTGAGGAAAATGACCTGGGGGTCTGGGGTGATGAGAAGCTCAACATGAGCCGAGAGTGTGCACACACGGCCCAGACAGCAACTGTGTCCTGGGCTGCATTAAGTGAAGCGTGGCCAGCAGAGCAACGAGGTGATTCTCCCCCTTCACTCTGCTCTCGTCAGACCCCACCTGGACTACTGGGTGCAGTTCCAGAGGCCCCAGCACAAGGAGGACATGGAACTGTTGGAGCGAGTCCAGAGGAGGGCCATAAGGATGATCAGAGGGCTGGAGCACATCTGCAATGAGGACAGGCTGCAAGAGCTGTGGCTCTTCAGCCTGGAGAAGAGAAGGCTTCAAGAGACCTTATTGCAGCCTTCCAGTATCTGAAGGGGGCCTACATGAGGGCTGGGGAGGGACTATTCACAGTATCTTGTTATGACAGGATGAGGGGTAATGGGTTCAAACTGTCAGAGGGGAGATTTAAACAGGATGTTAGTAAGAAGTTCTTTACAGTGAGGGTGGTGAGACACTGGAACAGGTTGCCCAGGGAGACTGTGGCTGCTCCCTCCCTGGAGGTGTTCAAGGCCAGGTTGGATGAGGCCTTGAGCAACCTGTTCTAGTGGCAGACGGTTGGAACTGGATGAGCTTTGAGGCCCCTTTCAACCTAAACCATTCTATGATTCTATGTGCTAGTGCAAGCATGACAGATGAAAAAGTTCAGAGAACTATGAAGAGGAGTGCCACAAGAAGGCTTTCATTCTGGCACCCAACTTCCACTGCTGTCTTCAGGACATCGTTTCTTTCAGTATCAGAACTTCAGCCACATGCTTCTGAAAGCAGAAGTGTTACCATGACTTGTCAGATATCACATGTCAATATGCAGTGCCATTTAGACAAAACTCTGAAGGACATGGAACAAATCAGTCACACGGTTGTCACCTGAAAGAATGGCTTGCTGCAGACTTTGAGATACGACACATCTCTGCTCTTTAAACAAATCAGACATTTTTTAAAAGTCCTCCAAGTAAAAACTAGTTAATGTAATTAAAATGAGAACAACAAGAAACAATGAAAGCATGGCTTTTGAAAACACACATAGCAAAACCTTCAGAACTCATTACCACTTTCTGAAACCAGCATGATTAAAAAAAAAAAAAAAACAACCCACATTAGGCTGTATTATGGCCACATGGCAATAGAAACATCTTTTATTCTCCTGAACTGTTTACATTCCTCTTAGGACAGCACATAAGATCAAGCCACCTTCTGCTCTAGGGCAGACTTTGAGGAAAAGAGAAAATGATAGTATCTTTTCCTTCTAGAAAACATTTTGCTTGAGTTAAGAGCAAAAGTAAAGACAGACAAACTGAAAATAATACTCTGAGCAAAGAGTGCCCTACCTAATTCAATTTTTCTTTCAAGAATAAGCATGAGCACCAGACATTCTTAAGCTTTCCCAGACTGAATAAGCTTAAATATTTAAAACAGACAAGAATGAAAGAAGGAGAGATGATACCTAGGCAGAGAAATGAGGTACACAGAGGAAGGTAACAGCCTAATAATACAGAAAATGTATGGTAAAATCAGTCTGAAAATAAGTCCACAACTTAAATGTTGGCATGATGGCACAACAAACTGTTACATGAAGACTTCAGAACAAATGAAAATATTAGGGAGGGCTGGAGAAGTAGCCTACTTTCAGAGACTGAAAACTGTGCCATCCTCAGAAAGCAGCATGTTATCAGCTTCACTGTCTAATTTTAACCCCATCTTTGTAATACATTTCACAACAGTAGCCCTACAAAACTAGCTGTCTGTAGTGCTAAACACTGCTTCAGAAAAAAGACTTTCCAGAACAGAGTTACAGGTTCGAACATACAGTGCCAGTGGAAGCGTTCTCCCTCACAGGATTACCCTTAAAGCCCCTATGCAACAGACATAGTACTGTACAGGTTTGGGCCTCAATTTTAATACTGGAAACCAGTGTATACCATAAAGCTTTATGTTTTGCTCTGGGAAACATTAATAGCTTAACCTTATTGAACAACAATCTCTGGTTGCAAACAAGTAAAACAAGAAGTTTAGAAAACTCTGCATATATTCAGGTCATCTCTCATGAAGAGCAATGAAACCAGGTCTCATTAGATGAGCACTACAAGTATCAGATCCCACATGCAAACCGTTTCATTTTAATAAGAAGAAACTCTCAATGCCTCCCTGGAGCAAGACTGGACTGGCTTGTCTTCTCACTGTATTCTGCAATGCCTTTTCCTAGAGAAACTTATTATTATCTTCAACCCTTTCACATGAACTTCATAACCCTTAACATATTTTTTTTTCTGCCAATAATGCCTCTCTATATAGCAATATTTGATATTTCATTAGTAACTTGCTTTACACCTGCAAGATGGTTAAGGAAGGTATTTTGAGCAAGCATGGCTTTGACACAGTTAATTAATGGAGCTAGACAAAACCAAAACAAAAATAAAATCCCACCACCATACACTTGAATATAGATTTGTGTAAGGAGCTTTCCACTCTTTCTTCACCTCTTAACCAACTCTTCTCCCAGAAAAGTAAGTGTGTACGAGAAGCCATACTTCTGCCTCTAGCACTGTTTCTTGCGGAACAGCCAAAAAATATATAGCTATGACCCTTCTACGTGTTCAGATAACCTTCATCATTCCACAAACACTTAAGTCACCAATATCTTTTAGCCTTTGAAAGCACACACAATTGCCTAGGAAATGTGATGTCTAGACTCCAAGTCATTCTACCTAAATTATCCAGGACACTAAATCCAAATTAAGGTCCCCGGTTTAATGCTGAACAACATTGGGTTTTGTTCTGAGGTCCTCCAAATGCTTGAAACAACTGTTTTACACATATTTTCTCCCAACACTCCTGGTCCCTCTGTTTGTTGCTGAGAGTTCAGAGGTCACAGAACAAACCTGATTGTGGTTGCCTCTCATAGAGCAGAGGTAGTAGTGACTTAACACTAATACTCCACTGCCTTTATTTTTTACTTTAACGCTTTGAACGAAAACAGTTTAATCACTTCATGTTGTCTGCTCCCAGAAGGCCCAAAGAAGGATCTTTCCCATCACACTACTATAAAAAAAAAAACTGCCGAGCTTGTTACATTTTAGCACCCAATATGCCGCTGGGAAGAAAATCAGATTAATGTCTGACTGCAAATGTGTTACCAGATTAAATTAATACAGAGTATTTGTGCTACAATTCTTCTAAACAGTTTTTCTCTTATGAGCAACATGTTGCTATGGAGTTACTGTCAATTCTTTGTACCTTCCAAGGCTCAAAATTTTCTTTGACTGTGAGCATTCATACCCTTGGAGAAACTGCTTTGTTCACCTCCCTCCAGATATTACCAATACTGACATATTTTTAAAACATATGTTTGAGCTGACATTCTCTACAAAAGAGGCTCATTTATCCTCTTACTTCCAGCAGCAGTTAAGTGGCATCAAAAGAAAGCAAAGACAAACTGTGCTCACACTTTCTTTCCCCATTCCTTCTCATCACCACAAGAGCAGAAATTAACAAGAATGAGATTCATAATTTACTTTTTTGCCTCTCAGGCATTTGGAGAAGGACTAGAGAAAGTATTGTCTGTTCATTCTTCCCTAGACATGCCAAGGCCTATACTGAAAAAACACTACAAGAAAGCAGCATGCTTTTTTTTAACTTACAGGGGGAAATCATAGTGATTTAGACTGAAGTTTCACAGGAGATAAGTCTGTAATACTGTTTCTTCCATCACATTGTCCCTGCCCATGGCAGGGGGTTGGAACTGGAACTTGAAGGTCCCTTCCAAGCCAAACCACTCTCTGACTCTTTGAGTCTCTTGATGGCTGTTTGATTACTGTTACCAAAACCCTGAAACATTACAGTTTTGTCCAGCATGACCCTGTGGGGCTGGAAGAATTCTCACTCTGAACACTGTTCCTGTCTTTTCAAGGTGTCTCAACAACAGCAAACTTTAAGAGAATCAGATACTTAAACAGAATGGCATCAGCCTCCCTCCCCTCACAGCTCGACTGTGCTTTAAAGCAGCAACCCAAACAGTGTAGATGAGCCTGGATAGAAGTGAAATGTTACTGCAAAAGGCAGCCGGTTGAGCACTTCAGATCACTGAGTGGTATCAAGCTGCATTTGATGGAATTACCTTTTTCTCCACCATGTGTTTGCTACAGATGGCTCTGCACTTGTTAGGCCACACCTTGAGTCCTATGTCCAGTTCTGGACCCCTCAATTCAAGAGAAATGTTGAGGTGCTTGGACGTGTCCAGAGAAGGGCAACAAGACTGGTGAGGGGCCTGGAGCACAGCCCTATGAGGAGAGGCTGAAGGAGCTGGAGGTGTGCAGCCTGAAGAAGAGGAGGCTCAGGAGAGACCTCATTGCTGTCTACAGCTGCCTGAAGGGAGGTTGTAGCCAAGTGCGGTTGGGCTATTCTGCCAGGGACACAAGAGGACACAGCCTTAAGCTGTGCCCGGAGAGGTTCAGACTGGATGCTAGGAAGAAGTTCTTCACAGAGAGTTTGGCATTGGAATGGGCTGCCCAGGGAGGTGGTGGAGTCCCCATCCCTGGAGATGTTTAAAAGGAAGCTGGATGAGGCACTTAGTGCCATGGTTAGTTAATCAGAAGGGTTAAGTGCTAGGCTGGACTCAATCATCCTAGAAGTCTTTTCCAACCCGGTTATTTCTGTGATTCTGTGATTATCAGACTGTCACTATTCAACAGAAAAACACCAGGATAAAAGAATCAAAGCCACTAAAGCTTAAATGTCTTAGGTGAAGGCAAAGAAAGCTCTCTGCTTTGACGAAGTGCAACAAGCAGTTCTCAAAGTACTAGTTATTTGGTTCAGATTTTCTGCAAGTGCATTTCTGAGCAGCAGCTAGCAAATACTGAAGATAATCCAGGCTGATGGGTCAGGAGAAAGGCCAACAGAAAAGGCTAGTCTCAACTTTTTTACCTGTCCTTCACTTGTGGTACTACTTTGGGTGTCTCTTCCCCTGTACCTTTGTACAGTATGGAAAACCTTACCATCTTCATGACTCTCATCTCTTCTCAAATTTGTTTGAAACTAGGGAATATGTAAAAATGTGGGAAAAAAGCCTTGGTCCTTAAGGAAACCAGTAAGGTTTACATGTTTCTTCGAGGTAGTCATGCTGTTCAATACTCACCCATGAACCGTGCCTAGTAAAACCTAAAATTTAATTAACCTGTTCCCACTAAACTTGAGGGCCTGCTTGTCTCCTCTTTGCTTAAATCAGAAGTTCCTTTAACAAAGCATTAGTATCGTGATCATCTTGTGAATTATACCATTTTTAACTTCACATTCTAAAAAATACAATTTTCCCAGAAGAGACCCTAATATATACCATGTGTATCAGGATGAAATTCCCAGACGCTAGTAGCTTATTCAACTTGTGGAACTTTCCTTGGCACCTACACATTTTTTCTTAGTTTGAGTCAGCTGTTGCAGTAAATTAAGAATATATTTAGCTCCTCACACCTTCAAAATAGGCCACAGCTAGAAAAATACCTCTGCAAAAAGGCATGTGGGCATTGATTACTTTGTTATTTGAATATCTTCTAAGTGAAAATTTCAGTCACTTGCTAAAGTTTTGTATTATTTATTAGTAGCTGCAGAAGCAAGAATGATATTAAGGCATATTACACGAAATAAGTTAAATACCTTGTTCAGTGTATTTTTCCAGACCACAGTCATTCTGATCTTTTACATAGTTTATTCATTCATCCTCTAATCATTAACATGACTAATGTCAGAAAGAAAGCTTCTTTCCAATTCGAGCTAATAGAAGCTTTAAACAGGAAGCTACTATTTAGAAGAGATTAGCAGAATCATTTTGGGAAACCTTAGGAAACACCAAGTTAACAAACCCAGTAAGATAGCAGTTGGTTTGTGAAATACAAGAAGTTAAGAGGAGCACTTGAAAAATAGTAACATTTAAGAGTATGATTTCTCTGAACAGCTGACCATTTGTCTCATTGCTAAAACAATGAAAGACAGTGATGCATTAACTTCAAGAGGCAGACCTCTGCAAATCTAACATGTTTAAACCACAGCATAAGACTTGCAACTACCACTAGACAATTAGCAGCAATGGAGTCACATCATACTGAATAGTGATGTTACAGCTGCATACCTTTACATACACTGCACCAAAATATGACAGCACTAGAGAATACTAAGATTTCCTACCTATCTTCTCTGAGCAATGTATCAAATAGTGATAAATAAAGGAAGTTTTTCAGTACAACTTATTCACAAGGCCTGCACTAGTAAACTGGCTTCCTAAAACACTATGTGCTCAAATATTCTTACATGATAAAGAATTTTTTTTTTAATAAAGCAACTTTAAGGGCTTTGATGTGAGTCTTAAAGGCAAAGCCAGAATCCTAAGCAAGGGCAAGACACATCAGTTATGCCCTTTCCTACTAAATACTTCATTTAAAAAAAAAAAAAATCAACCCAGTGCTGCAATTGTTTCAGTTCCACTAAAACTGAACATACCATAGTACCATTGGTTACCATTGATGTGATCTTAAGATTTGGCAGAAACAGGATTTCAAGGGAGAAACGAGACTAACTCTTTGCTGGAGTTAATCGCATATGCACAGGATAGAGACATCTCGATTCAGCTTTACATTGATTCATACTAACACTGACGAGTCCTCAATTAAATCAATTCCCTAAGCACCAGTTACTTTCTAACTGTCCATGGCTGAGTTCTAGCAATAAGGTGATGGTGAGCTACCAGTAGTTCTTTGGATGGTGAGCAAACAAAGGGGCTCTCAGAATCCTTGAACACCAGCTCTCTTTGGCTGAGAAGTTGTAAGATACAACTTGAGCATTCAAACATCAGTGAACCGAAAAGACAGACGACCTTAGCCTGTAGGAAAGCTTCATCTCCATCTGTGTAGTCAAAACACCAAATGGAAGAAAGGGAACAAGTGGCAGGGAAGGAAAGAGTATGGTTCACTAGTGCCTTTCCTAAAACCACATCACAACACTCACGTGCATGTACAGGCAGCACAATGATAATTAATTAACTTATTATTGGATTAGACATCAAGAAGAGCTTCTTTACTGAAAGAGCGGTGAAGCATTGGAACAGGCTGCCCAGGGAGGTGGCGAACTCATTATCCCCAGAGGTGTCAAAGATGCATGTAGGTGTGACACCTCATAATATGGTTTAATGGTTATGGTACATAGGTTATAATTGCACTCCATCTTATAAGGTCTTTTCCAGACCTAATGATTCTATGATTTTATTCACACTCTTGTGATGAATAAGCAACAGAGACAAAATCTGTTCAATTGAGCAAGCATGCTACACAGTGGGAGCTGACATGCCTCAACAAATTCTTCCGGCAGTACTGGTTTCTCCCAGGTATTAATACTGTTGCAGTCTACATAAACTGGTGAACAAATCCCATGAAAAATATCCTTCCTTGCTACTTATCCCATCTTCCTCTCCTGATTCTCTTCTTTCCTTTATAGGGTATACAGTAGATTACAAAAAGTTGATTAGCACAGCCACACTATTTTGGCTTAAAACAAACTAACAATAGAGAAAAATCTCTCTAAAGATACCAACAGAGAGGTAGGACAGGGTGTACATATATGGCTGTTCTGATTTCTGTAGGTATTTTTAGATTCTTTAAAGCATATTTATCACTGAAATGAAGAACAACTTCAGCAAACAAATTACAATCTTTTCTTTGCACGAGGAGAAAAAAAAAAAAAAGCCTGAGAAACTTAATGTAAGAGCTCAAGTCCTGGTTTTCATTCCAGCCATCAATATAAGCTGTATATTTACCTGCACATGCTTTTTATTTCTCTGATCTACACAACACAGCTGCCAAATCCCTAAAACCAAGTGTTCAGTCCCAAAGTCACTATGAACGTATACCTCTCTCTTCTTTGTACATCAGTTCTGGCATATTTTGGAAGGATTTTCAGTCCACTGAAAGCTACAATTAGGCTTTTCACCACATCAAATTGTTGTTTCAAATCCCTTACTGGTCATTATTACAGCCTTGTAGGTCTTTGTAACTGCTACCTCACAAAATTGGTATTTGAAAAATCTTTTTGTTCACAGACACTAAGCAGGAAAAGGTACTAGCATTGTATTTTGAATGGCACAAGCCATGAGAAAATGCCTCTAACCAGACCTCTGCAAAAGACTGCCAGTTATGATTTCACAACCCATCTCTCAGTTCCTATCTCTGACTCAAACGAGGAAAATTGGAACATACAGCCACACCACCAGTGCTGGTTTGAGGGTAACGGGAATCTTTTAAAGAAGTTAAATCATTGGCTGTGAAAAGAAAAATATAGTGATGGCTATATTACCCATTCATTCTGCTGGGACATATTAAAACACAGATACTAAGAAAGATACAGATACTAAGAGACTATCTCTGCCTGGCCGTTGCCCTATTAACTCTTCTGCCCGAACCTGCACATTTCCAACTAATCATTCTGCTTCTAACACCCCTTGCTGACCTTTCCATCTCACCCTGCACATAAGAGAGATTCTGAGATAAGTTAAAGGGTGGAAAGAAAGTAGAGGGATGGTTAGAAGCCCCTCTTGGGCAGTCTGGCTGCTGGGAGGGGTTTCATTTTTCTGTATTTCTTTTAACTTTTATATTACTGCACGTAGTTGTAAATATCTGTAACATATTTTATATATACACTTGTAAATTGTGCTAATGTGTAAACATAAAGCTTCATTCCTTAAGTTCCAGCTGGCTGAGTTTTCCTGGTTAATCTAGCGTGGGAGGGGGGAACCCCAAAACTACTACATTGGCATAGAAATTTATGCTCTGACTCCCCTTTCCCATGCATTAGATATCATACGGAAAGCCATTTGGCTTTCAACTTTGCTACCTGGAAAGGTGTCACAATATCTCTCCTACCAGTTTAACACCAGTCAAGTCATGATGGATGCATTAAGCAGGCAGTTCCTTGCCTTGATTTCAGATTAACCCTACTTCTCAATGAACCCTGTTTCTACTCCTCTTCATTCTTCTCTATTACTCTCTCACTCTCAAGTTTAATAAAGGTTTTACTCTCTAGTTACTCAAGGTGCTTCTCCCACTCTTTTTCCCATGGCACTTTCATGGCACCTGTGACAAAGACAATGTGTTCTCTACATTGACTATATATATAAAGGAACAGAGAGAGAATCAAAGGTACATTTAAAACGCAAATCAAAAAACATTACAATAAATATGTACCTCTGGCAAGGAGATGATACCGTCTTGTTAACACAAACTAGCAGACAGACTCCTCATATGAAAACAAGCCTATGAAAGATGGTGGCAATCTCTACCTGCTGTGTGAACCTCCTACTTGAATTGTAAAGCCTTTTCTTTTTAGCTATAGTAGTAGTACTACTGGATTTTCAACTCAATACACCCTCATGTCTTGTTTACTTTCCTGGAGTGATGTAACACAAAAATGCCAGGATTCATTGTTTCCATCTGCTCTAATGTTCACCTTGATTTCTAAGGATTTTAATTTAATTTCAATTCAGGGTTTAATCCATTTGATTTATGCTTGCCCTACTCTACTCTTCATATATATTTTGCTGTTGGTAGGAAATGAAATTTATTGTTCATGATGTTTTTTAATCAATAAAGACTTCTCTCCAGCAAATTTTCATAGAGCTCAGCAGACTGGTCAATCTCCTCTTTTCTTTAAGATATTATTTTTTAATCACTGTCATCCCAGGAGCTTTGTTTTTCATTCACCATCTAATTAAATTGTACTTACACATCTGGTCTGGTTAACCAACAAAAACCCGACTGGTCAACCAAGCTCTGTTGGTTGGTAAAATCCTATCCTAATTAAGCCATTACAACCCTTAATTTTGTACAATTTCATGAAATCATTACACAACAAACAGTAAAATATTAAGAACAAAAAATAAGAAAAGGTCATACACATGCAAGATTGACATTAACATCTCTTCCTTCTGCCCACACACACTGTAAACTGTACAAATGAGCAAATTGGAAGTCACTTAAGAAAAATACACATCTGGGCAGAAAAATCTTCCATGTCCTATGTGCTGTATGAGTAAAAAAGCTTACAACTGAAATGTTTTGCACCTATAGACTGGCAAAGACCTGCTGTGCTACCATGGCTGACCCTCTTTTTAGGTTATGCTGTACAGCACTGTTTTGCATCTCTAATAAACATTTTCATGTCACAACCACAATTATACAAAACTAAGAATAAAATAAGTTTAACTAAAATAACATTTTTCTAACCCACACTGCAGCTAGTAGCAATTACAAAGATAAATTTTAAAGGTTTGAATTAATTCTAATGAAAGCACCCTTATTACAGATTTGACAATTCATACTGCTATATACTTCAAAGTATTTCTCCTTGTGTCGATTGTTTTAATCTGAGGAATCCGACATAATGATCTAAATGCTGAGAATTAACTGCCTAGAACTTCTGACCATGAAGAAAAGATGTTGCAACACTGTTTTATAATATCTATTTTTATGTCTGAAAAATAAAATTCAAGTTAACTGCATCAAATGGCAGAAATACAACACATTCAAACACCACTGTCCCCTTGACCTATCCCATGCTTGTTGGGCAAGCCTATGCTTCAAACTCTGTCCCAACAGCTCTTCACAAAAGGAAAATGGAGCAGTTACTTCCTTTCTCTGTAAGACAGGGCACTTCAATTATCTGTCAATGTCTATGTGTGCACTCAAAGCAGCATCACCTCACCCCATGCACATAATTTACCTTTAAAGTACTGTATGTAGCTGGAATAGCTAGCATGAGAAACAGCTTGAAAGATCATCCACAAAAGTACAAAAACCAGGAAGTTTTGTGGTCTCTGCAGCATCTTTCTGAAAGCTATTCTGTCAGAAATTAGATTTGCCTTGCGTTTTGCAGATTCAAACACAGAAGTAGCAGCTAGGAGTCTTCCAAGTGTACCTTATAGGTGAAGAATTACTGTAGCAACATTGCTCATTCTACATTTGATGCCATGTCTGCTTAATATAGTTTAGATACTGTCTGATACAAATTACTGCCTAGTACTTTCCTTTCTCCAGAATGAGCATAAGAAACATCTACCTCTGAAAAAGGTATGACATCTACAGTTTCAGAAGTTTAAACTTTAATGTTTGTGACTTCATAGCTGTGAAATCTGTGCTATGTTTCAAGTAATATTTTAAAATATATTCTAAGCATACAACTAAAGAAGGAATGGAGTATCATATGAATAAAGACCAGGCTGACAGCAGTACAAGAAAAATTTGGTCAGTATAGAGCTTCACACACTCTATGTGAAATAATTCACTTTAAAGGGAGGAATTACAGCATCAACATCCCTTCTTCAGATTCCACAAGTTCAGTAGACTGTTGGGGGAAAAGAAATAGGTTTCACCAGTTCAGTGTCAAGACACCATACTCCTTCACAAATGCACTGTTTTTGAAAGTGACTTGAGAGGTTTATTTGACATTGAAGGTGGTTCCTTAAATACACCACACTTACATAACTATCAAAATCCATCTTCCAGAATGACACACAGGAGAAGCTGATAATCAAACAACTACACTAACTTCAAGAGCAATAATTCCGTCTATTATTAACAGCACACCTGCTCAGCATCATTACCTTTTGCAATGCTCATACTAAAGTATCAAAAAGCACTGCAATTGGAGCAAAGTGACGTTCAGAAATGTGAACTAGGTGAAACACTCACTAGAATTTTTATTCTGATTGTGAGCAGATCTTATTTGGGTGCCATTATTTTAAACTCAAAAGAGAGAAAGAAAGGAGTTTAACTAGGAACTAAATTGCAGTTTAAAGTCAAATGCACATTGCTCCAAGTTGTCATTAATCTAATAATGGGATGCTCAAAGGCATTTGTGTTGAGAATTAAGCATAGCAATTATTCAAAAGACTTAGCTCAAAACTCAGGGATGAGAGGTGTTGAGTGGAGACGGAAATTAGCACTATATTTTCTGAAATTCTGGTGCTGGACTTCTGTGTCCTGGAAAACTGGAAAGGTTTTATTTTCCCTAATTAGAGTTTGTGGACACATGACTAAGTACTAAAGTGAATGCAGCAAAACAGAATATCCACACTCCTCTCTCTACAATCAAAAACCCAACATTTATAACAGTCATTATTTTGATCTTACATTTTGGAATTAAACAGAAAGACAGGGAATACACTAAGAAATTCAATATAGACAATTTCCAAAGCAACACTTAAAAAGAGTGGTATGATAGTTTCAAGGAAGCAGTCAAGCTGAATTGCCACAGAGTTATATAGCCCAACAATGCCCGTCACGGGAATTCAGTTCTCCAGCAGAATGACTTAATAAACACGAAATTCTACAGGTTTGTATCAAAGGCAACACTATTCAACCCATTTACACAAGGGAGTACTTCAACCACTCCATTTTCTCTGATGTTGCAATTAATCTCTGTCTTGTAAGAAATCTTCATTCCCCTCTGCTTAAGTCCAAGTACTAGCTACTTAAAATTTCACATTCATTATTTAATTGGCACCACACAAGGGACATGACAGCTGCTCAGTAACATTCCTTACGACCTCTCATTACAGGGGCATTAATGAACAATCATTACAACCCCAATTCCCTGCTCAATTTCCTGTACAGCGCAGCTTGCAGATTGCCTTTGAGAGCCTCCCCAGCCAGGACTACACAGCAGAACTCTGTTCCCTGGAACAACAGAGTTTCTCATGGCCACTGCATGGTCAGCCTGAGAGTTGTAACCAATTATGTGACTCACTATCCTCCTGAAGAACCCACTGAAGCAGAGCTACAGAGCTTAAGTCAGTTGTGTTTGTTGCTCAGGTTTGCATCAAACAGTTCAGCAGTAACCTAAGTAACAACTTCAAATGAACACATTCATGGTAAAAATTTTATAAGCAATTTACAGAAAAACCCCAATGCCTAAAAAGCACCTCACAAAATCCCCACATGAAGGCCTGTCACCAAAAACTTGAAAACCCAAACCTGATACAACAAACCACCTATTTACAGGTTCTGATCAGCTAAAGTTTTTCCATATCTGGAACACAGAGCAAAAAACAACAGAAGAGCAAACTCTAAACTAAATACAGACACATAACCTGAAGAAAATATTATTTTGGAGACACACATTAACAGGACAGCCAACCCTGCTATACTTGCCACATGAACAAAATTAATGACAGAGGTAAGGTTTTTGAAGTTCAATGTATTAAATGAAAGTGATTCTGGTTTGGTTTACTTCACAAAATTTGCTTCTATGCCAGTGCCTGCAAAGGTACTCCATTTAGGAACATGTCACAACCATCAGACATATCTTAGGTGCATTTACTTACAGCAAAATTTTGGCAATTGCAAGAAAAAGAAGAACAGTAGGAAAAAATGTGATTTGGTGTAACTCACTGGCACTTGGCTTCTTGATCTTGACAGCAGAAGAAATCTTGAAACAGACGCTTTTTATTGATGTAGATTGCCAATCTTTTCTAATTTCTTTCAGCCAGCGTGGGATTGCTGTGTTATACCCTCTACATGCTCAGGAACATCAAGAAAGGTTCCCAAGCAGCATGAAATGCAAAGTCTGCCTCTACATCCCATAGTGTGTAATGCTTGTTAAGTGAAGAAAGTGCCTTGGTTCGTATTTAAGTCACGCATTGCTCTAAGGAGATAAAACTAGTGGTCATGCTTTTACATTTTTCAAGGGCAGGGCTTGACTGTGTGTAACACTGTGGAAATGGCAAAGTGTACACACACTATTCACAGTATATGATGTTAAGAAGTGTCTTTATTCCAAATACTAGAACTTTGGGGCAGGCTTTTAATTAAGGTTTAGGAAGGGAATATTTACCAAGCGAAGAATGGGTCTTTAGAAATTGCATTTCAGTGGTTCCAACATATAAACTAAATTGTCTGATGTTCAGCAACTATTACTTCAGTCCTATCACTTTAATAACAGGATATTAGGGGTTGGAAGGGACCTAAAGAGATCATCAAGTCCAACTCCCCTGCCACAGCAAGACCATATATAATCTAGCACCAATCACAGAGGAACGCATCCAGACAGTCCTTGATAGTCTCCAGAGAAGGAGACTCCACAACCCCTCTGGGGAACCTGTTTCAGTGCTCTGGGACCCTTACAGTAACGAAGTTCCCCCCCTGTGTTGAGGTAGAACCTCCTGTGCTTCAGCTTACATCCATTGCTCCTGTCACAGGGAGCAAGTGAGAAGAGCCTATCCTCCCCCTCCTGACACCCAGCTCTCAGATATTTATAGACATTTATTAAATCCCCTCTGTCTTCTCCAGACTAGGTCCCTCAGCCTGTCCTCATAAGGCAGTGCTCCAGTCCCCTAATCATCCTCGTAGCCCTCTGCTGGACACTCTCCAGCAGATCCCTGTCCCTCTTAATCTGAGGAGCCCAAAATTGAACTCAATACTCAAGATGAGGTCTCACCAGGGCAAAGTAGAGGAGGAGGCGAAGGAGAACCTCCCTTGATCTGCTGGACACACTCTTCCTAATGCACCCCAGGATCCCATTCGCCTTCTTGGCCACAAGGGCACATTGCTGTCCCATGGATAACTTGTTCTCCACCATCACTCCCAGGTCCCTCTCTACAGGACTGCTCTCCAGCAGATCGCCTCCCAGCCTGTACTGGTGCAGTTTATTACTCCTCCCCAGATGCAGGACTCAGCACTTGTCCTTGCTGAACCTCATCTGATTCCTCTGTGCCCAGCTCTCCAGTCTGTCCAAGTCTTGCTGGATGGCCACACAGCCTTTGGCTGTACCAGCCAAGCCTCCCAGTTTGCTGTCATCAGAAAATTTGCTGAGCAGACTCTGTCCCCTCGACAATGTCATTGATGAAGATGTTGAACAGAACTGGACCCGTTACTGATCCCTGGGGGAATCCACTAGTTACAGCTCTCCAGCTGGACCTTGCACCATTAATCACCACTCTTTGAATGCTTGTAACCAGTTTCTAATCCACTCCACTGTCTGGTCTTCCACCCCACACTTCTTGAGCATGCTCACTAGCATGCCATGGGAGACAGTGTCAAAAGCCTTGCTAAGGTCAAGGTAGACTACTGGTCTCCCTGAGTCCACCCATTCAGTTATGGCACCATAGAATACTATCAGGTTAGTCCAACCCTTGGTAAATCCATGCTGACTACTTCTGATAATCTTCTTCTCTTCCAACTGCCTAGAGATGCCTTCTATAATACATTTATAGTGTCCAATGAATCAAGAAATTCCTTTAATAGTTCATTAATACCTTCAGCATAACTAAGATTTATTACAGACAATAATTTCAGTCAGGTTACCATAGAAGACAACATTCTGAAAAGACACTGTGGATGTTGGTTATTAGCAACTTTCCATAGTAAAACAAACAAACAAACCAAAAATCTACATTAGAAAAGTAGTTTCCAGCAAAAATTCAGAACTATCAGACCAGTGCTAAAGAAAATGCCAGACCCAGTACACTCAAGATTGATAAGCAGTCAGAAAACCTATGAACAAATTAAGAAACCTACCTGCCTGCTACTTTTCACACTGATCAGCACCAAGATGATCAGAAAATGCAGCCAACTTCTGAAACTATTTTGCTCGCATGCAGGGAGCAAACTAATAGCATCCCTTTGCTAACCTCAGAACATCCCGTTACTTTGGGACCAAGGAAAGTATTATAGAGCAAGCAGAGATTGCATTACAAATGCACATGTCAGTCTGTAACACAGGTATCCTAAATGACTGATAAGTATTTTTTTAATGAGACTGACAGCGCAGAAGGCAACAGCGTTGATATTGAAGCTGACCTATAATGAGACACTGTAGTCTTCAATGCCATGAGAAAACAGTAAAATCTGATGAGGTCCAACTGTGAAAACAACTACTGGGAGACGGAATAATGAAGAGCAAGAACAAGATGACAAATGAACATCACCTGAGGAGACAGAAACATGACTAGGGTACCATGTACTAGTTGAGACAAAGACTGCATGCATGCTTGATAAGTAAAGTAGAACATGCCTGTCTCACTGCATAAGCACATCACAGTGCTGATCTCAATCAGCTGACACAGCACTGAGCCTGCTGGTGTGCCAAAAGTAGTATGTTGCAAATTAAACTTAAATGTCAAAAAAACAGAAATTAAATTATTTTCTTTTGGAAGAAGAATAGGAATCAAAAGACAGAAATTTCTCTCCTACTGTTGTTGTCCTCTTTCTATCAAAAGATGTGGAAGAGAAACAACTCATATGCTAGTTCCATGCTTCTCCTCCATGTGAATGTGCAAGCGCACACAGATAAACTGTTGTGTAGGGAAAAAAAGCCCTACTGTGCTTAGCACAACTAGGGGTACAAAGTGGGCAGTACCTTTTTAAATATGACTCAGTTATTGCGTGGTTAAAGAGGCCTACCTGAAAAGAGGGGAAAAGGAATATAAGGGATTACTTGTAGATAGTCCATGAAGATCTAGTTTCATGCACAAAGTTTATGATTCTTTCTATGAAACTAGTAAAAACAGTAAAGAGAAAGAAAAAGGCATATGACAAGATCCTACTACTCCTCCCCTTCCTTCTTTCTTCCCCAGAGTCAGCAACAATAATCACCTGCCAAGAGAGTAGCTATATTCACCATGCTAAACATACTGACTACAGAAGCCTGGATGAGAACTATCTGGTAAAGATGTGAGTATGCCAGAGGAGTTCTCCATGTGCGAATTTAGAAGAGAGGATGTGGTGCACGAACAACCCTACGCAAACCCAGGGAGTGGCATTCTGGAGTTTTACCAATCACAGCACAAGCACGTGGTCTTCCTTGATGTAACAGTGAGAAGGTCTACGAAGGCAGAATAAACTCCAACATGAAGCAACGCATGTGCAATTAGCTCCAGGAACATGAACTGGGGAAGAGAATAAAATGAACAGAGGTTGCAAAGCAGACAAGGCCTTGCGAATGATTTTGTGAAAGTGGGCATTTTTCTGAAATGCCTCATATTCAAATTGTCTAGCAGCTGACATGGACTTGTATATTTATGAGGACACACAATGGCTACACACAGTGAGCTTATTTACATATTATCTTTAGTCCTGTTGGTTATGGATCTATGTACATGTCCATTTGTGGGTAAGTCAAAAATAAAATAAGCGTACAGTACTACAAAGGTGATTACTTTGACAGGCAAAGCTTTTGGATTAAATAAGTCAGAAAGTTCTAACACTATTTTGCAATTTGCACAAACAGACATACAGTCCAGGGAGAAAATTATAGAAAGTCAATTCAAAACTGGAAGCAATGAAGTTCTCTAGTGTTGGAGTGCAGATTAAATACAGAATGTTACCTTTGTTTAGAACAGTAACACGGAGCAAAAGAAGCTTCAATTTGTAGCCCTCCCATTAAGCTGCGGTTGGCATTGTTGGGGGATATGGTTCTTCGGGGGGGTTTCTGCAGACTAGTCTGAGAAGAGAAAGCCTACTCTCTTCCCACTGCCTTGGTCAAGACTGACAACTTATTGGCAAAAAAAAAAAAAACACTTGCAAGTTAATTTTTAAACTTACCTTTTAAGAGTTTTTGGTAAGAGTAGTCTATATCACCTTCTGTCAGGAGACAGTAACACAGAATTCCTTTGTTTTGTCTTGGAACATGACTAAACTACTCTTCATACAAAACATCAAATGAAGGGTTTCAGATAATGAAAAAAATAAGTTAATGAACCCAAGCTTTTAGCTAAAGAAGAAGATCAAACTCACAGAATAGTGTTTCACAACCCTCATTGTAAAAAACTATCTACATCTAGTCTGAATTAACCCTCCTTTAGTTTAAAACCATTATCCCTTGTTCTACCACAGCATATCCTGTAAAAAGTCTGTCTTCATTTTTCTTATAAGCACCCAGAGCTTTCTCTTCTCCAGATTGAGTAAATTCAACTGTCTCATCCTTTTGTAATAGCAGTGGTAGAGGTACTCTCAGCTCTGATCATTCTTGTGGCCTTCTTCTAGACCCAATTCAACAGGTCCATGTCTTTACCATGCTGAGAACTCCAGTACTGGACATAGTACTACAGGTAAAGTCTCACGAGAGCAGAGTAGAGGGGCAGAATCACTTCCCTCAAACTTTTGTTCATATTTCTCTTCATGCAGTCCAGAACAGCCATTTACATCATGAAAGCCATGCAGAAAGGCTGTCAGTCCTGTAAGTGAAGGTAGAACAGTAACAATCAAGTCCATAGGGAAAACTGCTGAGACTAAGTTAACCTGTTTCAGGAATGAGTGGGGAAAAGATGCTCTCATTTCTAAGATTTGTCCAGGTTTAATCAGCTAGCTCTATGCTACTGCATATACCAAGAAGTTTAAGTGCAGTGGAGATTTCAGCAGAGTGTAAATCCACTGCCTCATTAACAGGCTCAGTTCAAATCCCATTTACTAATGACTGCTTTCACAGGATTTTTTTTCTTTATTTCTTAAACCACAATCAATTCCTAAGTCAGGGTAGTAGATTTGTTTCAACTACTACCAAGCACTTCCATGCCTTGTCTCTATTGCAGTCCCAAGGAGCTGATCCTTATTTCTGTTTTCTCCATATAGTTAAGTGAAAATAAGAACTGCCAGTAAGAACTTTGTTTCTTCCAATTTTTAACACGAATAACCTGTTGATCACACAGCAGCTTAGCCTGTCTGCTTTTGTTTCAGTAAAATTCTGTATTGCTTTATCATTCAATTAATGCAGTCTAAGAAAGAAACACTGAAATACTGCTATTGCCCTTTTTACACCTCTGGAAGATCAAAGGCAGCTTCATACAGGCCAGAAAGCATGCTTGCATGCAGCAGCCCTGATAATAAACTCATATCTAAACTCAGGCTTCTTGTGGATTGAATCCTTAAGTCTGCAGTTCCCCTGTCTTGAATATTGACTAGTTGCTGCTGTCTCTAAGCTCCTGCCAGGGCAAAAAGCCAACTGGTGGTTTAACTTGACCTTCAACTAGGGCCTTGTTTATACACCCAGTCTGCAAAGATAAAGACTCACTGACAGAAAGAACTATAGCTTTTTGTACTTGCTGTGACTACCTCACAAAGATGTCTGCAACCTTAAAACTAAGCAATATATATATATTGCAGAAAACTTCACCAAAAAGATGTTCTACCCCATTACAGACAATCTATCCCTAGCTTCTATTGTTTTACAGCCTTCCAATACATTCCAAATTCCTCCCCTCTTGTTCATTCTCACCATCAGCATGTGTCCACAAGTTACCCTAAAAATATGGTACCAACTCATAAGTTCTCTAAATGCCCCAAGCGTATTTTTCCCTATCAAGTGTACAAAGACTAGATCTGCTTTACAATTCTGGGATATAAACCAAACCCATCAGATCTTTTTCAGCTCTTGAGCTGTGTTCATGCTGGTAAATGCACTACTTATCACTAAGCACATAATGGACCACTGCCATTTCCCTCCTTTTTCATGTATAGTGCTGAAATGTGGATGTGTCCCTAATCCTGTTGTCCAGGCGAAGAAGCTACACTGTCCTTACACACCTTCTCTCACTGTGAGCACCAAGACACCTCTGAAGAAAACAAAGCACCCCTCCAAAGAAAACAAAGCAGCCCTCCATTACACATACTAGCAGCAAATCCTAGCATACATCTACAGTGCATATAAACAGTTAAAGAGCATAAGACAATACTGCTTGGCAAGCTTCTTGTATGTCATGTCATAAGTACATTCAAATTTTACTTACTCCTCTCTCAGCTTCATTACCAAATCAAATCAACTTAAGAGACTGAAGATACTCACACTTTCTTCCATTTGCCTGTCCCAACTAACAGCACTGACTGAAGACAAGCCATAACCATAAAAGATCCCTGACATCCAGAAAAAGCCTCAGTATTTTCCCTAACATGTAGGCTACA
>VWZI01012418.1:46118-59382 GCA_013396835.1 Psilopogon haemacephalus
ACACAGAGGTTTAAAAATTTTTTTTCTTGATTTTTTAAGCCTAAACATATAAATATAAGCACTGTGCACACTCCAAATTTTCCTGCAGCAATTCCCTGAGTAGTGGATGGTAACAGCACAATACCCTTAATCTCAAATCCATTTTTGCACAAACTATTTTGGAGCTTTACAACTACTACGGCTATACCTATTCTGCCAAGAAATTTTCTCTTCAGCATGAAAATTCTCAAGTTTCATTAAAAGTTTAAACAATCCAATAAGAAACAAAAAGATACTACCAATGTGGAAGTACTGCATTTCACTGTACAAAACCACCTTGAAGACCTGGAACCAAAATGATGTAGCTCTCACTTGTCTAAGAGAAACAATAAATCATGCAAAATAGCCTAAAAATTTTCACAGAATATGACTTTCTATAAAGATGGCCATACACGCAGATTCTTAGTTCTGATAGGTTTAAGTGGATCCTTCCCCCAATAATCTATTATAAACCTGACTCAGAGTAAATTCACTACAACTCAGAATTTGGAAAGTCAGAAAAATGAAGCTACTCTTTACAGTTTAAATATAACAGTATATATAGAATAAGCTATTACAGAACACAGTAATCTTAAAGAAAATGGTGATAGGAGCAAGTGGCAGCAAAGCAGCAGCCAAAACAGTGGTGGGTAAGATAGCAGTGGGCACAGCAAAACCAGCAGAAGCAGCAAAAGGGAAGATACAAGCTGTGCTACCAGACATAATTTCATTGGAGCATCCAAAACTTTATTAACTTATCCATTGTTGCCATTTCGTGGCCTATCTCTGGAATGTTCAGCTCTTCTCTCCAACTCTGGTACTTTTCCACTTCTCTAAATTTCTCTGTTCCTTTTTGATATGTCTGAGGTAGAAGTCTAGCTCAAATTGCCACAGAAGTGAAAAGCTCCAAGAACAAATGTTCAATTTCTTTATGCATCAAACCATTTGGGCTTTGCTTTGCTTAGTCTGTGCTGCAAAAATGTAACCTCATTCTTGGAATATAAAAAAGAAAAAAAATACTTCTCACACCAGGTGTGTAAGGCATGATTTCATTTTCTGGCAATTTAAACAACTACTTCAATTTTCTGTGTCTACATTTGCAGTGTTGAAGCACTTCCTTAACATTTACTTGCATTCTGCTTTCTCCTTTCCTCCCCAAAATCCAGGCAAAAGCTCCTGTCAACAAGAAACTGACTAAGCCAGGTGAGAGGCAACAAGAAACCACAGATAACCTAGGAATCCTTAACTTATTGCAAGTGTTCTGGTGTCACATAACACAAAATTTTAAAATGGGGGTGATTTATCTTCACTCACAAATATACAACTGTACATCACAAGCACAAATTTGTATTCCCACACAGATCACATTATTCCCTTCAATTCTTTGATACTCTTTAATGTAAAGGTACTCCCCAAGCATTTAGTATTGTTTGATTTCTTCAGAGATCAGTCTTTCATATCTCTGCAAATCCCAAGGGCAGCTTTTCATATACAATTAATTACTGAAACATGACAGGCAAAAAGAGGGGGGAAAAATCAATTACACTAAAATACAACAAAAGAGGATGAGAAGGATTTGGATTTTTTAAACAGTTGAAAAACTACTTCTCAGACAGGAAATACTTTTGTTCACTAAAGTAAACTTCAGTGTCAGGTACAAGATAGAAACAATGCCTTATATGAAAGGGGGAAAGAAAAAAGAAAGTAATTTTGTCTTGAACACCATTAAGGTGCTGTCACATTTGCATCTATTTCCCAAGCGTTTCCTGTGACAGCAGTACCTCTGCACACCTGTAAGATGTGAATTTAATCTCCGCACAATGCACTTTCTTCATGTTTTTCTTTAACTTCTTCCCATCTTTTTCTTTATAAAATCTTCAAAAAAGTGTTTCATTCTCTAGCAGGATATTTGACCTCCTCCTTTTAGATTTC
Source organism: Psilopogon haemacephalus (assembly GCA_013396835.1). NCBI lineage: Eukaryota > Metazoa > Chordata > Aves > Piciformes > Megalaimidae > Psilopogon > Psilopogon haemacephalus. The sequence goes on from VWZI01012418.1 coordinate 48,069, forward strand.
AAATTTTCCTGAGCGAAATTGGAGCCTCTTCTGTAAGTTGTACCAAAAAAAGCCAATACTTAAGATTCAGATCCACAACCCATAAGCAATTGTATGTTAGTCATAAGAGCCTATACAAATCTGCAAAGTCACAATCTTTTGTGGTGCACCCCACACAAAAATCAGATAGCTTGTGAAATCAAGTGGCCATAGAACTCCCCCACTCTCTGGCAGCAGCAAAAATTGATGCTAGGATAAAATCATGAGAGCAAGAAAGCATACAATGAGGCTGCACACTTAAATTGTCTCAAGTCAAAAATCACTGAAAATCACACCTAAAACTTAAACAGGGAAAACCGTAGACATTTAATCATTTATCATAAACACTAACTGCTAAGCTAATAAAATGTTTGTTATATTTCCTGATACCAGTCTCTTACATTGCTTTCTGAAAATGAGCATGTGACATTCACACTGTACTGAAGCCACTAGTTATAAATGTCCTTTATAACTCCACCTCTAACATGTCACTGCCCATAGAGCAGTGTAAGCAAGTAGTGATTGTGTGTGCCTCGGTGGGTATCGAAGCTGGCCTCCACCAGTGCAGTTTCACTAGCCAGAGTGACCACCTCCTGTGTGGCAAGTGTGCACTAGGGAGGGTGGTAGCATGACCAAAAAGGACCTCTTTTTTGTTAACTTGGCAGTTGGCATGGGCAGGACATGCTGCAAATTACTCAAGGCGTGATGGTGGCTAGTCAGAGGAAGACTATGTTCCTAGCATCCACCACAATGGATATGGGTATCCAAGCCACAGGCTGCAAAGAATGCCACAGCCTTTCACTGACAACAGGGGGTAACACTGACTATGGCTGTGTGGAGTGTGAATAGGCTGATGATCTCCTATGCTGGGTGGTACAGCTCCAAAATGAAGTGAGGGAGCTCAGGGAGCTGAGTAGGTTAAGAAATATCAGAGAGAGTGAGGAGACTGGTTATTTCCACAGACTGATCTCTACAAAAACAGAGAGGGATGTAACTCTCAGCAGAGCAGAGGATTCCACACCCTCTCATCTGTAAGCCCCACTGTCTTCCTGTAGTATCCCACAGGAGCACAGCCAGTGGGAACAGATCTCCGCCCAGTTAAACAAATGGAACAAGTGTGTTCCTTTAAGAACTACACTGCCTGCAGTGACCTTATGAGACCCTGCAGGAGGAACTGATTGTGAGCAAAGATGAGGAAAGGCCAGAAGTGCAGCTAAGTCTGACTTGCCCCAGGACAGCCATAAAAACTGACCCTCAAAATAAAAATGAGTAGTAGCAGACTCCCTGCTGAGGGTAGCAGACCTGACATGCAGACTGAACCCACTCCATAGGGAGATCTGCTGTCTCCCTGCTGCCCAGGTAAAGGATGTCATAAGAAAACTTCCCACCCTTGTGAGGCCTTCAGATTATTACCCCCTTCTGATCTTTCAGGTGGGTAGTGATGATGTAGCAACAAGAGGCTCATCATCAATTGAAAGACAATTTAGGGCCTTGGGGAAACTGAAAAAGGTATCAGGAGCTCAGGTTGTGTTCTCCTCCACCCTCTGACATCAGCAATGGACAAGTGAATGTATAGGAAGAGCCAACAGGTCAAGTCTGGTCCAGGACTGGTGCCATCAACAGGGCTTTGGGTTTCACAATCATGGCTGGGTACACAGGGCTGCGAGCAACAAACAGGTTGCACTTCTCCCAGACAGGAATAAGGACTCTGAAGCAGGAGTTGGCAGGACTCATTGGTAGGGCTTTAAACTAGATTTTAAGTGGAAGGGGTTAATACCCCTAACACTAGTAAAGGCTCTTAAATGGTTGCCCTGAGGCAAGCCACAGACAACGCACCAAGGTGCCCCAAGAGAATCAAGAGGGCTTCACCTAGAAGTATGACAGGGCCAGCTCAGATGATGTGCCTCTGTGAATGCACACAGTTTGGGTAATAAGCAGCATGAACATACTGCTGGAAAGCCATGACATGGTGGCTGTTACTGAAACTTGGTGGGATGATTGCCATGACTGGAATGTAGAGATCGATGGGTACAAGCTCTTTATGAAGGACAGGCAGGGGAGGAGGGGAGAAGGTGTTGCCCTCTACATCAGTGTCCAGCTGGAATCAACGGAGCTCCATCTGGGGACGGATGGTGAACTGCTTGAGAGCATATGGGTTAAGATTACAGGGAAGACAGGGGAAGGTGATTATTACAATAGGGGTCTGTTACAGGCCACCTGACTAGCAGAACCAAGCAGATAAGGCCATATATAAGCAGACAGAAGTGGCTTTACATTCTCAGGCCCTGGTCTTCATGGGGCATTGCACCCACCCTGATACCTGCTGGAGGGACAACACAGCAAGGCACCAGTAATCCAGGATGTTCCTGGAATGCACAGGTGACAAATTCCTCCTCCAAATGGCAGAGGAACCAACAAGAAAATGCACTATGCTGGCCCCTGTTCTCACTAGCAGGGAAGGGCTGCCCTGCTCAGGGACAACCCTGGCTGCAGTGACCACAGTTTACCAATGAAAATGTACCAATGAAAAAGACAACTAACCAAAGAAAGAAAACACCCACACCACAAAATCTAACAAGTATGAAGCTTTTTATATCATGGGAAAAAAAAAAAAAACAAACACTAAAATCCTGAAATCACAACATCCATCTAGAACAAAGCAGGTGAAAGAATCTGTTTTAATTACTCACAACAAACAAAATTATAAACAGTATCTTGTAGAACAATTTTCTTTGCCAGAGTATTAGTTCCAGACACCTCAAACATATTTAAGAAAAGTGACTTGGCACCACTTGAGCTCACTGTGGAATTATTAAGGAATCATTCCCTCTTTGGTCCAAAGAGTTCGTCTCATATATCACATATTTTTACAGCAAGTAAGCATGGAGTGAGTAACCACCAATTTGATATAATAAAGGAAATTTTCACTCTAGTTTTTTACTCATCATCTTTTACAATCCCCTTTGAAACTTCAAATTTCTACAATTTTGCAGAAATTGCTCTTTCCACAACAGGAACTTTACAGACATTCATAACCATGGCAACACAGAGAGGCAGGGCAGTTTCTACTTCTCACAGGAGATTTAATACACCTAAGTAAAAAAAACACCAGTCTTTAAATAATTAGCTGAGTCAAACTGTTTCACTTAACACCAGGCAAATGAAAATGCTATCCCTAAAGCTCCAAGTCCCCCTTCTCTACTGGTAAGTCAGCACTCTTTCCCACAAACTTCACCCAACATTCAGCTCTTGACAAATACCCACAGTACACCTCCTCACCAGAGAATGAAGGGGAAAACACAGAAAGCCAACACATCTGCTATAGACACTTTCATAAAAATGCCAATCACTTCCTTCATCTTATCTAAGCTGATTGGAAAACCAAACACAAAAAAAAAAAGTTTAGAATTTGAAAACTGGAAGATCAGTGTGGACAAACCACTGCAGATTATCCATGTTCTGGACAACCAAGAGCCTACATCTTTTTTCATTTGCACTTGTCAATTCCAAGGCCATGCCTTCTCAACCCATTCAAGATCCTGGGAAGTTGGTTAGTTGGCACTGACAGTCCATGTTCTTGATTTCTGAACAGTTCAATCAGCTTCTTTACAACTATATGCTATGCTGAAAAGGAGTAACTACAGTTCTGCCACAATTTAGATGTTTTCAGTAAAACTTATGGATAAGTGGGTTCTAAGTGCTTGTGTAATGTAAGTTTAAAAAATTCAAATTGCTGTGTTGTAACCTGAGAGGGTCTTATGAAGCACATTACCACTGAATTTGTTTTTTTAATAAAACCATTTAAAGGGGCCTTTTGAAAAGCTGTCAAAATTTTTGCATCTAGCTTTAGCCATATCATTATGCATGCAATACAAGAAAATTCACCTAAATTTTTAGACATACAGTTTAAGTAGTTGTATCCTCCTTCACCTTGCTTTAAAAAAGTACCTCTGCATTCCATATTCGCACATTAACACAATCCTCACGTCACTAGGAAACCTCATTGCTCAACTTTGTCCTGATAGTTTGAAAACACATAGCCTGAGATCAAGCAGAAGAAGGCAGACTATTCTGATTGTTCAAACACTTACTGAAGATAACAGCTGCTCTTACCAAACACAAAACAGTGCCAGTATTTACGCCTATTCTAAGCAAAAAAAAAAAAATCAATATTTCTCTTGGCTGACTGTATGAATTAAGAAGTATTAAGTTATCAATAAAAATACTGACTATTAGAAATAAACAAATTCATACTGCTTTAATGAAGTCAGGGCTGTTTCCTGATTATAAATTTCTGTAGGAAAATGAACAGCTGGTTCAACTTCAGTAGACAGTGCTAAAGCAGTAGTTTTGATATACAACTGTCAAAATCATAAGAAGCAGTCTGAGTCAGTGATGGCTTCTTCTACTAATGTTAGACACCAACATTTAAAGTAAAATTTAACAGTTTGCATTCAGTTAAATCTATCAACCACACAGACACCAATCAATAGTGCTGTCACATTTTAACTACATGCCACCCTCAACCAAAAGGCAGTAAAGGCCTACCAAGTTATGACCCTCTAACTAAAGAGAATTCTTGGGAGTTGGCACAGGCAGAGCTCAGCTCTTGCATTTTTGATGCTGCAGCATACTCTCCATTACTACTATGCCATCCACTTGGTGAACACTGCTACCATTGCCACATGCCAAATGAAGGTTCTTTAAAGATGGCATCCAAGTAAGCAGAGTACCTTCAAATATCACTGCAGTAATCTTCATTTATGCTATCAGACAGTTTTGTCCGCACAAATGCTTGCTTGTTTTTATCAAATACTAAGGAGGTTGTCATATTCCCTTTTCTCCTGCATATACCGAACTCAAGAAGTAGTCCAATTAATGTATTTGGGGATTTAAGATTACTAACAAGCAATGACACCGTTTAAATGGTCTCATATGGAAACAGACCAAAAGAAAAAGGCAAGCAAAAATTCAAGGATGTCCTTAGAACATAAAATGCAAGCACTGAATTGCATGGATATCACATGTGTACGAGGACTAAGCCTAGCTTTAACACAAACACGGTAGTCAGTTCTCTTAAACCTCACACCCAGTTGGTTGAAGTTCCCTGCATAACAGTAACCTTCTGAGCATATAAAGAAAGCAACTCATTGCTCTTCAGAATTCTAGAACTCTAGAAACATAAAGGAGGCCAGTAAAGCGAGCTGTCTTATCGACTGAGTGAACTGACTACCTCTTACAGGCCACTTGAAGAAAAACAAGATGTATCACTGAAGGGGAAGGGAAAAAAGAAAGAACGGGATTTCTTCAGTATCACATTAAGTGAAAAAGCAAAGCATTCCACTACTCTTTTCTAATTACACATCTGTATGGTTCCTAATTGGTAGATAATCTCTTGTCAGACAGAATTAAAACTTTTACCCTGAAGGAAATTGGAGAGCTTGGATCTTAACAACTAATACTGCAGTGCCTAGTCACTCCCAAACATTCGCAAAAGTCTGCAGCACTTAAGTGAAAGTCACTCAGTATAGCTCTAAAGAGATTTAAAATATTCTCCTACAAAAGCACAAGTATCATAGCCAAGACCACAACATAATAGCAGCAGTGCCAAAGCAGTATTTACATATTCGAGAACTCTAAGGATACATTTTAACACAGTATCTCATGTTACATCACAGCAAGCTGCCACTGAAAGAGAAGTCTTACTTTTTCCTTCCACCGTTAGCCGCGCATTCCCACCTCTCCTGATTGCGCTGAGTAACACTAACACTGGAACAAGTCGGCTCAGCTCTAGGATCCAACAGAAAATGAATTCGAGTCAAAATCGATTGATTTGAAGGAGGTTTGGAAGTTGCTTTCTGTTGAGTATGAGAGCTGGCACACAGAAAACTGCAGCAGCACTCAGAGAGGTGAGCCATCCTTTTGGGCAGCAGGCTGTACTCATGAGGCTTAAGGCATACCATGCCACCGCACTCTTAGGAAGTTGCTTGTTATTTGTATGAATCTAACTGTATTCACCACAGCTCTGAGAATAAAAACAGTTCTCTAGTAATTAAGGCAGCAGACCTTAAGAAAAACTATTTGAGATATTAAGCATTTCCAGAAGAACTTCCTCAGCCTTAACTAATGCACAGTATGACTAGCTCTTGCAGGAGCTCAAATACAGCTTCTGCAGCTAGAGATCTTGTTTTATAGATTTTTTTAAAGGGATCATGTTCCTTTTTGCTACAAACTACACACAGGAAATAATGATGTAGCAACAGCATGTTAAAAGAAGTGGTATAAGCAACACCTCTTGTAATGATCCATTGCAATTTTAACGCTTCCCAGGCACTAACAAGGCTCACAGTAAGATGCACTTCAGATTCTTTGCCAAGAACTGTAACACAGGATAACAGAAACTAGCAAACGGAAAATAACTCTTGTGTGCCTCATCTAGTGTATGAAGCCCAAGATAAACTGAAATGCCACATTATTACTGGTTTAGAAACTGAGAATAAAGATAGTATGGAATAGAAAATTCAAAGACTATTCACATACTGCATGCTGTGTACAATTTCTTGGATACGTTTTACACAAACAGGAAAAAGGGGGAAATTGCATCCACATGAGCACACAGAGCAGAAGATGTGCAGCAGATGCACTTCCTCCACTCCAGTGGACCTACTACAGATCAGAGAAGCCTAGAAATCAATGAACTACACCATCTTTTAAACCTGTTTCAGGATGTGACCCAGGTAAGATCTCAAATACATTCATTACTAGGAAGCTGTTTAAAGTCAAACAGCTATAGCCATGTTGTTAAATCAAACGGCTGAAGAGTCCTCATTCATATGCCAGTTGGCTTAGTATACTACAATTCTGAAAGCTTCTTGAGATATATCCAAGGTCTCCTCTCTTTCAACACTCCTGAAAGACTTGCTAGAATGAAAAACAAAAAAAGCTACACAATACTCAAAACCAAACTACAACCAAGTTACTTAAGTCTTAATCCTCTGAAGGTATGGTTTGAACAGCAACTATATTACAATTCAAGCTATATAGTAAAGTTTTGCTATTGCTCACATCTCACGCATAGAACTCACCATCTATTTGGCCTTCATCTTGGATCAAATGTATTGTTTCCACTGCTGGCAAAGCTTTTCAGAAAGGAAACGGAATACACATTCAGTGCTATTCAAAGCTCACAGAATCCAAATCCTCAGCAGCTACTTTTGAATAATCCCATCCCAGCAAGGGCATTGTTAGCTCAGTGTGAAGCCCAAGAACTGAAGCTTGAGCACTGCTTCATAAGAGGGAAGATATTACCAGCCAAGGGTGAATTACATAAGTTAACAAGACAACTCAAATCAAGAGGCAACATTCAAATAAATATCATAAATCGAGAGGAAATAGCTGTCTTCAAAGCAAGATCTAGTTACAGAAGAAAAGAAAACCCACCAACCCACAATCTATGACAAACTCAGCTACAAAACTTAAAGTGTTTCTTTCATCTTTAGCTGATTCATATGAAAGCTGGAAACCAAAGATAAAACCAGACAACCCAACAGCCATTTAAAGCAAACAGCTTTACAACAACAGATCTAGAAGTAATGAATCTATGACAAATCTCACTGCTTCCTACAGTGTTCAATCCTCTCCAAATACCAAAAGACAAAGATAGGTGAGATGATAATAAAGAAATCGGACTTTTTAGTTACAGGATTGCCATTGGTCATGGAAAGAATGACATTAATTCCTCAAATGAAAATCTCATCTCAGAGCAAAAGTTACCAGGAATATTGTGATATTTGCAAAGGGTGAGCCAGTATTAGACCTGCCATTTGTTATTGATACACTGTGTAAAATCTAACAACAAAAATAAGTTACGCTGCTTGTTAGATGACATTAACATTCCAACAGACATCCACACTTTCTGGAACCGGGAACCTATAAAGGGCATAGAAATCAGGCATGCCTAATCTATAAAAATAGCTCACTTAGACCAACCAAAGGAACAGTGATGGAGACAAACTGCCAGCCTTTGCTACCCTCAGTATGGTGTGTTCACTCATTTTTTTCTGGGCCTCAAGTTTCCACTTTTAAGTTATAGCACTTTTTTTACTACCTTGAACATGTCTGCTTTACTTAGAGAATACATACTATTGCCAGCTAAGTGCTAACCACCCCAACAGTCCTCACTTGGATGTCCCTGTTGTTGTTAAAACTACTGAAATTTTTGTTTTGTTACTTTCTCAACTGAGCTGCAGTTCCACTTCTCTCTAAACATGTAAACAGGCATTGTAGCACATACTCCTACTTGACATTTGTGTCAGTGACAAGTCACATCTCTTTAAATGTGCCTTTTCCTATATTTTTTTTTTTTTAATTTTCACAAAAAGATGGTCTTCTGGCACTTGCTATTACCAAAGGTCACTGAAAAGTATCTCAGAGAACATTTTTTCCCAAGAATTGCTCCTCTATACATGACACTGAAAAAACCACAAACATACTCATGCACTCAGAGTACTGTGTAGAGTCCAGTGAAAATTAAGACAAATGCAAAGAATTTAATGTCACCAGATACTTATCAACATGCTGGGAAGCATCAGTAAAAAATATGAACTCCATAGTGGGGATCCAGTGCTTCATAGTTTTGAAATAAGATAAAAACATTTCCAAAATTATAGCGATTCCAAGAAACTCAGAAAGTATCCTACTAGAGCTTCAGGTCTACACAATTAATTATTGAGTCATGAATGGTACCTAGACAAGTAATTTGGAGTAAGACTTACAGAAGACAAGGGCATGATGCTTATGTTCACAACATGATTTCCAGTTTTTCGGAAGTGAAGTCACAGACTACTCAGACATGCTGCTACAAGTTTATATAAATTTCCTTCAGACTTACTGGTTATTAAGTCCTTTTTAATCTGTACATTATGGACAATGCAATCTTGTACTAAAGGAACAAACAAACATGCCATTTCATGGTGCCAGTATAGTATTAAGTATCCTTAGACAGGGTCCTTGTTAACTTTGCTTCAATAAAAAGCTTCCTAAATCCTGTTTCCTTTTTGTTCCTTTGAGAAGCAATTTGCATTTACAGCTCAGTTCCTGCTTCCAAAACACCCCTTTAACTTTTCTATTATTTTTATGGTGGATATAAATGGCACCAAATTGTCTAAACACAGCTATTTTCTATGCTACCTATACAAATAGGTCTGATTTCTTCCAAGCCATAAAACAATTATGGCTGAATTCCTGTAGCCCTTTGATATCCCAGATTACCCGTAGGGCTTGAAAGCCATCTTAGAGCAATGCTAAGAATCTGATTTCCAGAAGATACTGAGCAAAAATAAAGCGTTTCAATTCCCACAGGTTCAAACATGAACATGCCAAAATCTTAGCTCTGGTGATGGCTATGTTTGAAAGCAAAGTGACTTAAAATAAACAAGAACAGGTAAGATACTATAGTTGGAAAGAACACTGCCTCTCAGAAAGCAGAGACACAACTTGAGAAATGGGGGTATGGAGCCCATCAAACCTATCTCTGATTCCTCAATATTTAATGCAAGTAAGGAAACTGATTACCCTGCTGAAGCATTCAGCTCTTACCCCTTGTGTGGATGACAAAGAAAGGGGTAGAAAATAATCATAAATAGTAAAGAGAAACCGTGAAATTGCCTAAGCATGAGGAGGAAGCAAAGATAATATCCTTTACTATATGGCACTGGTACTACCAGCAATAAATTACAGACACATTGAAGGTTAGCTATCAGAGGTACTTGAGGATTTATATAGCTGCATTTTATATTTGTGTTATAACCTACATTAAGGCAGGGTGTCTCCCATCATGAAAGCAGGAAGGAGCTACTCTTTATTGTATCAACATGACTTCTGATACAGATTAAATGTCTGAGACAGACAAGAGGAAGACATTGTAACTCTTCTAAATAACACCACCAGTGTTTTAACTTCTTAAGTGACCCAGAATTTAAGAGAGATTAAATTGAACAAACTGAAGGCTGATGACTGCATTTCTTCATACAAGAGAAACTTTTATGCTAGTCAAAGAACACATTCTCAGAGCGATATAATTCACATTAGTTCAGACACAGACAGAAAAAATCCCAAACTTTTAAGCTTTTTCTTATTTTATGTGCCTACTGGCTTTTGGTGGAAGGCTAAAACAACTTTGCCAGCAACTCCTACTGTGACCAGGCACACAAATACACATACACACAGAGCCAATATTAAACTAGAATTATGGATTCTAAAGCTACAAATGAGGCACATGCCCACGTGCCACTTTATTTTTAATGATGCTGATTTGATGCAACATCTTTAGAGCCTACGAATTTGTTCTGGAAGAAGAAAAAATATATATATTTAATTTTAAATCCTTCCTTTTAAAAACAGGCATCAACCTTGTGATCTTTAGAAACAGGGGAAAAAAGTCAATGAAGTGAAAATTAATAAAGAATGAATAAACTTTAATCTGTGACTTTTCCCAATTCCACTCCTGCTCCCATTCTTTTGTGATATTTTGAAGAAATGTGCTTCTCATAACCATTTTTCAAATAAAGTCCACTATTCTTGACTTTGGCACACAAAAGTCACAAAAACTCTTTTAATCTCTGGCTGCGGCTGAAAGGCATTTTGTACTTACTGTATCCTTAATTTACAGTTGAACCATTGGGCCCCACATTGTCTTTGTGAAAGCTATTATAGAAATGGTTTACAGACCAATTATATGTATGGAATAAAATGTATGCATAAAATGTGTGAAAGAAAACAAGTCTCCAGGAAAAGTAGGAGAAAGGGAGGGAAGAAGCCTTATGTTCAGTGAATGACTACATGCCAGTCTTAACCTTAATTTGCTTGAATGCTTTTCATACAAAGTTACCTATATCAGTTTTCTTGTATTGAATAACTTTATTTTCAAATAAAGAATGTTCCAGACATGTTCTGAGTTTAGATTAAGTGACTGTAGCCTGAAGGCAAACACACTGATCTAATCACTGAATTAGGTTCCAAAATCACTTATTGCTGAAGTAAAGAAGTTATTATGCCTCTAAAACTGCATTACATACAAACACATTTACAGATTATATGCTAGCTGTATGGCTTAACTTAATATTTATGTATTAGATGCATCATCAGAAATACATTAAAAAACCTGAGGTTGATTTAGATTTTATTGAAGAAACTGCTCTTATTTAGACTTTGGGGAAGACCACAAAGAAATAAAAGCAAAATTTTCCACTGTCTAGACACACTAATGGACAACTTAAGACATTTAAACTAGTCATAA
>VWZI01012418.1:59564-69721 GCA_013396835.1 Psilopogon haemacephalus
TAAATTAAAAAATAATTTAAGAAAATAACAAAGTTGATCTGCTACATCAAAATCAGCTTTTTTCTATTTAGTTTCCAGACAATAAAAAGGACAATGAAAACAGAAATAATTCAGTTTGACAGCCTTATTTTTATCAAGTATTAACTTGCATCCTCATGCACACAGAATGGAAATGTAGATTTTTCTGAAATTGAGACATTTAATTTTTTCTGAAATAATTTTATAGGTGAAAAATAAACTTTCCCATGTGGGATGACTCAATATTTAACAACAAAGCTTTAAGCAAATACTACAATGGCTACCATTTTAAGAACAGCCTTTGATTTAAGCTCAACATCCCAAATGTATTTTCAGTTTTCTAAAGCAAAGGCATTCTTATAGTGAAACTTGTGTCTAAAATGACAATGTTTGACAACTACAGAATCTCCACAAAAATAACTCCATGTATCTAAATCAGTCAATATTAGTATAAAGTGTGTATATACACATTTGTATAATTTGGTTTTACTTCAGGACACCACTGTACAAGAGAGCCTTTTCCCCTCTCATGTCTATTGTGCTGAGGACAGGACTGCAACTCTTAGACTAACCCACTCAAAAAGTGTCACTAGGACTGCACAGCAGCACCTGCAGAAGCCAACTGAAGTGTTTTACTGTTGCTGGGCTACCCTATTTGATTTAGGTTCAAGGGCTGATCTTAGAGTATTTGCACAAGATTGCCAAAGGCACCCAAAGAGCTTGGATCGAGTTGCTTCACAGTAATTTACACATGAATACCTTACTGTAATCTTAATAGTCAGATGTGCAGGGTTTTTTTGTGTTTTTGGTTTGTTTTTTTTAAGTATCTAGGAAAGTATTCTAGAGATGACAGCATTAAAGAGTAAACACAAGCCAAGATTCTTATATGAAGAGATGCTAGGTAAATAGACTGAAAGAAAGGCTGCTACCTCCCTATACCTGAACAGAGACAAAAGAAGCTGAGACCACAAGACAGAGAATACAGTTACATGTTGCCTTTTTATTAAGCAAGGAAGTTCAGCTCCCACTGTTTCTCACGCTAAGACCAAACACCCAAAAAAAAAAAAAAGCATGACTTCTTAAGAGTACACTTCCTGATGTATTCTTCAGATACAAACATGTAAATGTATCACCACTGAACTGTATCATACTATAAAACACAGCTACTTCTATTAACCTAACTATAATGAATTACTGAGTAGACTGCATGTTACAAGTAAAATACCTCTTAAAGATGATGTCAGAGCAATATTCTGCAAGTCTAGTCTTAAACATGGCTAAACTGATTCAGAGTTCTAACACTTCAGCAAATTTAATAAGCTGGGCTTCACACTTTGGGATATTTGCTAGATACAAATGGAAGCATTTACAATATTCACAGAAACCACAATTTTACTTAAAAGACACTTTCAACAAATTAATGGCAGCTAGGCAAAGAAATAATTTCTATGAAGAATGTGTTAAAGTCTGAAGGGTACAGGTATTATATCACAGATTAAAGCAGACCTTCACAGTTCTAAGAAGTGTAACCTAAACAACAGCATCAAAACGAGATAAAGAGCCTTGACATACTACACAGGAATTCGCAACAATATTATTTTCTGACTATAGCGTAGCATACAAAGAAATTTCTTCTGGGATTGCTTTTTAACAAAAAGCTAAGAAAAACAGTATGTTCATGAAACACAGGTTTTGGCTTTTTGTTTCGTCTCGAAATGTTTGTATATGCTTTCCAGATATTATTCTCAAATTCTACCATGATTCATCCCTGTGATAGCTCATTATTTTTGAGACAACGGAAGGTTACCTGCTGGAGTTTGTTTTGTGCAAGACCAGTTAACTACATGAGTAAAACTGTACCTCTATCCTCCAGTCCGCTACCAAAGAAACAGCATGCATAAACATGGGTAGTGCTCAGTCTTCAAATGCACCAAAATCCTTCCACAGCCTTCCTCTTCATTTCCTAAAAACTCTAGTGTGGATCTCATGAGTGCTAAGTACTTAATAATCCAGTTCACACTTTACTATCATAACCATCTGAAAATAGGAATACCTATCCTGGTATTTACCATCATGAGCAAAACTCCCTATGTAAAATAGACACAACCTATTGTACAGGCATATATATTTTTTCCCCACAGAATTACATTTAAGTTGCTGAAGACATACAAAGGCAATTCACATGCATCAACTGCTGAAGAGGTCTTAACTAATGTTAAAAGATATTAGATTTGATCTATCATTTTCATGTTACAGCTGTTGAGACTTGTTGCTACAATGTATCACAGATTTTAAGATCAAACGTGCCCAGTACCACTAGGCTTGTCTAGAGAGCTCAAAGAAACAAACCAGGACACCTCACAGGAGCCAGAGCTGGTGCGGGATGAATGACATAATATACCCGGAGCCAGCAAGCTGAGGAGACAGTTAAGCATTGATGCTCTACCTAGAGGCATAATCACAAAGATACTGATGAGAAACACTGATGACTGCCTCTGCCTAACAGGAAGAGTCCTGCCAATTGTTTAAATAAATGCCACCACAGGAAGAAGTTAATGATTCTGATTTTTCTAACAGGTACTTATGAAGAGATTTTGCTCTATCCTTTCAAAGCAGGCACTATAACACATTTAATCTTAAATCTCTGTGTAGGAATTTATTTTAAGTAAGCACAGAAACATCTTTAAACACCAGTCTGTCCTTCCTCCCCCTTCCACAACAAAGCGGCAACAGCAAGTCATATAAAATGTAAACAACAATTACAATTTGAAGATAAACGTTTTGTGACAAGATGGGAAAAAAATCATGCAGTTATATAGAAGTGCTGGAATTTGACTGTTCCTTTGTTTTCACGTATCCACATCACTCACTTCTGGGAAGGGAAGAAAGAATGATCACACATGAACCAAATTCTGCTGGTTTAGAAGTGGAGGTATCTATTATAGGAACATAGTCACATTGCAGCAGTCCACATATTAAACTTTGGACCAGAATTTCAAAAATTAATGTATGCTTTACCCATATATTGCAAGCATTATCAAAAGGCTCTAGGTTGTAACTATCAAGTTGTCAGCCTTTGAGTGATTATACTAGAACAAAGGATAGAAAACCCCTACCATTTCTCCCAAATATCTGAAATCAAGCAAATAAATCCAACATACCAAAAGCACAACCCTAACCATACTGCACAGTACTGTTACAAGAACAGCCTTCATACCTTCAACAGTATCACAAAAAAACACAAAGCATATTTCCAACTACATATTAATAACACTGAAAAATCTGAACATAATGATATCTGTAATTCAGATTGTCCAACAGGTAATAGCAAATACATGGTTTAGACATGTCTTACATATCCACTTTTCTAAGGATAAAGTCTGGAAGATTGACAATCATAGAGCACCAATATCAAAGATTTTACAGTATCAGACTTGTATGTAAGACTGATGAAGAAAGAAACTCCTACATGTCTATCATACTTAGAGGGTTAGGGTCAGGCAAAATTTGAGAGAAAAACAACTAACTGACTCACCTGAGTGTGCACTTAACCTAAATTCTTACAGGTGTAACTAAATACCCTACTTTAAAATCCAGCAGAAAACTGATTGCCTGTTTATTGCCTCGACCATCTGCCTCTGCCAGTGAATACAAATAGAAAACTTAAGTTATATGGCAAGGATTTGTTCCTGGGTCTTCATCCTCAAATCACTCAGTTTACTAAAATTTATAAACAGAGTTTAAGTGTCTCACTGACTTCAAATGGAACAGGGAAAGAATCTTATGAGAAAGGTTGTTCGCTGTTGCTGGGAGGGCTTGGGGGTGTTTTGTTTCAGATATTCTGCTGGAGGGAGGGTTGAATTTCTTTTTTGTTTGTTCAGGGGGTTTTATATACTTAATGTGTAAGAATCAGGGAAAAAAATGTAGCAAGAAAAGTGAGTGAGATTAATTTTTGGACATTTCTTTCCAATTTTTTACAAGACAACATGCAAGCTACCAAAAGCAGGTGCACCAAGCTGTCCATCATGAGTTGAGCAAGTGATCCAGTCAACAAAGTTCAGTTTTGCACAATGAATTCAAATGCACAAAAGCAGAATTCGATTGGTATGTTTTCATTTCAAGGTAGTGTACATGGCAGAAAAAAAGCTATGAGATGGTTGGTTTACAGGTTTTTGGTTTTGGGTTTTTTTTAAGTATCAAAAATAATTTTCAACTTATTTTAAAATAAAACTGTCTACTAGAAAAGGGTTTGTCTGCAAGTATCTTTTCATAAGAAGAGCTTGCCAAGCAAAGTGAAGGATGCTCCTAGTGCAGCTTCACTGCTGTGAAACGAGGGTGAAATGGACAGACCAGGTGCCCCTCACAGCACATCACCATGAATCATGACGCCTAAGAATCAAAGTCAGGCCTTGCAGGGCAGTATCTTCCACTAGGAAAAACACTATCACAATATGTTTACTGTGCGCAAACCTCCTTATCTGCCCAAGGGCCAAAATACCTGGGAGAAAAGTTACCTTAAAAAGCAAATTACCGAACAAAAATTCAGTAATGATAGGGACTGCATCTTTTAAAGTTTCTTTCCCCTTACAGAAGCCCTACAAGACAACAGAATCAAAAGAGGAGACTTTTTAACTTTTCTAAGGAAGACTATCCAGAAAAATCACCTATTGAACTGCCAGAACAAAACTAGAAAAGCATTTGTATGATGTCATGGGTTTACTGCCGACAGAATAAAAGACTCTCAAACGAATTGGAGAAAATAACATAATTGTATTTTGGATAGAGAGATGCTTGGGAAAGTTACAGAGCAGATATAGAAGCTATAGCAACCCCCTTGAATTTTCTTCCCATCCCAAGACTAAATCTATAAATCCCAGTGCTCCAAGTCCTTCTCCCCCATGCCTCTGCCATTCCTAGGCCCCAAAACAGGCCTACCCACTTATATATTTACCTGATAACAGCTCCTACCCAGACACGGCTGGAGGGGGAGGAAAAGGAGAAGGAGCTGGCCTTGCTGTGAGCTTTTGAACAGATAGCAGAATTATGGGATTGAATAACATTCTCCTCATAGTCCCTAGAGGAGTTTTAACCCCATAATTCCCAACCTGGGACATAAGAGAAGAGAACATGTTTAATAGAAAGAAACCATCAGCACCTTTTGTGGTAGCTAAGCTGATTTTAAAATGTTATGGTCTACTAAAGTCTCATTCTGCATTAGTGGACAACCTTAAGATAAACAACTGATACTGGAAAGTGGACTTTCTAGGATAATGTTAGTTTGGTCCATTCTACAGCAGAATAACAAGTAGCTTCACTTCCATCACTTTGTCACACCATTGTAAAACTTCTTCATCTATGAGATACAGTAAGCATTGCTGCACTCAAACTCTGCAGGGGAAAGAATAGTTCTCTAAGTTACAACAGTCCTGTGTCCAAACCACCATTTTACTGTCTAAGTTATTAGGATGAAAACATTAGCCCACTGCTATTTTTATAAGGAAAATCTCATTTGTCAAAATACACCACTGATGAAAAGCAACTCAATCACTTGTTACAATGCAATTTTTCATGTGTCCTTATGAGTCACTGGAACACAAAATGTGTCTTCTTATCCAAATGACAGATAGTGGTATGGCAGAACACCAGCACTGATCAGGTGTGAACAGAGTAGGAAAAGTATTTCTGTGTCACTGACTATCCAAAGAAATAACGTGACACATTACCAGACAAAAGCAACAGCTCCTCTTTTGGGGATTGTCTTGCAGCAGATCACAATGAACCATAACCTGGCAACAAATTTTGTTCCACAGACATACTTCAATATACTCCACTTTCACATGCAGTAATTTTTCACACAAATAATGAACGGCAAGCAACATGTACTGAAATAAAGCTGCCATCTTATAAATCCTCTGTATCTTCTCTTAACATATTTACGACAGCATGATGAAATAGACAAGATTTTGTATTTGTGACAGCAAGATTATTTTAGAGAGCAAATTCTGCTCAAAACTGAATTTGGCCATGAGTCTACTTCCTTTAACATGAGAAGCAGTCCTGTAGACACCTCTCATGAAACTATGTATGGAAGTCATATGGCAGAAGTAGGCCATTAAATGGGAGAAAGCACAGGGAACCAGTCACTGCAAATGCCTGCTCCACCATGCATAGAGCACACAGTCATCATAAAACAAGCAAAAAAACCTAGAACCACTGCCAAGTTCAAGTTTTTAAGTAAGACACAGTGAAAGATGAAGAAAGTTATTTTAATAGGTTACTCTTGTTTTTCTACACTTTGTTCCATTATTTACCATCATCTTTCCATTCTATTCTCACCCAACATGCTCTGAGCCCCAATGACTCAACACAGCTCCTCACTATGTTTCTACTGAAAAACTGATTCAGCTTCAGGGTACAGAACCCTGCGTGCTCTGCAGTCACTATTATCAGAACATTTGGACACAACTTTGAAAATTCATCATCAACTTCAAGCACTTCCAAGACCCCTAGCAAAGCCAAAATAGATAAGCAAAGCCATAGTCATAGTCAGCAAACTGACAGTTTATCCAGCTATTCTCATAAACATGCTAAGCAAATGCACTGAAAATAATTCACCTCCCTTGCCCCTGATCCCATTTTTTTAATAACTATGTCCCTGGTAGCAAATTAATTAGCAACAGAAACACATGATGAGCTGATTATACCTATGACAGCCTATTAATTTATTATTTTTTAATTGACCAGGCATATGGGTAGAAGTGATGAATTAGAAGTCTTCCTAGGAAGCACCCATGTTAGAGCAGCCATTCACAGCATGAATCACTTACCACAGAACCAAATGTTAGGACAGTCAGCATACTAGCACTTGCTTTTCCTAAATATTGTACACCTATTTCAGAATGCTAAACCCAGGTCTTAGAACCTACCAAGCACCTACAAGTACATTATTCTATACTAAATACTAAATAACTACATTATTCTATACTAAAATTAAGTACGTAACTTCAGAGAAAAATACAAGAAACAGGCAATTTGAGTAACACTACAAACAAGCATACTGTTCCTATTAAATACACAAGATACTACTCTAAAAGCCCTCTGAAGTACTGATTTACAGAACAAAGAAAATCTAGAACATTTTTTTCTCCAAAAAAAAGTATCTGCTTTTGTAAATCAGAAAGGTAACAAAATGCTCCCATTTACAAGGCACACATCACCACCACACATTTAAACACTTTTGAAAAGCAGAAAACTGGTAACTCATAGATGGATCACTCACAGCGGCACAACGCTCATCTTTCCCACTGTGATTTCAAGGGCCTGAAATTACTTCAGCAATGATTTCTCACTCATTGCTGCAGTTTCAGAAGGCTAAGCAAAGCCCCAGAATAAAAGGAGTGCTCACCACCTGTGCATACACTCCACTGGATAGGAGCGGCTGCAGTGTTCTCCTACAATCCAACTCATGCAATCACAATACAGCAATTTCCCTCACAGGCTGTATAAGCTGGCATCTTTCCCAGCAGTTGCCACATCATGAAAATTATGCATACAAATAAAACCCCACAATAAACACTTTAAAGCAACTCAGCAGCTGGAGACACAAAGTACTTCCAGTGGCAAACCATACGTGTTTCACTTGCAAAAAAATCTAAAATAAATCCTTACTAGCAAGATCCACATCATATCTAGCAGTCGATATTCAAGCCTGGTAAATAAACAAAGCATGGACAGTAGGAGCAGAAAACATCGCAAACTTTCTACCACTGATTTCAATACATCGTCTACTTAAAACTGGTAAGGCTATCTCACATGTTGCGACTACTCAGTCTTGTTCTCCAGTCTTTCTGCCAAGCTATTTAGATTGACTTAAAACCACGTTTTTCTGCTCAAGGATCAGCAGAAAAAAGGAGGAAGCCTCCACAGTGTGATCTCAGCAAACTAATTCATCAGAAATACAACAGTATTACATACAATCCATTTACAATTGTCTAGTAGTGTGCTAGTTTGAAGTAGATTTTAAGATGTATTGACTCTAATAAAAGGGAATTAACATCTTATACTTCAGATTATCTCAACACCCAAAATACTTCAATTCTTACACTCTATTGTTTAAGGGAAACAATATATTGTACAAGAAATAAAACAGCTGACAGAAGAAAAGTTACAGTTTAGCATCTTCAAACTGAGAAACACTAAAATAAAATATGCATTTTCACCTTATCATTAAAAAAAAATTAAAAACCCAAGATTGAAAAGTTTCCTGTCTTTTGCTCCCTAATTATTCAACTTTCTCCCACCTAGCTCTATGCACACAGGATTTGTAATGATGTTGCTCAAGGAACTTGATGAGTTCTAGATTCCAAAAAAGATTATAACTCAAAATAAAAGGAAATTACCTATACATTGTGCTTTCACAGAAAAAAAAATGCCCACTTGTTTTACTTGTACCTTTACTAATGCAACTACAATGATCAGAGCAGTAAAGTCTCAGAAATCAAGTTTGAAAACTAAAGGATTCTGGCACAACTCCCAAGCCAACGTATGCATATGCACCACACACATACACCTTTGAGAAGTTTTTGTGTACTTCGGAAAGCGTAAAGCCTTGACAATGAGCTAAAGAACTAAGCCGAACGTGTTGGGAGACCAAACGCAAGTACCAAATCTGAAGTAGGCATCCCTGGCCCGGTCGGACATTTCGTAAATTAGAAGAAAGCGACATCAGCCAGAAGAATGCAACACGTGGGCAAAAACCTCCAGTGACAGAACACAGCTCCGTGCCGCGGACGAGAGGCCCAAATGAGCCGATAACCGCGAACAGTGAGCNACCCATCACACCAGCACCCGCTCTAAGCCGGCCGGGAAGCGCTCAACTTGGGGGAAAACCCTGTACCAGCTGCTCAGACCCGGCAAGGTCGCCCGTGGTGGGAACAGAAAGTAGGTCCTATCGGGGAGACCCGCGGCGGACCTCACCTACCTCTTTTCGGCCTAGGGAAGCTCTCGTGCAGGTGAAAAACGACTTTCTCCACAAAGTGCTGAATGTTGCTGTGCTCCGGCCCTCTTACAAATACCATCCAGTCGTGCGTGAAGCCCTCCACGGTGGGTTTTTTCCTGACCTGGGCTCGGTGCCCCAACTCCAGCTTCACCNATCAGAGCAGTAAAGTCTCAGAAATCAAGTTTGAAAACTAAAGGATTCTGGCACAACTCCCAAGCCAACGTATGCATATGCACCACACACATACACCTTTGAGAAGTTTTTGTGTACTTCGGAAAGCGTAAAGCCTTGACAATGAGCTAAAGAACTAAGCCGAACGTGTTGGGAGACCAAACGCAAGTACCAAATCTGAAGTAGGCATCCCTGGCCCGGTCGGACATTTCGTAAATTAGAAGAAAGCGACATCAGCCAGAAGAATGCAACACGTGGGCAAAAACCTCCAGTGACAGAACACAGCTCCGTGCCGCGGACGAGAGGCCCAAATGAGCCGATAACCGCGAACAGTGAGCCTGACTGGCGACAGCAAGTGCGGTAGAGTGGAACAGGTAGAAAGGTTCACCCCGCGACCGCAGACAATCCCAAAGGCCACGGGAAAAGAGCCAAACCATCCCACTGATGAGTGCTTTTGTTTTTTACGAACACCGGCAGAGACCCATCACACCAGCACCCGCTCTAAGCCGGCCGGGAAGCGCTCAACTTGGGGGAAAACCCTGTACCAGCTGCTCAGACCCGGCAAGGTCGCCCGTGGTGGGAACAGAAAGTAGGTCCTATCGGGGAGACCCGCGGCGGACCTCACCTACCTCTTTTCGGCCTAGGGAAGCTCTCGTGCAGGTGAAAAACGACTTTCTCCACAAAGTGCTGAATGTTGCTGTGCTCCGGCCCTCTTACAAATACCATCCAGTCGTGCGTGAAGCCCTCCACGGTGGGTTTTTTCCTGACCTGGGCTCGGTGCCCCAACTCCAGCTTCACCTGGACGGCACACTGCGGAGGGGAGATGTGGGAAGCGGCCGTTGAGTGCCAGTGGAAGCCGGCCTGGGCGGGTAGCCCTGGTGAACCGGACCCATCGCAGGCAAAGGGGGAACTCAAGGACAAAACAGTACCATAAGCCCGGAAAAAAACCCCACAGAAACAGAAAAGCACC
>VWZI01012418.1:77376-97591 GCA_013396835.1 Psilopogon haemacephalus
TATCAATATATCACTCCCCTGCTTCATGGTGCTGATGTTGTAATAATCCCCTGATTCAAGGGACATTAGGTGATGAATGTATGAACCGCATGGCTCTATGGAATTCCACGGAATGCAGAGAGTAGAGGATCTCAGAAGTCCCCTCAGAAGTTCTTNTAGAGAGGCAAAGTAGAGGCCCACCATTGCATTCTTCCACTTACCACCTGTAGCAGAGGAGCTACAGCAAAAATAAGAAATGTTTTGTGCAACTGATAATGGAATAATAGTTTAACCACCAGGAACAATGGCTTGACCAATTTTCCACACACATGCTCTGCACAATATATATATAAATATATCAAATATAANTTCTGTTAAGTAGTCCCAGAAGTCCTTAACAGATTAATAGGTAACAGCAGTAGAAGTCCCTAAGCAGAAACCCTATCACCCAAGTCTCCCTAACCCCCCAGTTTCTATACTTCTTGGAGTCACTCTTTAAGCATGCTTTCTTATCAACCATTAACCAATAAACCCCAGAGACGTATATAAACTAAAGCATGTCCCAATGAAAGATGCCAAGCATGTAAGGAGGGTTGATTCTGCAGGATGTTTTCTTTTGAGATGTTATTATTTTGTGTTTTGCAACATGTAATTGGTCAGCTAGAGAATATTTTGCAATCCCATGTGCTCTACATGTGTAAGCTCTTATCTGCACAGCAGCTACTGCAACATAAAGATTGGCCTTACTTGGAGGAGAACAAGAGTTCAATGCCAAACTGCAACAAGAGATTGATAGACTTGTCCTTCTGAACCCCTTCTATAAGGAACACCTTCTTGTAAGACTTGAAACCTTGGCTATGCTGAGTATTTCCTGGGAGCCTGAGTTTGTGATTGCAATTGCATTTTAGGGTCAACGAGCTAGTCTGCAATTCAGTACATTTATCACTGGCAACTTTAAAGAATCTGTGTATGCTGCACATGAATAATCCATGCTGTTTATGCACCCAACTGCTTCTTTTGAATGCACAGAGACTTAAAACAGACAGCCCTTTATTGCATCTGGTGGGAGGCCTATAGTAATGGCAACAGCTGGCCTACCTGTTAAGGGATAAATCCAGACATCCTTAGCTCCTCTAATCTCTCAGAACTGGCTAGAATTTCAAATTTCTCCATCACTATATGCAACACTGGTATGAACTACTTTGAACTAAACCAAATTATAACTTTCGGACTGATGCTGCCTTCATAACGTCCAAGTATTTATTTTACTCTGAAGGAAGATATTAGAAGCTGGAGAGGTCACTTCAGGGAACTGTAGAAAAATACCTCTCAGTTTCACAGCTTCTAGAAGTCCTTTAAATTGAAAGGCAATCAAAAGCAGTATCTGTAAATTTAGGAATCTCCTTTAAGAGATATCTTCCGGATTTTCTCCTCTACTTCTGAAACCTGGGCATAGAAAGAATGTCATTAAAACAAACCAAGAACACAGGATGGCAAATGGTTTTATGTAGAAGAGATGGACTCCTTTTGTCTCGTGAGGACTGAGTCTCTGGAGCTATCAAAAGCCCTTTGTGAGGATGTTTGCCTTCATGCATGAATGTCCTTATATGACCTGCATGAAACACTACGTTTTGAAACCACGCTGGGAACTAGGTGCCAGTGTCAGTCAGAGAATAGATGTGATATCCATGTCTATAAATATCTGAGGGGTGGGTGTCAAGTGGATGGGGCCAATCTCTTTACACTGGTGAACAGTAATAAGAAAAAGGACAATGGATAAAACTTGAACAGAGAAGTGTTGTGAAGAGCAGGGGAATTAATATGGCCAAGTTAGGAATTATAAAAATAGAAATATTTTATTTCCCAGAAACCCCCACCTCCAAAACTATATACAGAATTAGTTTTAATTTATTTACAGGCTTGATTTGATTAGGAAGATCTTCAAAAGGTGCTATAGAGAAACTCAGAAATTGAGGAAGTCAGAAAATGGAAAAGGCTAAGCTAGAATGCAGCTTCTAACCCCACTATCAATTGGCTACGGAGACCATTAAGGGGAGCACCTTTACTCACAACGATGAGGAGATAATCATTGAGGATTCCTTGCTGGATTCTCTCTGTGCTCAGATGAGTCAGAGTACAAGCACATTTTGTAGAACCACACTGTCTCCACCAGAAATAAGGGAGAGTCAAGCTCCTGGAATCTCCCCAGACAAGGTAACAGCCAGGAAGTTGGCTGTTAGGAAAGTCCCAGAGCTGCCAGGTCCAGGTGCCACCAGCAGTCCTCTAAAATGGACCCAGAACTTGCTGAGCCTACCAACTGCATAAGATAGTGCAGGAGTGGGAGACTGTCCAAAAGGCAGGGACAGTGCAATACCCAAGAGCCATGCAAACAATAGGAGCCATCCAAAGCCAGGATGGTCCCAAAATGGGGAACTTATTCAGAAGGCAGGGCTCTGTAAAAATGAGGAGCTTTTCCAGGCGGGAATCTTTTCAGGAACCATTGCCTTATATATGCTTTGTCGGACAAAGTGTTCATATACCTGTTCATACTGGGATCGAAAACCCTGCCAATCACCAGCTCAACTCACTCTGTGGGCTGGCAGCATGAGCCTCCACACATGCCAAAAGGGCCCTTTGCTGCGCCCCCTGCGTGCCCATAGGATGGGGGGCGGGGAAGAAGGAACTTGGGGTGTCCAGGACAAGAAGTAACATGGTGCTAACACAGCTAGAGAAATTTTCCTGGTTAACATGCTACTGAGAAACATTTCACCTGTCTAGGTGAACTTTACGACATGGCAGCTCCAAAAATTAAAGGTGGTTGGCTAAAGGCTATATGGCAACAAACAAAAATATTCTTCATCATGATTGGCAAAAGGAGAAACCCAACAACAAAAAAGCACACCAAATGCATCTACACTTAAAACAAGACTGAATGTGGTGGCAGTTTGGATTGACTCATTGTTTTGGAAGGCAAATCGGTCTAAAATGTGTCCTGGCTTGTCCAGACCTGTAGTGGTGAACAAGGTGCATATATTTGTTTATGCATGGCCTGACTGACCTAATATGGTCAAGTTGGCAATCTGCCATTCTGATTGGGTAAGCTCTATGGCCAAAGTGCCATTAGTCTCAGGCTGAAAAGATAAAAGTGATGAGCAGGTAAACACTACGGGCTCTATTGTTATAGTCATACTCTGCTGTTGTGCTCTGCCATGCTTTTGCCTTGCCTTGCTCTGCAACATTGTGCCCATCTGCACATTTGCAATACATCATGCCTGCCTGCACACCATCCATCCTGGGAGGAGTCAAGACCAGGTCAGAGACTGTGCTAAACCCCCAGCTTCCAAAGAAAAAAGCCTGGGAAAACTCCAAAGCCTCTAACAGCTTTGAAACCACAGAGAGCAACCCCTCCATGTGCTTTGGGTACTGTCTGATACTGTAATGCAGCCCCGGAAATCCAGAGAGACTACTTTGTGACTTTAGATACTCTAAAAAGCCTTTGTATTTAGAAGTTCTGATTTTGTAACTAAATTCTATTGTGCCTTCTGCCTTAGCAGAAAGGAGCCCTCCAGTCTCCCTAGAAGGTGAGCAGCCTATCTGCCACAAGATTCTCTTTCCAACTATTTAAATAATTTATGTTTTTGTTAGTTTTCTTAATTGTTCTAGATTGNCGGAAATCCAGAGAGACTACTTTGTGACTTTAGATACTCTAAAAAGCCTTTGTATTTAGAAGTTCTGATTTTGTAACTAAATTCTATTGTGCCTTCTGCCTTAGCAGAAAGGAGCCCTCCAGTCTCCCTAGAAGGTGAGCAGCCTATCTGCCACAAGATTCTCTTTCCAACTATTTAAATAATTTATGTTTGTGTTAGTTTTCTTAATTGTTAGATTGCCTGTTCTCCCTGTGTGTAAATATCCCATCTGTCCATTTGAACACTGTAAATAAGTTCTTCTGGTGAGATTTAATAATAATAAACAATTTTCATAAGTATTAATAATCTTCACCTGTATATTGAAATTAATAACCAATAATTAATTTTCTGTAAATCTTATTCTGTAACACTTATTCTCTGCTCCAGCAGCATGTGAGGCAGGAATCTGACAAACTGTATTGAAAGTCTTGTGGAATACATTGCATCCCAGGATTCCGATCTTGAGTAGGCCATATTTGCTCTACTGAGTCTTACACCTTGGGACAAAGAAGCCCATATGGTATTAATGAAATCTGTAATTTATAGTATCTTTGGGAAAGGTAATACCTGTATGAGTCAAGAGTGGAATGAATTGACTGATCCTGACCAAGACACTACTGTACATTGAGGACTCAGAGACCAGCCATGACCTAAGTAGATGCAGGACTTTGCTCTGCTGCACTGCTCCCCATGTATAGCATGGTCTTCTAACTTGTCTTATGCTGCCCAGGTCTCTGGCTCAGAACAAACTCAGCCAGCGCACTGTAACCAAGGAACCTGTAGGCAGCTCTCACTTGTTATTTGGTGATTACATGACCTGCATGGCTTTGTCCTTACCTGAAGTTCTCCATTAAGATCTCATGTAAATATCCTTTATGAGTAGAGATCTTCTCTTGTAGGAAAAATTTTTAACAGATTCAACAACCAAACATGCCAGAACCTCATGCCAAATACTATCATGGGTTTCTTGGGTCATTGTCATAGATGACTCACTTCTGAAGGAGCCAAAAGACCTGATATACAGATTGGACTCATTTCTTATGGAAGTTTGCTGCCTCCCTGGGGCCTGTGTTATTGATGTAAAGGGGAATGTGTCCTTCTGCAATACAGCCCTTGGACTGCTATCTATTGCTGATCAACAAGTCCAAAGGCAATGAAGAGAGACTTCAGGGCCTTGAGATGACTGGTTAAGGCATCTGGAGCACAAGCTATGTTCTCCTGTATCATTCCACTTGCAGCAAGTGATGAGGGAATAAACAAGAGGAGTCAGCAGACCAGTGTTTGCTGGTATGTCCAGCAGGACTCTGAGCCTGGTATGTCCAGCAGGACTTTGGGTTCTCTAATCAGGAACCGATTTACAGGACACCCAGTCTGCTAGGAACAGATGAGATACACCTGTCTCAAAGGCGGAAAAGGATCCTAGCTCAGGAGCTAGCCGGGTTCAGTGAAAGGGCTTCAAACTAGTTTTGAAAGTGCAAGGGCAAACAAATGGACTTGCTAAAAATAAGCCCAAGGGCAGCACACAACTGTTTGAAGGATGGTATGCTAGTGAGGTCTTCTGTTATTTCAGTGAAGGCAGGGAATGGAGACCCATGGCAGAGCAAAGATGCAATGGAAATTGACAAGTTGTTAATCGCAGGAGCACCTGAGAACAGCTGGGTAGGAATCAGGACTTATACGTACCAAGATGTTACAAGACCTTTAGACTATATGAAGGGCATCTACACTAACGTGTGCAGCATAGGAAACAAAACAGCAGGAGCTGGAAGCCATTGTGCATCAGGACAACTATGACATAGTGGCCAATACAGAAATGTGATGAGATGTCTCACATGACTGGAATGCCACCATCAATGTGAACAAACTCTACAGAAGAGATAGGCAAAGAAGGAGAGGTGGTGGTGACCCTGTACGTAAAGGAGTGTTTTGACTGTCTGGAGCTTAATAAGGTGATACTAGGATTGAGCATTTATGAGTAAGATGTAGGGAGGAGGCCAATAAGGCAGATATCGTAGTGGAATTCTGTTATTGACCAACCAACCAGGATGAAGAAAGATTGAATATTCTTTAGGCATCTGAGAAAAGTCTCATGATTGAGGCTAGCCCTTGTTCTCATGGAGGACTTCAATTTTCCTGATCTTTTCTTGGAAGAAAAAAAAAAAAAAAAAAAAAACAAAAAACCCAAACACATAGCAGAGAGGGAGCAGTCATTAGAGGATGTGGAGGTTAACTTCCTGACACAGCTGCTGACAGAAAAAGCTAGAGACTGCCTTGTCTGATAGACCTGCTGTTTGTGAACAGAAGAGGACTTATGGGTGATATAAGTGATGGTGGGCCATCTTAGGCACAGCGATCATGAAAGAGTTCTCAGTTGGAGAAGTAAAGAATGGGGTGATGAGGACTGCCACATGGGACTTCCAGCAGGCAAACTTCAGCCTGGTTTGGAGATTGATTGACAGTGTCCCTTGGGGGGCAGTCCTGAAGGGCAAAGGAGTCCAGGAACACTGGACACTGTTCAAGAAGGAAGTTTTAACAGGCACAGGCACGGGCTGTCCCCACATGCTGAAAAATGAGTCAGTGGGAAAGAAGGGCAGCCTGGCATAATGGAGAGCTTTGGTTGCAACTCAGAATAAAAAGGACAGTTTATAGCCTTTGGAAGAAGGGGTAGGTGCCTAAGAATACCAGTGGCATCCTGGCCTATATCGGGAATAGTGCAACAAGCAGGACCAGTGTTCCAGGGAGTTCTTTGAGGACCAGGGAATGCACTCATACATGGGTACCCCTCTGGGTACTGTTTCAACACTTTATTATAGCTCAAATAGTAAAATCATAAAGAGAAAGGTATACCGGAAACTACAATGCTTATAGCTCAATTACTAAATCATAGAGGGAAAGGTATATGACAAGGAATGATGAGTAACTCTATTGACCAAATAACAGGTTATATTCACCCTATCCAACTGACCAGCAAAACTCCTGAGATGCATAGCTCACAGGGCTGGCAGGCATTATCTTCTTAAGGTAAGTGTCCCCACTGGGAACCTCACTGTCATGGTGGTAAGACTGGTGCTACCCCAACCTGGCTACCTAGGCTCTCAGTATATATGGGTTCAGAATTCTGTGACATGACTCACGTCCCAGAAGGCTGAACGCAGGAGAACAGAGCTTCTCCTTTATTATTTCAGAATCTGCTACATACCATCTTTCCCTATTGCTCATGTGCATACTTGGAAGCTCATTTTCCCAGGTCTTATCTCTAGTAACCTAGTGATTATTGGCCTGTTGTAACTTCTGATCAAACACATACCAACTTTTCCCTCTTACAGCCAAGGAAGTGATTGTCCCTGTGTATTGGTGAGGCCATACCATGAGTACTGTGTTAACTTTTGGGGCCCTCACTAAAAGAAAGACATTGAAGAGCTGGAGCAGGTCCAGAGGACAACAAAACTGTGGAAGGTTCTAGAGAACAGGTGAAGGAACTGGGGTTGTTTAGTCTTCAGAAGAGGAGGCTGAGAGGAAACATTATCACTCTCTACAACTACCCAAAAGGAGGTTGTAGCGAAGTGGGTGTTGGCCTCTTCTCCCTAGTAACAAGTGATAAGGCAAGAGAAAATGGCCTTCAGCTGCACTAGGGGAGGTTTAGGTTGGATATTAGAAGAAAATTCTTCACTGAAAGGCTTAGTCAAACAATGGAATGGGATCCCTCGTAAGGGAGGTGGCTGAATCACCATCTTTGTCAGTGTTTAAAAGACACACAGATGTGGTGCTATGTGACATGGTTTAGTACCATACTTGGTGGAGTTTGATAATGGCTGGACTCACTGACCTTATTTTGTTACCAAAATGGCTCTGTGATTCTATTTGGGAAAAACCCATCTAGGGGTCCATCCAATGCTGCATAAATGCAGGATTCTCACTGTGTGAAGTGATACAAGATTTTTCTGCTGTACATATTTCCCTTTCTTTTCTATCAGCTATTTTATTAAGCCATTTGCTGTCAGGCATTTCTTACTAAAACCTAGAAAGAGCCTCGCACAGCATTTCTTGCAACTTCACCCTGATACAGAAGGTGAGCACCACACTCACACCCTCCCTTACCACAAAAAAATATTCTGCTGTGTAATTCTTCCACCAAGTCAGAATTACTGTTGGCAAGGAAACTCATTCCCAAAAGAAACACCCTGTCTTCCTTTGGTCAGCATGTGAAGATCTCAAAGTCCTCAAGACAGTCAAGTTCACTAGAAGTCTTTTCTTGACTGTTTCCAAGTAAAGCTAGCAATGGCCAAAATTATTACTTGGTTTGCAGCACAAAGTCTCTTAATTAATCTTGTCTCTTTCTAGCTTGATTAAATAATAAATTATAAATGCTTCCTAATTATTCAACTGTAGAGCCATCTATATTTACTTACAAAACACCATAAAAGATTTTAAAATATGTTTTAGTATTTTCACAGACCAGTTGTAGTGGTTTATGGCTTTGTGATGGATTAAGGCTAACTGGAATATTTTAATAAGATTAATTAAACCTTTGACTATGAGAAGAAAATAACAATGGCTCCTATATCATTCATTGTGAATAGAAAACAATGGTGATGTTTACTTCAGTCATAGGTTCACTGAGATGTATAAAAACAAGAACATAAGCATAGATAAGACAGTCTGTTGAAGTCTCTCAGAGTCCGTCAGTGTCTGTGTCTCTGGTTTCTAGCTGGATCTGTGTAACCCATGGCTTCTAATTCCCCTTGTCGATCCTTCCAAATCACCTCGCACATAAGGCAGATTCTGGGATAAGATTGGGGGATGGAAAGAAGGCAGAAGGATGGTTGGGAGCTCCTCCGGGGGACTCTGATATCTGGGAGCGGTATTGTGTTTCTGTATTACTTTTAACTTGTGTATTTCTGTAAATAGCTGTAAATATCTGTAATATGTTGTAAATATCTGCTTGTATATTGTCTAAGCAGTGAATATAGAGCTTCATTCTTTAACTTTCGGCTGGCTGAGTCTAGTCTGGGTGAATTCACTGTGTAGAAGATGCGAGTAACTCACAAACCATCACATTTTATTTTGAGTGCATCAGTGTGGCATTAATTCAAATTTGATTTATTGGTAATTTGTCTGTAAGTCAAAATTAAGCTATTTTACCTAATTTGGGCAGTGCCCTGGCCAGTATTCCTATTTTGCCTCTACCACTGGATTGTTGCCAAAATTATTTCTTTGATTTTTGATATTGTAGAATCATAGAATGGTTAGGTTGGAAGGGACCTCAAAGATCATTCAGTTCCAACATTCCACACACCGCCCCCCCCGACCCCCGGCATAGGCAGGGACACCTCCCAATAGAACAGGTTGCTCAAGGCCTCATCCAAACTGGCCTTGAACACCTCCAGGGAGGGAGCACTCACAACCTCCCTAGGCAACCTGTTCCTGTGTCTGACCACCCTCACTTCCTCCTAACATGAAATTAAATATCCCTCCTCCAGTTTAAACCCATTACCCCTCGTCCTCTCATCACAAGATCTAGTAAATAGTCCCTCCCCAGCCTTCCTGTAGCCCCCTTCAGATACTGGAAGGCTACTATAAGGTCTCCTCAAAGCCTTCTCTTCTCCAGGCTAAGAGCCCCAACTCTCTCCACCTGTTTTCATAGCAGAGGTGCTCCAGCCCTCTGATCATCTTCATGGCCCTCCTCTGGACTCTCTCCAACAGTTTCACATCCTTCTTNGACCCCCAGGTCTTTTTCCTCAGGGCTGCTCTCCACTCATTTGCCACCAAGCCTGGAGTTGTGCTTGGGATTGTGCTGACCCAGGTGCAGAAGCTTACACTTGGCCTTGTTGAATTTCATGAGGTTGGCCTGGGCCCACCTCTCCCGCCTGTCCAGGTCCCTCTGGATGCCATCCCTGCCCTCTAGCAAGTCGACTGTGCCACACAGCTTGGTGTCATCTGCAAACTTGCTGAGGGTGCACTCGATTCCTCAGTCCATGTCACTGACAAAGATGTTAAACAGCACTGGTCCCAGCACTGACCCCTGAGGGATGCCACTTGTCACTGGTCTCCAGGTGGACATTGTGCCCTTGATCACCACTCTCTGCGTGCAACCATCCAGTCAATTCCTTATCCAGCAGTGCTCCACCCACCAAGTCCATGTTTTTCTAGTTTGGTGACCAGGATGTCATGTGGGACAGAGACAAACACCTTACTCAGGTCCAGGTAGATGACATCAGTTGCCATTCCCTTGTCCACTGCTGCTGTGACTTTATCATAAAAAGCCATCAAATTTGCCAGGCATGATTTGCCCTTGGTAAAGCAATCACTTCTGCTTTGTTTTCCATTTGCCTTAGCAGAACCTTCAGGAGGATCTCCTCCATGATCTTGCTAGGCACAGAGGTGAGAATGACTGCTCTGTAGTTCCTGGGTTCATCCTCTTTTCTGTTCTTGAAGATGGGTGTTATGTTTGCCTGTGGGAATGTGAAATAATGAGTAGTACAGCCTTGGTTCACACAGTTGAGGAAAACAACCTGTGGTGTGCAGACCATCTGACTTGGGCTCCCATAGCACTGCAGCAGCCCTCACATGAGATAATGGATGCAGGTGGATAAGGTTATCTATGCTAATGACTGGGGTTGTGCTTGCCTAGGTTATGCTAATAGATGAATATTTGGAGGCATGGTGCTTGGTGCTTGGTCTATATAAAAACAGGTGTAATGGATAATAAAGGGCTTCTACTAATTCACATTGAATTGCATGGAGTACTATCCAGTGAGCAGGAACTTCACCAGTCTGCCATCACCTTTCAAATACAATATGGAGAAAGATTAAAGGAATGTTCCTAGACTTCAGAGATTATTGTCTCAGCTGCATTGGCTTTAATGTTACTGAAACTATTACCAACTCTGCTTTTTAAAAGCCACGCAATACTACAACTCATTTTTCTCCATCTACAGCATTAATGAGAGTAATTCTGCCCAAAACAGAACTTCAGACTCCTGTAGTGAGTTCTACTCAGGTAATACAGTACTCTTCTTACCATGTCTGAATATAGCCAGTGATGGTTTGAACTAATTGGAGGATTTTAATAAGACTATAGGCTGAGAAAGGAAAACACTGGTGATGCTACTTTATCACGAAGGAGCATGGAATTAATACCGTTGAATCAATGTGACTGAAGTATTGTTCAACTTTATTGACCACAGGATGATGCTTTTATAATATTCAGCTTATCAGCTATGACAACATGTCTAATTCTGATTGGTAACATGAGTTCTGCAGGATGCTGTCCATCCTAACCAGACACATACCAATTGGTTGGTATAATTAAGCACAATCCCATTCATTAACATTTATGACAACCTGTTATTCCTAACCTAAATATTTTTCTATTCTTACTCCTGTGGGAGGCAGCTGCTATGTTATGGAAAACCAGAGGCCTGTGCCAGGCTGTCTTCCTCAACCTGTGAGAGCCAAGGTCAGGCTGGCTTCTTTCTCACATTCACACTACTTCAGTCATAGGTTTGCTGAAAAAGAAAAAAAAAAATTTAAGAGTTGTAACCCAAACACAGATAAGACAGAGCTGCTTGAGCTACTCTGGCTGCCGCATCTCTCTGCCTTCTTAGCTGGATCTGAATAATTTCACTGACTTCTTTCCTGCTGCTAGTCCCGCTGGCCGATCTACCTTCACTTACCTGGTGCATAAGACAGATGGTGAGATAAGACTGGGAAGGGGGGAAAGTGGTAGGGTGATTAGAAACTCCTCCTAGGGATTGTTTTGCTCTCTGTGAGGGGTGTGGTGTTTCTGCATTACCTTTTTGACTGTATATATCTGTAAATATCTGCTATATATTGTAAATACCTGCTTGTATATTGTGCAAAGCTGTAATATAAAGCTTCATTCCTTAACTTCCAGCCAAATGAGTTTTAGCCTGAGTTATTTCAAAGTATGTGGGGGGTGGGTAACTGCCAAACCACCACATAGACCTAATAATTCTGGGTTTAGTACTAATGATAGCATTGTGCATGAAAAATTCTAACATGGCTGCTTTAAGAAAATGAAAGGGGCAGATTTCTAGAAGCTCACAAGTTCCTTATATAGAAGGAAAACAACCTCTTTCCTGTTCTGTAAACAATGATTCTCAAATTCCCATGAGGGGAGAAAAAGGGGACACAGCTACCACAGATTCTGGGAATTTGGCCAAGACTATGTGATCTACCAATAACATGGCAGACTACCAAAGGGCTTCTTCTCCTCAAGCTGTCCAAGTTTCAGCTGTTTTAAACTCTGTACTTAACTCAAATCCACAGGCAGCAGTTCCTAACTCTATACCAAATTAAAACTCACAAGCAGCAGTTCAGATCCTCAGCGATTCAGACCCTCTAGAAGAAACATCTACAGCCTTTCTTGCTCCAGCAAAAGCCCAAGCTAAAACTAAACATTTGACAAAGAGTGATCCAAGAGAGGATTTAGGGTAGGAAACCTCTGGTAGACAGAGAGAAATACAGCCTTAGAGATTTGGCCAATTTACTTAAATCACAATAAAGTGAAAAGAGCTATGTGAGATTGACTGCCAAGAGGGAGGATGGCTCTGAGGAGTTTAAGAGCGCTTTTAGGAAAGTTCTGTTTCTAGGCCAAGGATGACCAGGACAACCAGAGGAAGAGGAGAAGGATGATACCCAAGATTCCAATGATTCCCTCAAAGAGATCAGGGAAGTTAGAAAGGAACATTCAAGGGAATCAGGAGAGCCAATCCTAAACTGTCTGGTGATATGCCATGCTATTGATGCAAATGCCCTACAGGTAGGAGACAAGTCTGCAAAACAGCTAGGGCTACTCACAAAAGAGAGTGGTATGGACAAATAACTATCAACCCCTCTCAGTATGGTTAGCTTGTGGACACGCCTCCTGTTGGCTGTGGCAATGAGATATTCTTCCCGAGACGATTTGCCATGGGCAGCTAGGAAGTAGAGTACAATTGCGCAGGGAATTAAGCTTCTGACTTTGCTGTGAAGGAAGTGCTTTATGGAGATGATGGTACACATGAGCCTCATGACATTTCTCTTGGAACAGGTCTTACAAAGAAGCTTATTAAATTGCTTATTCATCTTATGCCAACATCTTGGCTAGCAGGTTTCTATTGAGAAGTGATAATGGAAGGGCTCTCACTGTTGGTGAATTCACTGATCAACTGAGGCAGATAGAAGAGTTTGTCACATTCTGTTCTGGTCTCTGTCATAAAAACTATGGCTACAGAGATAAAGGATGACGTTAAAGATAGCATGACAAAACTGAAGGAGGAAATTAAAACCTCGATATCCAATCTGTCAAAGGATACCAATCATTCATCTTCTGAATGGGTGCATGTTTCTGCTATCAGGAACAGACGCCCACCTCCTGCAAGGCAATTCTGGCCCAGGAGACAAATTCCACATAAACATCAGCAATCACGTGTATAACTCTGGATAATTCTTTGTGACCAATTTGGTGAAAACATGAACAAGTGGAATGGTCAACCTACTTCAATTCTCTTGAAGACAGTCAGAAGACTACAGAGTGGCAGAAACTGAAGCAACAATGCCAGAAATATAGCTGTCACTTCTTCAGCTCCCCAGAGTAATTACAATTATTCTAATAATTGCAATTTCTCTCACAACAAGACCAATCATTGAGCACACCTCATATATTATGTTCAACATTAGGAGTGTCCTGCCTCTAGCAGGGAGGAGGAAAGGGATAAGGCAGAAAACTTAATTTATTGGAATGCATTCATTAATTCAAAAGTTCAGAAATATAGGACTTTAGTTGATACAGGTGCTCAGTGTACTCTATTGCCACCAAATTGCTAAGGGCAGAGCCTATAACTATTTCTAAAATCACTGATGGATCTCAAGAATTAACTAAGTTGCAAGCTGAAGTAAGTTTAACTAGTAGAGAGTGGAAGAAACATGGTATTGTAACTGGTCCTGAAGTGCCTTGCATTCTAGGAATTGAATTTTTGAGACAAGGTTGTTTCAAAGATCCTAAAAGTCACATATGGGCTTTTGGAATAGCATCTGTAGAAACTGAGGATAGTAAATTGAAAATGTCTATCAGACCTGAACGTTCAGATGACTCTACAGTTGTGGGACATCATGACATAGAGGATCTGAAAGTGCCATTTGCTACTCAAACTGTGCATCATAGGCAGTAAAGAACTAACCACGATGCTTTTTTGCCCATTCATCAGCTGATTCACCAACTGAAAAGTCTGGCTGTCATCAAGAAAGCTTGTTCACCTTTCAACAGTCTAATATGGCCAGTCTAACAAGCCTAAGAGAGACTGGTGTCGCACAATGGATTTCTGTGCCCTCAACAAGATGACACCACCCATGAGTGCAGCAGTACTGGAAATGCTAGGACTCCAGTACAAGGTGGACTCGAAGGAGGCTAAATGGTATGTTACCATAGACTAATGCGTTCTTCTCTATTCCCATAGCAAAAGAATGCAAGCCTCAGTTTGCATTCACTTGGAGAGAAATCCATTACCAATTCAACTATTTGCCTCAGGGGTGGAAACACAGTTCAATGAACTGTCATTCAGTGATCCACAATGCACTGGAGAAATGTAAAGCTCCAGAGAACATCTGCAATTTGTTGATGATATCATTGTGTGTGGCCAAACTGCTCAGGAAGTCTTTGAGAAAGGTAACAAAATAATTGGCATTCTCTTACAAGCAGGTTTTACTAATACAAGAGACAAGGTCAAAGGACCTTCCAGAGAAATCAAATTTCTGGGAGTGCAGTGGCAGGATGGTCACTGTCATATTCCACAGGATGTGATGAATAAAGTCTCCAGCATGGCAGTTCCCACAAACAAGGACAGTCTATCTTTCTTGGATGCAGTGCGATTTTGAAGACTGCATGTTCCTGGATTCAGTCAAATGGTCAAACCTCTGCATGATGTGATTCACAAGAGAAACAATTTAAAGTGGGGACCTGAACAACCAGCAGCCTTTGATCAAATAAAGAGAGAAATAGTCCATGGAGTGGGCTTGGATCTGTTTGAACTGGTCCAGACATTAAAAACGTTCTGTATACGGCTGTGAGTGACAATGATCCAACTTGAATTCTTTGGCAGAGAGTGCTAAATGAAACACATGGTTGTCCACTTGGTTTCTGGGGTCATAGCTACAGAATTCAGAGGCAAATTACACTCTGACAGAGAAAAAAATACTAGCAGCTTATGAAGGAGTGAAAGCAGCTTCTGAAGTGATTAGAACTGAGCCACAATTGCTTTGAGCTCCTAGATTGCCTGTTCTAAACTGGATATTCAACGGCAAAGGTTCATCACCGCATCATGCCACAGATGCAACCTGGTCTAAATGGATGGCTTTGATAACCCAACAAGCACAAATAGGTAATCTTGATCGACCTGGTCTAGTGGAAGTGATTACCAACTGGCCAGAAGGCACAGAATGTACAAAACCTCCAGAGGAGAGAGTAACTCCTCTGGTCATACATACTGGGTAATGCAGGAAAATAGTGAAATCCAGTGTATTCCTCATAGAAATCTAACTTTAGCTGAGAGAGCTTCAAATTCAGAATGCATAATAGAAGCTGTTGGGAGTTTTTTTGTCTTAGTACTATGTAGCGTCCAATGGGAGAATCTATGACAGTATCTGTAGTACATGATCATGATCCCAATGTCACCTGGGAGTCCCTGTTTTTGTATCATCTGTGAAGAGACAAACTGTTTCCTGTTTTCTGAGCTGTTGAATCACCTACATCCAAGATAGTCAGAATAAAGTGTAAACAGAAACATATGAGCTTGTACTATTCATTAGTGTTTTAGATTAGCAAATAATCGTTTTAGATTAGTGTTGTGGAAGGCTAATAGGCCTAATCGATATCCTGGTTTGCCCCACCCTTCTGCTGATGGGGGAAACAAGGGTGGAAGGCCTGGGCCATTATGTCCCCTCCCAAAGTAATTAACAGGTACCCATAGGTGTTTAGGTTCTTGTTAGTGTCTTGCCCAAATAAGGGTAAGCAAGCCCTGGTTCACCTGTATGGTCAGCTTTGCAAATGCCATTCTGATTGGTGAATCTTTGTGGCCAAAAGAGCCATTGCATTCGGGCAAGTAATATAAATTGAGTTAAGTTGCAGGCAGTAGTGCTGTTCTTTGCTGCCTCTGCCTCACTGCTCTGTCTCAGTGTGTGCTGCTCTGCTCTACGTCCTGCTCTACAGACTGCTCTTCTTGGACAACATGCTCTGCCTCCTGCTTCAGATCAGCTTAGCCCTGATGTTTTGGGCTTGAACTACCTGGAAACTTAAGTGCCTGAAGTTTACCAGGATAAGGCATTAAGTGCCTGACGATGCGGTGAGAAGTGCCACTGACCTTGTGCTCTCTGCAACATCTGCAAGAGATCCTGTCTGCACCTCTGCAAACCTCTGTGCCAGTAGGACCCAAGATCAGGTCAGTGTGGTGGAACATCCACATTATGCCTCCCCCTCTTTCTCCTTTTTCCCAGGGTAGCAAAAGGTGGGAGACTGACAAAGACACTGGAACCTCACTGTCTGCAAAACAAACACCATTTAAGGTCTTGTTTCGCACCTCCATTGTTTTTGGGGTAAGCAACATGATGGCCAGAGACACATGCATCTCCATTTTCAGGTGGTATAATTTTGGATTGGTTCTGGAGATGTTTTTTTCTGTTACTATTGGCCAAAACTGGTCACCAAAGTGCTTAAAATCCCTTGCAAAACTGTTTGTTTATCCCTTACCATCTTTGCTACCTGTGTGCCTGAACATGCCATGAGAGCATGGGGAATTTGCTTCCCTGCGAATGGCAGAACTTGTCTTGAGCACTGAGCTGAGGCCTGAGGCAGATTTAGCCTTTGATACTGAAAAAGGCAGCTAGTTGCTGAGAAATGGCTTAGCAACTGGACCGCCAGCCTGCTACCTGAGCCAGGGCCTACCCTTGCTGTGCCACATCCCAATGAGCTGTTCCAGCCTGCAAACAGACTCTCTACTTCATCCAAAAGGCTGAGTGCTTTCACAATTCCTGGCAGCTACAGAGAATTTGTCTCATGTCTGTGGAACCTTTAGATGGCTCCAACCATAAGCAGCATATCCAGCCTCACCATGTGAGAAGCCACCACATGGCAGAACAATTAATCTCCTGTTTATGTCTCTGCATATACTTCTCAGACCATAAATATTAAGGCTTAAGCAGTGAGTAAACCCTATTCTCTTCCAAAGTTTATAAAGTTCAGGTTTAATTGTTAAGCAGCAAGTTTGCTTTAAAACTCTTCCATTGTATTAAATCTCCTAACTCTTTTTCTAAATTCACTTAGTTAAATTAAACTGTATATGTACATTTTGCAAATAGTCCACCGACCGCATAATGGAACCAGTGTTGGTAAATTGTAAATAAACCTGGGGGAATTTTATTTGTATATATGTTAGTAAACATTTAATAATTTTATATTGGCCTCATCGCAATTAACTATTAGCCCAAATGAAGTTCCTCCATAACAGTCAGAAATCATCTGCCTCTTTCCCAGCATCCTGCTAAAGTCAAGGAAGATCTGGAAGCCTCTCAATGGCTATCAAGACAGTGAGCAGCCCCAACACTGCCACAAAGGAGCCAGGGACCTCTGAATTCTACTCCACTGCTGTGAGTAAAACAGACCTTCCCTAGGGCTTCAGGCTGTGTATTTGTAAGTAGAGCAAAGTCATTTTGTGGCTAAACTTTTCCAGTGTTCCGATTCTCCTAAATTAATGAATTGCCTGATAAGCATCCTTGTGAAGATTTTTCCCAACTGAACTAGAACCCAAATTTAATGTATTTGTACATAGTTTGTGGGCGGGGCTTTTCAAAATAATGATAAGTACATATTTTAGAATTCCTGCCTCATTAATGGCATGTAATCAATTCAATTACACAGATAGTTCTCAGCATAACACTGAGTGATATAGAGGGGTGGACTGTGCTGGTTTGAGGCTAACTGGAATATTTTAATGGCAGAAATTAAATTCTTGGCCGTGAGAAGAAAATGACAGTGATGCCTTTATCAGCCATTCTTCTGCTGAAAGATGCAAGTAGTCAAAATATAGATAAGGCACTCACTTCTCACTCAGTTTTTACTTCTGTCGTGGTTTTATTGCAGACAGAATGAAAACTCTTAAACAATTTGGGGAAAAATAACAGAATTGTGTTTTAGATAGAGAGATACATGAAAGAGTTACAAAGCAGATGTGAAAGTTATAGCAACCCCATGAATTTATTCCCACCCATGACTAAATCTACACATCCCCATGCTCCAAGTCCTCCCCCCTGCCATGCTTGTGCCATTCCTTTAGGCCCCAAAACAGGCCTACCCCCTTGAATACCCAAACATGGCTGGAGGGGGAGGAAAAGGAGGATGAACTGCCCTCGATGTGAGTTTATGAGGAGATAGCAGAATTACGGGATTGAATAACATTCTCCTCATAGTCCCTAGAGGAGTTTTAATCCCATAATTCCCAACCTGGGACATTCCACCCCTTATTCAATCCCATAATTTCTGCTCATCTAACTAGAATCATATTCTATGTAGTAAATGGTGCCATCCAAATCATCCTTTTAATATTTTCCTCAATCTGATCTATCCCTCATATCCTGGACACAATTCTTCTCATCAAATGGGACTTTTCGGATGACATCTGTTACCTGAAAAAGACTTAACTTGTACATACTTTAAACTCAGACTCTTTCTCAATCAAAATCAAACTCCTCTGTGGAACACACTTGATCTTACCACCCTCCTGCATCACCCAACATACATGTCCTGGACTTCCCCCTTCGGGAACAAATAACCACCCCTTGGACAAGTCGCATCCCCACCTAAAGGCAGAAAACACCCATACATTTCTTTTTCTTCCAACAGATCCTTTTCACAAACAGAGGAACTTTTATCTCATCTGCATTGTGCTCAGCAGCACTCAACATCAAATAATGGACAGTCCCAGTCCATCTTCACTCAAATCCTTGCAGATTCTCTTAAAGTCCCTCTTCGGCACAATCTGGATCAGTTCAAATATGTCTCAAATGGTGTCTCCACCCCTGGGGCAGTCAAATGTGGCAATTAAGTCCAGTTCACTCATTCTTCAAGATGTTGCTCCATTCTGCTTTTTCATGTATGTAGGAGTGAAGATCCCTTCTTCACAGATGAGTTCCATCTCTCGGAGTTCCAGTATCTACAAGAGTCCCTTGCTTCTTGCCTCCTGTGCCAGGCCATCCACCACCCCTAAGGGTTCCGTCCTGCAATTCCTCCATTCTAGCTGCACAATCAAAAGTGAACCCACCACACCACCAGTCTGTGCCCATATCTTCCTTACCTAATCTAAACAGAGTTGTTTTACAAATTTTATTCAACCATTCCCAACACCTCCCCATCTACCCTCTCAAACAGACAGCTGAAGAGGAGGAGGGTCTGGTGGTGGACGGGAACAGGGTGGCTGAATAGGGAAGAAAATCACTCTAAGGTTAGCGCCATTCACAAGAGCCATTAGCAGGCCAGGAGCGTCCATCCCCATCTCCGTCTCACTGGCCGGAGGAAGCATTACCCTCGGGGCACCCTCCCGGCCCGTCCTGCCGCTCCAGCTCGGCACCAAGGCTGCCGCTGCCGTCACAGCTGAAAACTCAGCAGCAATATGCGGAGCCACACTGCCCTTTGCCACTGGTTCTAGCTGACCCCCCTCTGCAGAACCGGCAGGAGTGAGTAAGAAGGGGAGCAACCCCCCTCCGCTGCCTGTACTTGGTACCGCCAGTGCCGCTACTGTAAATTCAGGACTGACTCGCAGCGGGGGGAGCGGATCCCTGTCGCCGCCCTCCGCGGGCACCCTGGCAGGACACACTCCAAATGCAGGCTCGTCGTTCTCGGCTGCTGCCTGCCCATGCCTGCTGCCTGCACTGGGGCAAAACGGGTACTGATGGATGGCAGTTTCTTGTGGCACCATCAGTTCCTCCCCTGAGTGGGGAGTGACTGTGCCCAGCAAGAGGATGGCGATGACCTGCGCTATGGCCGCCACTGCTATCTGCCCGCCAACACGGAACACCCTGCTCCCGCCTGGCGACATCTTTGAAGCGCTGCCCGGAGCTACGGGACCAGGACAGGCTGCCGGCATAGCCAAAGCCACCTGCATTTCCACTGCTCGCGGAGTCGCATCGGGAAGTGAAGACATGAACAGGCTCACCTGCTCTGCTCTACCCCACCCCTCCAGCTCAACCGGTCTGGTGCTGCTCGGCACCGTGCTGGGGGCAGGATCCAGCCGCGGCCGCTTGGGGAATGGGGGGCCCGGATCCTCCTCAAGTAGCTCATACCTCTGAAGTTGCCGCCTGCCGCTTACCTCTCCCCACTCTGTCACCCAAGGCGGTAGAGGCTCATCTCTCCAAGTCGCTTCTTTCCAAGCCTCCGCGGCCGCCACGGGCCACTGGCCATCGGCAGGAGCGGCAAACACTTTTCTCTCTGCAGACTCCGCTCTCACTCCCCTGCCACCTCAGCCCAGGGAGCGAGTTCAGAAGCACACAGCACTTTCTCATGA
>VWZI01012420.1:0-11191 GCA_013396835.1 Psilopogon haemacephalus
GGAATGGGTTCAAATTGGTGGAGGGGAGATTTGAATGGAATGTTAAGAGGAAGTTCTTCACAGTGAGGGTGGCTTGGCACTGGAACAGGTTGCCCAGGGAGGTTGTGTCTGCTCCCTCCCTGGATGTGTTCAAGGCCAGGCTGGATGAGACCTTGAGTGACCTGTTCTAGTGGGAGGTGTCCCTGCCCATGGCACAGGGGGGTTGGAACTGGATGATCTTTGAGGTCTCTTCCAACCTAAACCATTCTATGATTCTATGATTCTATGATCCAGTCTGCCCCAGCTACTGCTGCCATGGGATGACAGCAAAGATATCCCAATGCCATTCCTGTTCCAGGCCAGCACAGCTCCCTCCAGACCTCCAGGATGTTTTGCTGGGCCCAAGGCAGAACTCTGTTAACCCATCATGAACAAGCTGTCACCCTGGAGGGATTTCTCTGCACACTAGCACTAGTGGTGTTCCCCTTATCCTCTCCCTGCCCATAGATCTGATAGAATAGAATAGAATAGAATAGAATAGAATAGAATAGAATAGAATAGAATAGAATCAGCCAAGTTGGAAGAGACCTCTGTGATCATCCAGTCCAAGCTATCACCCAGCCCTGTCCAATCGACTAGGCGATGGCACTAAGTGCTTCTTTCCTCAGCTCTGGTGGAGATGTGCTGCATGGGAATGAGACACCTGAATTTTATCATGGCATTGGGGTAGGGGCCATAATATTGCCAAGTTGACACAGTGCACTGGCCTTTGTGCCCTCGATGGTGCTGCAAGATCTCTGCTTGGAATAAAGCTCAGGGTTGGTGGGATTAAAAAGTTTGCTGGAGGGATGAAGACTCCACAACAAGACTCAGGACTGAGCTCTAGCCAGGATCCTGTGAGCGTTTTCCAGCTCTCTCTGCCAGAATAACTTTTGGGTCCTGGCAGTGCAGGCTGCAGATCTGACTGAACTATATGCTGTGTCCTGGAGAGGAAGCAGATGCATGTGTGGTCACACATGCAATGCAGGGAGCAGACTCCTGCCTGGCCATTCTGGGGCTAGTTCTGACTCGGTTACCCTACCTAGCTCTGACCCTGATCCACCACCTATGTGATGACATCCTAGCACGGTCTCAGCCCCCTCCCATCACCGTGGCTGTGCCTAATGATTCACACCTTACATTGGGATCCCTCATGGACAGCTATGGGATAAGTCCCAATTTTCGTTGTTTATGAGGTCTGACAGAGGAATAGAGTTTACTGTACTGGAAGGTGGTGGATATGTTAGCAGCACTTTCCAAAGCCTGATCCTCAAAACCCACAGCTGCTTCTCCTTTCCTTGTAGTTTTGTGGGTGGTTTTGAGCCTCCAGTGTTCTTCCTTGGTCAGGGGAAGAAATGGTCAGAGGCTGAAAGCTTGGGAAAGCCATCAGGCTCCCAGAAACTTCCTTAGTGCCACACTGAGGAGGGGAGTGAGCAAGGGCCCAGCACAGACCTCATCTTTCAGGTGCTCCGTGTGTGAGGGAAGCTGCTTTCCCCGGGCACAGTCCTCTGCTGATAGAAACCGCATAGCCAGGACACAAACAAACATCATGGGACATAGGAGCAGCGCCAGCTCAAGGTCACTCTAGCAGCAGCAATGCCTCCAGTGTTCTTCCTTACCAGAATTAAAAACAGTTGAAAATTGCAGGTGGTTTGGGTTTTTCTCTTTTCAGTCTGAGGTCTGAGCCCTGTTAATTCACTAATTATTGAGCTGGAAACAGCCCATCAATTGTGTTTGCAATGAGGAGATAACTGTCTGGGGGCCCTCAGCCTCACTTGGAGGAAGGTTTGTGGCTGGCTGTCTCTATGTACAAAAATGTAAGCATCTGCTGTGTACTGTAGTAGGAAATCTTTATTAGAAAGCATCTAAGATGCACTGAGATAGTTTTGTGATGTGTCTTCTCCAGACACAGGAGACTGGAGCAGTGTGAGTGAGCCAGCCAAAACGAGGAGCATGCAGGGCATTCCCTCTCATACCTGATGGCCCTGCTTGACCTAGACAGACCTAGGAATAAGTCTTCTCCACTCAGGTCCAGGAAGACCCTTTTACCCCCAGTACTCTGTGCACTGTCTGTGTCAAGGCATATCACATCCTAGAAAGCACTGAGAAAGTGTAGCTCAGAGCAGGAGAAGGGCAACGAGCCTAATTTGGCTGGTTCAGGAGCTTGCCAGACCTATGGGTGTGGTCCAACAGCGAGGTGGTTGCGACTGAGTTAGTTCAAGGTGGTAAGCAGAGAGATTTCAAGGCAAAAGTGATGCATGATGAGAGCACCCGGGAGTGGGATTGGACACATGGACGAGGGGTGTTTTTCTCTACATCTGTCACTGGAACTGGAGGGAGAGAGAAGTGAAGCAGATCTGAGAAGGTTTTGAGGAGGTCTGTGGGAGCAGAGGTGGCCTCCAAAAAGCTTAGACCGAGTCATCCAGGAGACCCCATTGTATTGATTGTGGGCTATTGAAGAGGCTGAAATTATAAATTATGTAGCTTTTATAATTTCCAAAGCCCCACCCACAATCTGTATGTAGATTAATTTAAGTTTGGGTTCTAATTCGGTCGGGAAAAGTCTTCACAATGATGCCTTTTCTTGTAATTCAGGAAAAATCAGAAAAATGGAAAGGTTTGGGCATGAAACTTGCCCTACTTACAGATGGGAGACTGTCTCAAAGTCCATGCGAGGTTTGTGTCTTCAGGTCCGTGTTCAGGTCCCAGTGCAGGTCCGTGCAGGTCCCAGTGAAGGTCTAAGCAAGTCCTTGCAAGTCCAAGCAAGTCCAAGCAAGTCCTGCTGCAATCTGTCCAGCTGCCATATATATACTGAGGTGATTTGTTGCCTCCCTGTTCAAGCCCACGGAGGGTGGGAGAAGGCACTTCACACCTATTGTACTAAGCCTCCGGTGACAGAGGTGGGGAGGGAGGAAGACCGTTTCCTGCCCCATTCACACCTCTGGTGGGGCAGTGGACTGGG
Source organism: Psilopogon haemacephalus (assembly GCA_013396835.1). NCBI lineage: Eukaryota > Metazoa > Chordata > Aves > Piciformes > Megalaimidae > Psilopogon > Psilopogon haemacephalus. Next base: position 2,981 of record VWZI01012420.1, read on the forward strand.
TGTGCCCTGCCACAGTTCACACCTCATTCAAACCTCCGGTGGGGCAGTGCTCTGCTCTGCCACACCCATGAAGCCTGGATCCACTACCTGCAGGCAGGAGGGTGAAGAGAAGCCTGGGGCAGGTGGCATGCTCTTTCCAAACAGGAAGCCTCTTGCACTACATGTCCTTTCTCTGACATTTCTATGTCGCTTCATATCTGTGTCTCCACCTCCTCTGCTGTGATAGGTTACACAGATACTTTTCCTGAGGGCTTCTGGCTGAGTCCTGCCCAGGAACTTCATGCCAGCATGGCCCTGTGAGGGCTATCTCTGGCCTTTCTCCTGGTCCTTGTCTCTCTGCTGCTTGCATGGGGACCAAAGGACTCTAGTCCCAAGAATCAGAGGGGAGCAAAGGAAGTGGGTAAAAGTAAAAGCAGGTTGTGCTCCTCTCTTACAGGAAAGGTTTGTCTGCTCTTCCACCTGCTTATTTTTTGAGTAGCTTTACCCATTCAATCCAGAGTGACCAGGCTGGCAAGGGCTGAATCTGGTGTCAGTTTTAAGACACTTGGGCATTATGATGGGTTAGGAACTCCCCACCCCACACCACTGGAATTTACCAGAGTAGCTCAGACAGCTTGGAAGTAAGATGAAGCTGTATTTACAGCAGAGATAAATTTACAAGCATATATACACAATATATTTACAAGTATTTACAATGATATACAATCAAGAAATAATACAGAAATCCAAACTCCCTCTGGACAAATACAGCTGTCCAGAAGGGCTCAAAGCTACCCTCTCTTTCTCCCTCTACTTTCCCAGACAAACAAACAAACAAAAAAAAAAAAAAAACACAAAAAAAACCAGCAAAGTTTATGCTGTTTTCTGTGAGCCAAGATTAGTAGAAAAGATATTAGAGAGGAGAGAGGAGAAGGCAAATAGATCCAGCATCCCAGATCAGAGTGGGACATATCATAGAACGGTTTAGGTTGGAAGGGACCTCAAAGATCATTCAGTTCTAACCCTCTGCCACTAGAACAGGTAGCTCAAGGCCTCATTCAACCTGACCTTCAACACCTCCAGGGAAAGAGCAGCCACAACCTCCCTGGGCAACCTGTGCCAGTGTCTCACCACCCTCCCTGGAAAGAACTTCCTCCTAACACCTCATTTAAATATCTCCTCTGCCAGTTTAAACCCACTACCCCTCATCCTGTCATTACAAGACCACATCCACATCCCTACCCTTACTTTCTGTCAGCTCTTTATGTGGTTTGTCAGAGGTCTTCCATCTCCTGTGATCATTGAGAGGAAGTGCGATGGCTCGTTAGAACTCTAAAGCCCTTGCGGTGGGATTGGGAAGCTCATCGACACTGCCTCAGTAACAGGAGCAGTGCTTCTTGGATGCACTCTAGAGGGCTTCAGGACGAAAGCCAGGGTCTTGGCGACAGGCACCCTCCTGTTGAATGCCAGGGTCTGGATGCCCCTATGGAAAAAAGACTGCAAACGGCGCCGACAGTAAAGGGAGGTTCTCTTCCCAAAGGGGAACCTTCCTGCGTACTGAGAGACTGCCCCTTGTGTCTGATTTCCTTCCTGTGAGCCGAGGTCTTGCAGTCAGTTACAGATGCTTAGGCTCAGAGGCAGCAAGTGGATCTGAGATGTTAGTCCTACCTGGGAACTTTGTGCTAGCACGGCTCTGAAATTGCTGGCTCTGAGATTTCTCCTGGCCCTTGTAATTTCAGTTGGCAGCACAAGGCCAGGAAGCCCTTTTTTCTCAAGGTCCAAGAAGTGCCCTGGGAAACAGGTAAAACAGGAAGTAGCTGTACCTTGTTGTGAGGAGGTTCTGACAGATACACTCAATGCCCCTTAATCAAACCAACAGCAGTTTGGACCCTATACCTAAGGAACTAGAAATCTTAACTAGGTCAAGAGCTCCTTTAGGAAACTCACAATGGAGCAGAGTGAAAAAAGACAGCTGTGGGTACAAGACGTCTCTTGCACACCTCTTCCCTTGGATGCATTCTGACTATCAGCCAACCATTCTGTTCCACAACTATGACAAAGTGGAGTGCATCAGGGACCAAGACTATTTAATATCTACATCAATGACATGGACAGTGGGATCAACGACACCCCCAGCAGCTTTGCAGATGGCACCGAGTGGTACAGCTGACATGCCTGAGGGACAGGATGCCATCCAGAGAGACCTGGACAAGCTGCAGAAGTAGGCCCACGTGAACCTTGTGAGGGTCAACAATGTGAAGTCTAAGGCACCTGGCTTAAGGCAACCCCCAATATTCATACAGGTTGAGGGATGAAGGGCAACTGTGCAGAGAAGGACTCTGCATAGGGTATTGGTGGGTGAAAAGCTGGACATGAGCCAATAGTGCATGTATTCACACCCCAGAAAGCAAACTGCACCCTGGGTGACACCGAAAGAAGCATAGACAGCAGGTCAAGCAAGGAGACTCTTCCCCTGTACTTCACTCTGGTGAGACCTCACCTGCAGTAACAAGTTCTCATGCTCTGAAGTCCTCAGCACAGGAAAGACATGGACCTGTTGGAGTGGGTCCAGAGGAGGCCACAAAAATGATCAGAGGGCTGGAACACCTCTGCTCTGAGGGCAGGCTGAGAGAGTTGGTGTTATTCATATGGAGAAAAGAAGGCCCTGGGGAGACCTTATTGTGACCTTTCAGCACTTAAAGGCAAACTATAAGAAAGATGGGGACAATCACAGAACGGTAGGGGCTGGCAAGGACCTCTGAAGATCATCTAGTCCAACCTACCTGCCAGAGCAGGATGACTTAAGAGTACATTCCACTGGAATATACCCAGGTGGGTTTTGAATGCCTGCAGAGACAGACTCCACAACACCTCTTGGGTGTTTTTCCAGTGCTTTGATAACCTCTAAATAAAGATTCCACCCCCCCCCACCCCTTACATTTACATGAAACCTGTGTTCCCATTTGTGCCCATTGGATACCACTGAGAACAGTCTTCTGACATTCATCCAATCTTTCTAGCAAGGTGTAGTGACAGGGCAAGGAATTACGGTTTTAAGCTTTAAAAGGGTATATTTGGACTAGATATAAGGAAGTAAGCTTTTATGATGAGAGTGGTGAAACACTGGCTTATGTTGTCCATCCCTGGGAACATTCCATGTCAGGTTGGATGAGGCTCTGAGCAGTGTCTTCTAGTTAAAGACATCAGTGCATGATGATGATCTTTAAAGATCGCTTCCAACTCAAAGTGTTCTGTGATTCTATGGCAGGACAGCCTAAGTGCACCACCACCTTTTGGCTCTCCCTGCTAGTCAGCATGGCTGCATGGCCACGATCTCCAGCAACGAGACCTTTTATCAGTAACAGAGCAGCAGATGAGCCCAATTTTAACTCTTCCTTGGCAGTAACTTGACTGCACACCAGGTAAGTCTCTCCTTGAGCAGGGCTGCCTCTCAATGTAAAGAGGTATTAGTTAAATAAGTAAGTTTTATGTGGAATGAATCACTTGGTGTTATGACTTTGCACTGTTTGCTTACGTTCACCTTCTTAGCCTGAGTAGCTGGAGCTGCTGAAGGCCTGGGCCACGAGCTACAAATGTACACTTAGAAACTTCGAGCACCAAGCTAAATTGCATGAAGGCTCATTTCAAATCACTCCTAACTCTATTTGCCCTTGTGTGTGTCCTCTGTGCAGTAACAGAGTGAACTGTGCCGCCAAACTCTGCTCAGCTGCACTTCTACAAATTAAGTGATCTTAAGTACTTATCCATGACAGGATAAGTGTGACCTGTGACCCCATGTTCTTCAGTGATGCCTGGCAGTCTTCCTGACCCCCAGAGGTGTTCTGGGCATCTCTCATGTGAGTTTAGATGGTGTCTGTGATGGAAATCGGTGAAGGGAGATGTCCCTCAATAAACATCTTGTGCAGTAGTGTGTTCTGTGCTCATGCTGTGGGCAAAGTGATGAGGGATCTGTGTGCTCTTTTTCAGCCCCTGTGCCAAGTCAAACCTGGAGGAAAAGTGAAGATCAAGGCTGGTCCATGGGCAGCACAGGGCCTTTATTAGTGAGACACAAGGTAGAGCCATGGCATCAGTCCAGGCTCTGAGATCCCCTTTCCTCCTTTGTAGTAAAAACAGAAACAGTGTCTGTGGTACAGCAGCCTCTGTTGGAACCACATCTAAGATATCTAAGTTGAGCCACTACAACCTGGCATTGCCATGGTGGAGCCAGACAGGATGCTGAGGAGGCCTCTCTGGAACTGACAGAGCTGTGGCATCTGGATCAGCATCAGGAAGATGGAGCTCTAGAAAAGGAATGTGTGGAATAGAAAGGAACAGGCTAGCCCTACAGGACTGTGGATTACTCCTCTCTTGGTTCTTGTTGGCCATGGGCCTCATGCTTCTCCCAAAGTAGGACAAATACTCTGTACTCCTGATCCCTGTGGATCTTACAACGGTTTGACACTGCCCTGGCAAACCACAGCTTTGGTGTAGTTGGAGCTACCTCCCCATTTTTTCTGGGTCTGCCTGATGGGACAGGGGAGCCTGGATAGGACAGCTGGTTCTCTTTATCCAACTACCTTTAGGACAAGTCCTGGAACCTGTGTTCTGGTCTGCCCAGTCAGGCTGTGATTCTAGCTATGTTCCCGTACAAATTCTGGGTAAAGGGTCAGGTTCCCACTCCAGAGCCTGAATGCAATCTGGAGAAAGTCTACCCTGTGCTCTCCAGCCACAGAAGATCCTTGGGGTGGCTTTTCAGGGGAGTAAAGCATCTCCAGGCTGTATATACTTCTCTGGTTTCCACTGCTACTAACAGAAGATTGACAAGAGAGTCAAAGTCCTGGCCAGAGATGGGCTGTGGCCATGCCTTACTTGAAATTCCCATAGGTTTCAAATGAATTCAGGTAACTGATGGCTAGTTTGTAGCAGAGTCCATACTGCTCCTGAGGACAGAAGGATGCACATGAGAATCTGGTACACCAATACTTGCAACAGAGGGCAAGCTTTTGTTGCCAGCAACTTCCTGAGAAAGCAGAGGTAAGGCCCACTTTCCTCATCCCATTTGCATCCCCCCTTCTCCCACTGAGAATCCAGTAGCTGAGGGCTGGGCTACCCTAACGCTGGAGCAAGCTGGCCTGTGGAGGAAAGCCAGAGTCCACGGCATGACACATCTGCTGTTCACTCCCATCCAGGGTGCTCACCCTGTGATGGCCTCTAGCCATGGGTGAGCTAGAGCTGAGCACCCACCAGCATAGCACCACACTGAGCAGGCCAGATGGACCATATAGCAGCAGCTCAGCCCCTGAAATGCTTTGCTGTTCATCTAGATCTGCAGAACCTCCAAAGTGAGTGGGTACGTCACAGTGGCAGAAAGAAGGCTATGGCTCTTGCTCTGGTGTTACCCCTCCAGTTGGGTGTTTGAAGTCAGCACTTACCACATCTTTAATCAGCTGTCTCCGCCGTCTCTTCACCATCCTCACAGCCTGGGATACATCCACCAGCCCCTCACTTTGGATTTGCTCACAAAGGAAGCTAGCAGCACAGAAGATCCCACTCCGACTGGCACCATCCCTGCAGAGGAGTGCAAGGGCAGTCACTTGCTCTGGGATCACCTAGCAGGCCTAAGCCTCAGAGGTGCTCCAGCAGACATGCAGGCTCTCAGAATGACCATGATCACAGATTCTGCACCCAGCCAATCTCCACAGAGAAGCCTTTCTGTCTGAACACGGCTGAATTCATGTTTGTATGTCCACCCAAGATGCTTCTGTGACTCCAGTTCACTGACATGGCCTGGGCTGAGCCATGGCAGCTCCTGCAAGAGACATCACTCACCAGCAGGTGACAAGAATGTGCCCATCTCGGCTCTGCCGATGGTGTGTCTCCACCTTCCCTAGCAGGCTTATGATGCTGGCAGAGTTTGGGGGAAGAGGTTGCTGCATGGGCCAGCCCTTCAGCTGCCACAACTGGACTTCTATTGCAGACTTCTTGGGCTATTGAGGAAGAAAAACAGTGGGGTGGGCAGAGAAACCCATTGATTTAATGGAGGGAAAGAAGGCACAGTGTGCCAGTCCTGGCTTAGTCATGTGTACTGGATCAATGGAGCAGCTCCACAGTGGGATGGCCCAGTCCCAGGCTTTGCACTTCCCCTTTGAGTGCTCTGAGACAAGAAGATGGGCAGAGCATACCAGAGCTGAGCAACAAGTGCAGCTCATATAGATGCTAGCCCAGTGTCCAGCTACTTGTAAGAGCTGTCCCCATCCACAAACCAACAGTGAAATGCACAAACTCTATCCATGTCTGCTGTCCTCCAAGCTGGTTAGGCATACAAATAAACCTCTGCCTGTAGCCTCACCCTTTTGGTCTAACCTGTCTCTTCAGGTAAAAGATCTTGCTCTGGCCAGTGGCCTTCCAGTACCTCATGAGATCTGTCTGATCACTGCAGCCTCTGCCATGCCTAGCTGTGTCTTTCACCCTAAATCAAAGCCTTCCAGTGCTGCAGCCCAGTCAGTCCTTTTCTCAAAGGACTTTGCCATTTCTGTGCAAAGAACCCACCTGCTGTCTATTGGTGAGGGCAAGCGTCCAGGCTGTGAAGCCAGTCCCAGGCTCCACTGAGATCAGATGGACATGGAAACGGCCGTAGGCAGCTTCATCTTGGGTGGGCCAGAACTCCACATATGTCTGGCAGGGGAGACACATGCATGATCACACACAGACCCAGCCTGCATGCCTGGCAGAGCTCAGCACCTCATATGGATGGGCACCAACCCCTCTACTGCAACCCACAGTGTCCACACAGGTAGTCGGCCTGCCAGGACCGATGCACAGTGCAGCAGCCAGAGTAATAAAGTTCCCACTTGAGAGGACATCTGGGCAAGGACAGCAAAACCTGAGGAATTCTCCCTTGCTACGAGACTCAGGACACATCTCTGCTGCAGTGCCATGGTGCTGGGACTGTCCTTGGCTGTCCACAAGCTTGCAGCAAACAGAGCTCTCAGGAGAAAAACCGTGCAAGGACAAAAGCAGAAAACATACTGCCCGGTCCCACAGAAAGCTGGGGAGGAGGGGAAGACTGCGTGTGGGAGGCTGACCTTGTCCAGCTCCTGCAGCTCGTTCAAGACAACCACTGAAGTGCAGGTGTAATCCCAGACCAGAGCCCAGAAATCCACCAGCGTGGTGGCAAAAGGCAGCTGGGTGACGATGAGCCTGTCCTCCTCTGTGTACGTCTGGGTGTAAGGAAGGAAAAAGTCACACAGTCCAGCCCCTGAGAGACCCCCTTGGCAGCGTGAGCTACTCCCTGCCTCTTTGTGGCCCGGGCTGCGCAGGCCTGGGGCAGACCCCAAGAAGACGCAGGGCACGGTGTCAGAGCAGCCCCGCAGGACACGGTGTCAGAGCAGCCCCGCAAGGGCACGGTGTTAGAGCAGCACCGCAGGGCACGGTGTCAGAGCAGCCCCGCAGGACACGGTGTCAGAGCAGCCCCGCAAGGGCACGGTGTTAGAGCAGCACCGCAGGGCACGGTGTCAGAGCAGCCCCGCAGGACACGGTGTCAGAGCAGCCCCGCAAGGGCACGGTGTTAGAGCAGCACCGCAGGGCACGGTGTCAGAGCAGCCCCGCAGGACACGGTGTCAGAGCAGCCCCGCAAGGGCACGGTGTTAGAGCAGCACCGCAGGGCACGGTGTCAGAGCAGCCCCGCAGGACACGGTGTCAGAGCAGCCCCGCAAGGGCACGGTGTTAGAGCAGCACCGCAGGGCACGGTGTCAGAGCAGCCCCGCAGGACACGGTGTCAGAGCAGCCCCGCAAGGGCACGGTGTTAGAGCAGCACCGCAGGGCACGGTGTCAGAGCAGCCCCGCAGGACACGGTGTTAGAGCAGCCCCGCAAGGGCACGGTGTTAGAGCAGCACCGCAGGGCACGGTGTCAGAGCAGAACTGCAGGGCACGGTGTTAGAGCAGCACTGCAGGGCACGGTGTTAGAGCAGCACCGCAGGGCAGGGTGTTAGAGCAGCCCCGCAATGGCACGGTGTTAGAGCAGCACCGCAGGGCAGGGTGTTAGAGCAGCCCCGCAGGGCACGGTGTCAGAGCAGCCCCGCAGGACACGGTGTTAGAGCAGAACTGCAGGGCACGGTGTTAGAGCAGCACTGCAGGGCACGGTGTTAGAGCAGCACCGCAGGGCAGGGTGTTAGAGCAGCCCCGCAACGGCACGGTGTTAGAGCAGCACCGCAGGGCAGGGTGTTAGAGCAG
>VWZI01012420.1:17250-33294 GCA_013396835.1 Psilopogon haemacephalus
CACCCCCTTCCCTTGTGTCACTTTGTAAAGAGCTAGTTTTCTCTGCAAGCCGTTTCTGGACGCTTCTTTTAGAATCGTAGAACCAGGCATGGTTGGAAGGGACCGCAAGGATCATTCAGTTCCAACTCCCCTGCCATGGGCAGGGACACTCTACCCTAGATCAGGCTGCCCGCAGACTCACCCAGCCTGGCCTTAAACACCTGCAGGAAAGTGGCCCAATCCACCCCCCCGGGCAGCCCGTTCCAGCGCCTCTCCTCTTTTCCCCCTCTCTCCCTCCCTCCTGCCTCCTTTTTGGATTCTTAAAGTGACAGTTTATGCAGTATAGGCATGGATATGTGAACAATACGAATAATTAATAATAACCATGAGGGGTATTAAGTAATTACAACATTAAATAGCAAGTAATTATAATATGATATATTAAGCAATAATTATACTAAAATATTATAGCCAGTCACTAATTATCACATAATATGATAAATTGTAATTAATTCTAATAATAGAAGGTAATATTGAAAACTTGGATGGGTGAATGGGAAACTGCCTACATTACAGTCGTCGTGCAGAGGTTGGTGCTGGTCTCTTCTCACAGGTAAACAGTGATTAGAACAAGAGGGAATGGCCTCAAGCTGAGACTGGGTAGGTTTCGACTAGATATTAGGAAAAAAAAATGTTTCACAGCAAGAGTAGTCAGGCATTGGAATGGGCTGCTCAGGTTGGTGGTTGAGTCACCAACTCTGGATGTGTTTAAAAGTCGTCTGGAGGTGGTGCTTGGGGATAGGGTTTAGAGTGCACCTTGTAGAGTAGGGCTATTGTCTAGACTTAGTGATCCTGAGGGTCTTTTCCATTCTGAATATTCCTGTGATTCTGTAATTACTAATTATAATAACACATAAATAATAATAAACAAGTCACAGAATGATTTAGGACTTTTTCTATGTACCATGGCATTTTTAAAAAGAGCTCTACGTTATATAAAATCTTTTCTGTTTTCCTTCAGGGATTAGATTTTAACATAGTCTTTTGATTTGGTATAGATTTCTAGTGTTAGCATAGGTAAGGTTGAAAGTTTAGAATAGGGGTTTTATAGAAGGCTTATGGTCTTTTCTTTGTGCTAGCAATAATGTTTTACAATAAGGATTATGTCAGGATTTAGAAGAACAGGAAACTTACTACAATACAGTGGCAAGAGCCCAGTAGGCCAAAGTTGCAGGATTAAGTTTTCACACATATACCAAGATCTAACTGGCTAAAAACTAGACAGAAAGATCACACCTATGGAGTCACATACTGAGTTTGTTTTGCAATTAGCAAAGTGCAAGAAGAAAATAAAGCAGATATCAGACCTTCCTGCTCAGCACATAATATGCACTCGTTTCACAAGAAAAGCATTCCCTATAACATCACAGCACAGGCAACAGTCACACATGCTTTAGCCTGGAAAGGGTCAGGAGGTTTGTTAGTGTAGGGAACGGATGCACTTGTGTTTTGTCACTTACAGGTCCTCAGTGGATACCAGCAAGAAAAATCAAGCCATGTCACAAGCTGAAGAGTTCAGTTTTGCCTAGTTCTGCAAAGGTCAGTCAATGCAGAAATTGGCATGTAGGCAAAACACCCCTAGGAACCTCACAGCCACCAGCATCTTCAAAACCCCTGTTGCATCTTGTTGCGATTATTCTGCTAATATAGATATGCCTCTGACTTGCCACAATAGCCATTTCTTAACAGATCAGGTACATGAGGCTCTGCATTGGCAAGCAGGTAAAAGGACTAGGGCCAACAAAACACCTCCCATCAATGGTCAGAAGCAAGACTGGGCTGGTATCTGTGTTTGCCACTAAGAAGATCCTCTAGCTCTGCTGTTGACTGTGACTGAACAGGCGCTGAGTGGTGGAGACGTGTGCCACACCAGACCTTGACATGAGAGGTAGACTTCTCTGTTACAAAGAGAGCCATCCAAGAGAGGAGCGCAGGCCAAGCAACCTGTGGTTGGCACAAAGTCCCATGCACCTGAATAAAGGCTAAATGCAGTGATGGCCATGCCTACAAGCTGGAAGTTGACTAACCTAAGACTGATCACATGTTGTGCTGAATTGAGGCTGGTGGTATTGATCTCAGACTGATTGTGTTTAAATGAAACCAGAAGACATCTGAATTAGGACTGAATCCTGTGGTTGCCATGGACTCAAAATTAAAAAACAAAACACAGGGAGTGCAGGCATGACAGGTTGCTAAAACTTTTTATGTTCCAAATTTTTATATTCTCAGTTGTTTTGTGGGTTTTTTTTAAAGGAAAAAAGGGACTGTTGTAAAAAACCTGTTACTGGACACAGCTTCAATTAGACATGATTCACTGCAAAACAGAGATGCTATAGATTTCTTGTCATTAGCACAAGGTCATGAGTGTGGAGAATTTGATGGAATGTGCTGTATGAATCTCTCTGATCACTGTATCAATTCATGCAAGTGTCAGAGATCTGCAAGAAGAAGTCAGAGAGTTAAGGAAGGATGAGGGGTTTAGGTGGTTTGATAACTTGTTCATAAATCTGACAGAATGGATAAAACTGCTGTTGAGGCCTAGGATGCTTGCTAATATTTCTCTGTATATTAACCTGTGTTCTGTGTCAATTGAACAATGAAGCAGGTTCTTTTTTATTAACAAAGAAGGAGGAAACGTGGGGATTACATCTGCTGGATAAAAAGGACAAAACTCTGCTTGTGAGCATGAAACTGTGGGGGTATAGAGATTTGCTGTGCTGGTCTGGAGAAAGTGTCTGTTTGTAGGTTGTCCTGACCTCCTAGATAAGGAAGTAATGACGCCTTTGAGATAGTGAGGAAATAGTGCTTGTTTTATGTTAGATAAAGACACAGCTGTTCCCTGTTATGCTGTCTGTATAATTCCATCAGCCACCTTAAGGGTATATAAACCCTCAGGTATTTTAATAAAAGGTCCTCGACCACAAGATTGGAGTCCATTCCTCAATCACCATTACACTTCCCTGGACAGCTTGTTCCAGTGCCTTTTGGTGGGGAATTTTCTTCCTATTGTTCAGTCTAACCCTCCCCTGGAACAACTTGAGGTCAGGTCCTCTTGTCCTATCACTTGCTGGGAGAAGATACTGCCCCCTATTTTGTTCCAACCTCCTTTCAGATAGTTACCGAGAGTGATAAGGTCTCCCATCAACACCTACGCTGGGAGCAAAGCAAAGCAGGGAAGAAAGCAAAGCCTGTGCTTTGGGAAAGCACAGGCTGAGATAATTTCTCTACCTTGTTCTGCTCCACTAAGCCCGTCAGCATCACTATGACTGAGATATTCTCCTGCCAAACCATCTGCCAGAAGTCCACCACCGTTCCAGGCAAGGGGCCTTGAGAAGGAAGAGGAGAGCCCTGAGTCAGTGTTCAAGCAATAGGTGAGTAACTGCTCCCAGGCACAACTCAGACATTCCCAGGCTATGAGCAGCTCTGGACTGCCTTATGCTCAGGGACTAACATGGCACAGCCTGGGCATAGCAGCAACTGCCAGGGGGACACCTTGGTGAGCCTAGGATACAGCACTGCTGCTTCGGGAACTCCTCCATTCAGACCCTCCAGATGAATATGAGTCACACACACATTTAGGGTTCTGTTTCTTGAAGGGCATTTCTGGAGCTTTCCAAGGAACCTGAGACCTGCTTGCCACATGCTTCATGGGGCAGACAAACATCCCAGCTTCAGAATTTTTGAAGGACTCTGCCTTAAAGTGCACTGAGTGCAGATATGTCAGGCACTTGCAAGTTTGTCCCTGTCAACACCAGCTGCCAAAGGGAACAAACTAGGTTTGTGAGTGGAAGGACCATGTCCTCAGCCTGGGCAACACAAAGACTGCCTCGAGCTGGCCACTGCCAAATTACCACTAAGGCCTTCTAAGCCCTGCAACAGCCATAACCACTGTCCAGGACAGAGACCTAGGAGATACAGGGCCTTGGACTGAGCCATTGACAGCTCCTGGACTTCTGTACCAGTTCCCCACTCCTCAAAGTGCTCAGAGCAGTAACTGACATCCAAGCATTAAAGCTGGAAGCACCTACCTTGAGCTGCAATGAAGAAACGTGGGCTTCGGTAGCTCTGTGGGAAGAGATTAGTACAGCTCTGATCACATGGGCAAAACATTTAACAGGGAATGAAATAAAGGACCCAGCCCCACGGACATCAGAGCCCAGCACCCTTGGCACAGCATGCCTCACAGCACCACTCCTGGTCACCACAGAGAGTAGGTACTCAGACTGCATCTTGGCTTCTGTCCCTTCATGTGGGTGCCTTGCTTGTTAGAGATGCAAACTGCACACAAACCCAGAGTACTCCAGGCAGCTCAGAGAGGATGCATGGGAAGTGACACCCCAAAATCTGCCAACAGTTGAAGGTAACAATTGGGGTAAGCCATGTGAGCAGGACTGTCCTCATTCAGCCAGGCACCTCTCCTGTGCTGCCCAGAAACCTCTACCCTGCCCAGGGTACCTTGCTACCTACATCCACATAGCTGGCATTGATGTAGCCATTCCCGGTGTCAGACGGCTGCAGCACCACACGACAGTGATCATCTGAAAGAGAAAGTACGTGGGAGATGGTGGACTGTCTCTCTGGGGCAGTGACAAGGTGACTGCTTAAAGAGGGGGATGTAATTTAGGAAAGGCCAGAACCTCCACTCTCAGCAGCGCTCCAGGCCCCAGGACATGTTTAGAGGTAAAGAAAAGCGAGTGAGATGAAAGGTCACAGGACAAGTCAGGAAGTACAGTGTGTTTTTAGGGAAGATTGCTGGTGCAAGGGCCAAATATTCACACCACATGGGACCCAGAGGAGCTTTAAATTTTGATAGAAAAGTGGGTCACTCCTTCCACGTTCCCACAAACAGCCACCTCTGGATGGCAGTGTTGAGCATCAACTAACAGCAGGAGCAGGAACACGATGAACGATTACGCTTACAGGGAGATTTGAGGTGTAGAACGAAGATTCTCCAACTGGATATAAAACAATGGGGCAAACACTGATTTTGGAACATCCCTCTGGGTTTCAGTGGCAATAGAGGGTAAGCCAAGGAACTCAGCACTGCTGAAGAGCTTGAGAGGCACCTACACCAGCCCATGCTGCCAGTACCAGCCCAGCCCAGCCAGTATATGCTGTACTGCCCAACTACCTCCAAGTACCTATGAAGATCTTTGCTTACATGGGATGATGCTCTTGTAGCGGTTCTTGTTCTGATTACACAGCTCATTCCCAGTATTGCAGGGATGCAACAAAGTGGAGGACAGTTGCTGCAGAGGAAGAAGTCAAGCCCACTCTGTACTGCCACATGTTCTGAGGCTGGCCAAGGCCAGCTGCATCACACACCCAGGGAAGGGCTGAGGGCTGGGTGAACCAGGTGGGAAAGCAAAGCCAAATCAGACCTGGTACTCTCTCAGGCGCCCAGCACCATGTGTGTCAACTAATTCATCCTCTGTCTGCTCTGCTTCTATTTCTGTCCTCTTAAAACTCTTCAGAGCCTCCAGCAGTTCCTCCACTGGGATCTGTGTGTTTATCTTGCACACACCTGTGAAGAACATGAGGTCAGGAGTTTAGTATGCACACAGTGGCTGGCTCTGGAGCTCTGCAGCTGAGACTGAGCTGGCATTAAGGTGTTCAGGAGACCATCAAACCCTGGGTTGTCCCTCCCTACAGAGGTCCCTTTATACTGGGAAGCATCCCCATACCAGCCAGAGCTGAACTTCTTGTTCCTGTAAGAGCCTTACAGAGCCTGTGAGCACTCTGCCTGTGCTTTTTAACAGATGACATGTACAGACAAAGCATGCAGGGCTTCTGCTCATACTGCACCTCCTTGACTTGTTTGCAGGGGGATAGCGCTGCTGTTCTCCAAGGTCTTTGAACTCTTTTGCTTTCGCCTGCAAAAGAGGAAGTCAGACCCATAGACCAGCATAAGAGAGAGACAGAGAAGAAGCTGTTTCCCATGTAACAGCCCTACCTCCCACTCAGAGTCCACTTGGGCACTCCTTGGGAGGGCAAATGCTGGATGTCTCAGAGAGAGCAGGAGAGATGAGGCACATACTGACCTGAAGAGCATGAAGAGCAGCAAAATCCCCAGTGCCAGGAGTGCAGCAACCACTGCTAATGCCATAACTGTGGGCATCCTGCTCAGCAGAGGAACTGACTCCTGCCCTGCAACCAGCAAAGCCCAGGCTTAAGCTTGTGCACTTGCTAAAATGGTTGTTGGGAGATGATGTAGGGGTATGGGATGCAAATCAGCTTTGCTTATCTCCCACAGCAGGCTTTGTGCTTGAAAATAACTCAGTTGGTGTGGGTCTTTTCCATGGCCTGAAACCAGTGAGGCATTTACATTTCTGGGCTTGCATGTGCACAGGGTCAGCACTAGGACTAGAAAGACAATATGCAGTGATGGCAAGCATAATGCACCATCCAGTTGCCACTGGGGATCACACCAGTTGAAGCACTCAAAGGCTGCCCAAAGGCAATCTACATTGATAACCTAGAGATCAAGAGAACTTCCATGAAGATGGAAAAAAGACAGTGAAACCTCACCACACCTGCATTCAACCACCTCCCCTCCATGGGAAGAAGCCAGGCTGGGAAAGTGGAACAGGTGGGAAAAAGGATCAGGCAGTAAGGAGCCCACTTACCGACAGAGAAGCTGTAGCAGACACAGGTGAACTTCTCTGCCTGTTGGAGGAGACGATAGGGAGACCTCAGGCCTCTCCTGCCCCACCAGCTGCCCTGGAGGCAAAGGCTTCCCAGACACAGCCACCAAATGCTGTGGCTGTGGCCAAAGGGCCGTGGGACACTGTGTTGCCAAGGCAGCCAGGCCGTCAGCACAGGGGCTGTGAAGAGAGCCCTTGCAGCACTGAGCAAGGCCAGCAAGGGTCCCGTCCCCGGCCGTCAGCGTCCCCAGAGAGCAGGACCCCTCCGATGGGTACCTGCTGCGAGCGCTGGACGAGGCGCAGAAGGGCAACGTAGTCCCAGCCCGGGCGGAGGGCAGCGTTGTGGTAACCTTGCCCGTGGGTGCCGTCGCCCAGCACGAAGTCAATGGGGGCTGTGAGGTTGAGCAGGGCGGCCACGTAGGTGGCAGGCTGCCAGGTGGCGTTGAAGGGCTGCGGCTCGGCCGAGCAGGCATCTTCCAGCGCCGTGAGGTTGTGCTTGGCGGCCACAAGGAGCTGGAGGTGCCTGTGAGGCAGGGCGGTGAGAGGGCTGGGGGAGATGGGGGTGGGCAGAGCAGGACGGAGGTGCCGGTGGGGAGAAGCATCTCGGGGCTGCCGGGGGCTGGGCTGGCCTCACCTGGGCTCGTCGGGACGGGCGATGGGGCGGAGGGGCAGCACGGCTGTGCCCGGCGATGGGGAAATGTGGTGCACGCTGCGGCAGGTGAGGTTGAGAGGCTGCGGAGAGCCTGGAGAGAAGGCCCCGGGGCTGGGCGTGAGCGGGCAGCGCGGCAGGGGCCGTGCGGGGAGCAGGGGCAGCGGCAGGCAGCGCAGGCAGCGCAGGCAGCGCAGGCTGCGGGGCACAGCCGCTCGGTGCGCAGGCTGCCGGCGCTGGGCGGGAGGCCGCGGGGCTGGGGCCGGGGGC
Organism: Psilopogon haemacephalus; assembly: GCA_013396835.1. NCBI lineage: Eukaryota > Metazoa > Chordata > Aves > Piciformes > Megalaimidae > Psilopogon > Psilopogon haemacephalus. The sequence continues at coordinate 24,853 of VWZI01012420.1, forward strand.
GGCGAGGCTCACCCGNGGCAGCGGATGCTCGGTGGCAGAGCCGCCCAGCCGCAGCCTCTCCATCCGCAGGAAGCCTCCGTCCCGCTCGCTCCAGCTGCTGATGTTCAGCTGGGGACAGGGCACAGAGCCGCAAGGCAGCCGCTATGGACCCTGCTCCCGGCACACCGAGGCACAGCAAAGCTCTCGCAAGCAGGGGGGTTGCGACTGGATGGTCTTTGCGGTCCCTTCCGACCCTGACCGATTCTACGGTTCTGTGATCTCCTCTTTGCCCGCTCCTCTGGTGCGAGTGTCGCAGAGAGGAGCCGGCAGGAGCCTTGGCTCATGCAGCTCACCTCGAAGCAGACAGGGGGAGGACAGGAGGAATGTGGGGGCAAGAGGCAGAGCAGCTGCCTCGGTGAGCGGAGGATCAAGGCTGAGGGAAGAACTGAGGGCAAGAGGGAGGCTGCTCCTTTAAAGAGGGGCATAGACGTGTAAGGAGCCCGGGCCCAGCTCCCTGCTACGGAATGGCAGCAGCACAGGCACTGCGCTGAGATCCTGCCCTGCACTTCTCTTTCCTTCTGTGGAAGATTGCCCTCCGAAGGCTTTGCCGGCATTAAAGGGGGAAGAGAGAGTTGGCACAAGGGCTGCAGGTGGAGGCTCCTCCTCATTTCCAGCACTCCATGGGAATTTGTCATGCGGCCCTGGAGCATCTTTGCTGCTGTCAGGAACTTGTGGAAATGGCTTGTGGGCAATATGCTGGGAAGGAGCTAAGTGAGAGCAGAGAAGAAAGGATTCTCCTGCCAAGGACTGACCCCCGGGAGCAGGCAGGCAGCTGCAGCTGACCCAGAGGTTGCTGTTTCCCCCCAAAGAGAGCCAAGTGGAGCACGCAGCACAGGTGTGCCTGGGTGCCTGGCACCCCATGTTGAGGCCTGAGCTGAGGGAGGCCACAGGCCTGGCTGGTGAGGCTCTGACCCCTCCCCAGGGCTACAAGGCTGTGCTGTGGCAAGAGCCCCAAACCCACAGAGGGTGCAGGCACCTCTGGCACTGATCTAACCCCAAAGGAGCGGTGCAAGCCTGCGAGAAGGAGAGGGATTTCAGGGGGTGACTCACACCACAGGCTTTCCTGTTGCAGGAAGCCTATGCAAGCGTTGCAGGAAGCCTCAGGAGGCCACCCCAGCAGAGCTGTCACCCAGTGTGCAGACCAAGGCAGAAGCTGCCCAAACCTCAACCTGAGCAGAACCCCCTGGGGAAGCCTGGAGGGCAGGGAGCAGCCACCACCTCTTTGTGGGCAGCTCCATAGCACCAGGAGTGTCTGAGGGGAGACAGCAAACACTGATGCTCCTGACAGCCAAATACGCTCCCACTCTGCCTGGTACCTGAGGGACTCATGACTTTCCCTCCCCGTGGTCCCCAGACTGCTGCAGAGACTCCCAGGCAGGGAGGTGCCAGACAAGGTAAGGAGGTTACAGGCAGTCCATGGCCTCCTGGTACCTGTATTCCAATGATCTCCCCTTTGCAGGAGGGCAGTTCCTTCCACCTGAGGGAACCAGTGTTGGGATCCAGCCGCAGCTTCTCTGGTTTGTCAGGCACTGGAAGCACAGCAGGATGCAGTCAAGCACAAGTACAGTGAGGAGGGGCTGAGGCCAGAGGAGGGTGCAGGCAGCTCTTGGCCACAGAGGCACCCTTCAAGTAGGGTTTGTTCTCCAGGAAAGCTCCATGTGCTGCAGCAGCAGGAAGAGGAGGGGATGAGTAAGGAGAGGCCATGCACTGCACCAGGACTCTGCACAGGCCCTTGTCCAGAGCCACACAGGCTCCGAGCAGCCCTGATGCCAGAATCATTGCTGCTCAGAGCAGATACCTGAGCTGAGTTGCCAGCTGAAGAGGACATTTTTCTAGCTCCCCTCTTGTGACACAATACAGGACTGTCTCCTGTAGCCCTGTGCACATACCTGTTCCCTCTGTCCTGATCAACTCTGTAAAAAGGATTGTGCTGGGGTGCAGGGTGATGGTGATTCTGTAGTCAGTGAAGGGCTGGAGAAGAGGACACGAAAATGTTCCCTCCTGGCCATGTAGTGTTTCCTCTCCCTCTACCTCCTCAGGCATGCAGGGAGGGGATGGAATCTGTGCCAGGCGGCACATGGCCTGCATGTTCTGGCAGGCACCTGGGAGCCCACAGGTCCAGTTGACTCTGATGCTGGTGCTGGAAATCTCCCAGGTCCTGGGGTCAACCTGGAAGACCTCTGTGAAAGACACATTGCAAGAGGATGACTTCCTTAAGGCCCCTTCCCTCCCAGCCTTGCAAGTGTGCTGCAGCCAGGAGGCTCTGCTTCCCACCCATCTGGATGGGAGGGAAAAGGATAGGCAAGGAGCAGGAAATTTGGAGGTCACACTGGGCTCAGAAGGTGGACATCACCTTTTGGGAGAATTTCCCAAGAGAAGTAACCTCTCTCCATCCACTGAAACATTTGGACATTGAGGGGGAACAGAGGGAAGCATAGAAACAGTGTGTCCCCAGCCAAGCTATGTCCCAGCTCACATGCAAAAATGAAGGGCTCCTTCTGCCCTCACAGCCTTTGAGGCATGTGGTTGCAGTCATCCTCTGGTTCCATGGGAGAGCATAACTGGGGCATATTGCACAAGCTGCTACCACAGTAATCATACCTCACAGCACTGGACCCATGGGAAAATCATGAACGTGCCATGCTCCTTTTCACCCAGGTACACTCCCAGCATCCTGCCCCAGGAGAAGAACCATCCTGCTCATGATGTCTTGCTTACCAATGCAGCTCACACTGGACTGAATGGGGATCCAGCCACCTCCACTGCCCTTTCCAAACCAAGCTTCTCCATATGCAGGTTTCCAGTGATTTGCAGACTGTGCTTTTCCTGTACATTTGACATGGGTGAAGGATGCCTGGAAACCATCAGGACAGCTTAGCATCACTTCCTTATTTTTCTCATAGTTGTCCTGGTCTGGTGTGAGCTGGACACTCAGGTTCCACTGAGGCCTTTTGCATGTATCTGGCAGAGGTGAAAGTGAGCATTAGTTGGAGTGGGAGTTGACAAAGTGGGACAGGGGCAAGTAGTGGGATATCATTAATCACTTAGTTTGGGGTTAAGAGGGCTCTTACCAAAGCACTCCACACTGGACTGAATGGGGATCCAGCCTCCTTTGCTATCCTTTCTATGCCAAACTCCTCTGTGTGTGGTTTTCCCGTGACTGATAGACTGGACTTGGCTTGAGCACTTGATCTTGGTGAAGAGTGGATGCAAACCATCAGTGCAGTTCAGCACCACTTTTTCATTCTTCTTGTAAATCTGCTTTTCTGGTGCCAGCTGCAGTCTTGAATCCCACTGTGGCCTTTGGCATATTTCTGGCAGAGGTGAAAGTAGGTGTTAGGTGGGCTGGGAGGTGATGAGGTAAGGCATGAGCAAGTAACAGGAGAGAAATGCCCAGCAATCCTTCCAGTCTCTGAAGGAAGGAGGAAGATAGTGTCCATCTATCAGATTCTGACTCACAGATGAAGCTTGTTGGAAGAGAGCACTCTGTGCACTCATCCATGAAGTCCTCTATCCATGCAGTTCTGTCTCTTGACATTCTTAGCTGTCTCCCACAGCCTCAAGTAGGGAGGTTCTCGTGTTACCTACCTGTGCACAGCCATCCTCATGTTCAGCATGGCTATCTCCAACTAAGGACAGCTCTGTTCCTGCCTGTGGCAGCCCTGCATCCCCACCACTTGAAGAGGGCATTGATCTTTCCCCAGGTGCATCCCCCACAGCCTCCAGCCCCAGTGCCAAGGGGGGACTCAAGGCTCCCTTCAGTTCACTCCACTCCAACTCCTGTCACTACAGGAGTCCCTCACCTACACTGGCAGGCAGGGGCACGAGCAGCCCTGTGCACTCCAGGGTGGCACCTGGAGGTGCAGCAAGGACCAGGGCATTTTTCTGCTAGCTCTGGGTCATATTCCAGGCCCTGGGACCCGTATGGATGGCCCCATGCTTGGCTTGCTCATTGCTTGGCTAGCACTACTTTTGTCTTCAGTTTGGACTGTCCTCTTCAACAGTTTGCAGAGGCAACACAGCACCAAGAAGGGACTGTGATGTGCCTGCAGCTCAGTCAGGCAATGTCACACCTGGCTATTGAGGGTGAAGGGAGAGAGGGGACATTGGAGAGCTGCTGCTGCTTCACTTACCAATACATCCTATGGCCTCCTCAGCATGCATCCAGGCACCTGTGCTGTTCCTGCCCCACCAGGCACCTCGATAGCCTGGTTTCCCAAAATCCATATTCTGAAACTCTGTTGCACATTTGACCACGGGGAAGGTTGGCTTGAGATCTCCATGGCAGGTCAATGTCACTTCTTCATTTGATAGGTAAATTTTTTTTTTTGGTGAAAATTCAAGTCCTTCATCCTGCTTGATTTTTGGGCACTTTTCTGTCGGGGAGAAAGTGAGATTCCTCCTCAGGGAGAGGGCATGCTCAAGGTAAGAGGAGGACTGAGGCTTTGCCGTGATTGATGGTAGTGCCACCATTCAAGGAAACCCAGGGGCATCCATCCGCAGGAAAGCAGTGTGTGCCTGGGGCAAGGTGGTGATACTGGACACTGTGAGAGGGTCAGCTGAGGGGCAGTATCTGGCCTCCTACTTGTGCATGGCCAGCAACTCGGGAATAGACTGGGAGAAGATGAAGAGAAAGAGAAAAAACCTCTCCCACACTGAAGCTTCTGTCCCTTCCTCAATGCTCCCAACTGGAGCCTTTCTCTAGCCTCTGGACAAGGTGTCTCACGCATATGGCAAAAAATATCCACAGTCTCTCCCATGGAGAACTGCAAATGGCAGTGGTGACCTACTGCTCCCTCACTTACTTGTGGTGCAGGTCAGGTTCTTTGCCAGCCCATGCCACATTCCCAGGGTGTCCTTCATTTCCCAAGCATCCTTCCAACCTGGAGATGGTCTTTTTGCACATCGGATCACAGCAAGAGGAGGAGAGTCCTCCTTAAAGCAGCTCAGTGTCACCTCTTCATCGAGCCCGTAGAACTTCTGTTCTGGGGTAAAGTGGAGGTTCAAATCCCACTGGGGCTTCTGGCATCTCTCTGCACAGAGGAAGAGGAGCAGGTGGAAACCAGAAAAAGCTGAGCTTATTGTAGGATCTATTGCCTTAATTTTGACACTGTCCAGCTCCTTTGTTTACCACACAAAATTTCAAATTCCTCTCTTGCAGCCTAGGGCAGAGTTAAGGGTGGCAGCAAGCTGCACCAGGAGCAGTCCCATTCATACCTCCTGATGTGTAGGCTTCCCCGTTCAGGTTCTATTTGGGTAAGGCTCCTCCATAGCCTTGAAACAGAGGTCCTTCCACATACCTCAGACAAATGCTCAGGCACTGTTTGAAGGCACAGAGCTTACAACAGCTTCTAGTAACAGGACCCCTTCCCAGGAACACAGCCCAGCAGCTGCCTGGAACAAAGTGCTAAGAGAAAGGCTTCCTTGGCACAGCCATGGCAGGGGGGATAGCCAAAAAGTCTAGTTCTTTCATTCCTGGACTGTCATTCAGGTGAAGGTGAAGCACAACTGTGTCACTAGCTCAGGACCCTGAGGCCAGAGTGGGGAGAAGCTGTGCTTATCCATGCAAGTGGCAGTCCCATTCCACAAGGCCTGAGTCCCTCTGGAAATGCATCTGATCTAGTGGACTGATGGCACATGACCCACAGCAGAGCTCAGCTGCACCAGTTTGTTCAAGGTGTAGGTGCTCTGGTTTGGGGTAAACTGCAGCTTGGGGTCCTAGATGGAGGGAGCTTTACATCTCCCTGTGTGGACACGAGGGAGAGCCCTGAGGATCACTGTGATCCTGTAGTGACTTTGAGGGTGAAGAGACTCCATCCAGAGCGGTGCTGGTCCCCCTCACTTCAGAGGTATGGCAGAGGTACCTCGCATTATGATGCCTCAGAGTTCTGAACCTTTATCTGCAGGACCTCTCTGCCCATCCATGTGCTGTGGAGGGATCCCAGCCAGCTGAATCCATCAGCCCAGTGGATGCTGCTCTTGCCCAGGCTCTTTTCCTCAAAGGGAGGAGCTAAGGCAATGCACCACTTCCAGTGAGTCTCTGCTGACACAATTCACCTCCACTGCTGTCATCCTGCTCGTCATCACCTGCTCACACCCACGTGCAAATTTATTCAGAGCAAAAAGCCTACTCAGGTTGCCAACTCACTTTTGTTCTGCAGGCTACACTTGCTATTTCCTCTTCACCATCCCTTGCCAAACATACCCTCTTGCTCCAAGGACTGGGACCTCCTGTCCCATATCCTCCTGTCCTCACCCAGATGGGGCAACAGTCTACATTTGCTTTAGCGGAAAGGACTAGGCTGCCCCAGTCTTGACCTTCAGTGCAAAGTGAGTTTGTTGCTTTTCCTTTATTGTTTCCACACCTCCCAGTAGCTGTGAGGAACACATATCTCACTGGTAGCACAGGACATGGCAACCCACTGGGCAGGGAGTAAGGAGGAGAAGAGTCTCTTTCACGTGCAACTGGGAGCTCCTCAGCCTGGAGAAGAGAAGGCTTCAAGGAGACCTTACAGTAGCCTTCCAGTGTCTGAAGGGGGCCTGCAGGAGGTCTGGGAAAGGACTGTTCACAAGGTCTTGTAATGACAGGACGAGGGGGAATGGGTTTAAATTGGCAGAGGGGAGACTTAAACTGGCTGGTAGGAGGAAGATGTTTGCAGTGAGAGTGGTGAGACACTGGCACAGGTTGCCCAGGGAGGTTGTGGCTGCTCCCTCCCTGGAGGTGTTCAAGGCCAGGTTGGATGAGACCTTGAGTGACCTGTTCTAATGGGAGGTGTCCCTGCCTATGGCACAGGGGGGTTGGAACTGGATGATCTTTGAGGTCCCTTCCAACCTAAACCATTCTATGATTCTATGAACCCACTGACAAAGGTGCAGATTTCAAAAGACATCTGGGACAGATTGTCTTCTCACAAACACCAGTGCTCTGCTGGCAGGGTGTTGCAGCTCTGCATCAGTCCCTGCCCTGTCTGAGCCTTGCACTGAAACTTTTAGTATCCTTGGTGCATCAAAGCATTTGCTGCTAATACACCCATGAATGAGCCTCTCTAGAGTGTTTTTGGCCTTGTATGGTGCTTCCTTAGAGATACAAGCCAGGAGTAATGCTGTGTTTTAAACAGGCCACATCTCATGCTTGCTGCTTTAGAGGTGTAATACAATGCAGATTTACAAAGGAGAATAATCTTTGTTTAACATGTAGGATTTTTTTCTTTTTTTTTTTTTTTTTTCCTTTAAACTGAAAGGTGAAGTTTCTGTATGCTGAAGTTAAAATGCATTCAGCATTACACTAGTTACTCAGACTTTTAGGATTGATTCAGCCTTTGTCTTTGTAATGGGCAGTTTGTTAAAGTACAAGTAAATAGATGCTACGTAAGTCTCCCTTGTCCTGAAGTGGGTGTGAAGGGACCCTTTGGACTGAGCTGGTACAACAGCCACAGATTTCTGACTAGGCTCGACATCTTCATCAGAACTCCAGTGAATCACTTCTCCTAAACTTGAGCATTTGTCAGCCCTTTGCCAGAGACATCATCATCTTTTGCCTTTTTTTTTTTTTTTTTTTTTTTTTTTAGGTGAAGAGGACCTGACAGAGGCACAGTTTTTCTCTCCAGGTCTTCTTCAGCCCTCCTGTCAGTATCTGCTAGGATGGTGTGGTGGGATGCTGCTGTGATCCACGGTTTCCAGGGCAGCATCAGGCACCAGCAGATGGCTGAAATGTGCTTCTGTAAAGGCCTCACATGTTCAAGCAGTGTGTCAGTGGCCATGTCTGCCCTCTGGGCACAAAGATCACACTAGTGACCAGTCCCACAGGCAAATCCTCTTGCTCCTTTCTTGTACCTAGCTGTTCCAGCAGAGCCCCTTGCAAGCATCACTGCTGGAAAGACAGGGTTCAGTCAAGATGCACAGACCGGGTGGGACACCTCTGTCCTCACCCTGCTTCTTACACTCCTTCTCCAAACACTTGGTAACCTTTGCTATGGGGGACTGCTCCCTGGAGCAAAGGAGTGGCTGTTTGTGTGCTTTGGTGGCTGCTGTGGGAGGCTGAGTGGCACACAGGAGTCAGAGGGTATCTCCAGTAGGCTGGAGCTCAGCGCTTGTGCAGATGAAATGGATACACAGACCTGTGCACGAGGGGACAGGACATGGGGCCCAGGTCAACCTCTTGAAATTCAACAAGGCCAAGTGTAAGGTCCTGCACCTGGGTTGCTGCAATCCCAAGCACAGCACCAGGCTTGGTGGGGAATGGCTGAGAGCAGCCCTGAGGAAAAGGACCTGGGGGTCTGGGTGGATGAAAAGCTCAAGATGAGGCTGCAGTGTGAGTGCAGCCCAGATAGCAACTGTGTGCTGGGCTGCAGCAAGAGCAGCTGTGGGCAGCAGGGCAAGGGAGGGGATTCTGCCCCTTGGCTC
>VWZI01012420.1:33382-47485 GCA_013396835.1 Psilopogon haemacephalus
GGCTGGGGAGGGACTGTTCACAAGGTCTTGTAATGACAGGACGAGGGGGAATGGGTTTAAACTGGCAGAGAGGAGACTTAAATGGGATGTTAGGAGGAAGTTCTTTCCAGTGAGGGTGGTGAGACACTAGCACAGGTTGCCCAGGGAGGTTGTGTCCGCTCCCTCCCTGGAGGTGTTCAAGGCCAGGCTGGATGAGGCCTTGAGTGACCTGTTCTAGTGGGAGGTGTCCCTGCCTATGGCACAGGGAGGGTTGGAACTGGATGATCTTTGAGGTCCCTTCCAACCTAAACCATTCTATGATTCTATGATTGCTGAAGAGGGGAGTGTGCTCAAAGAGAAAGGGTAAATGCTCAACTTCTAGCCTTGCAGGGACCAGTATCATTCAGGGGAGTAAAGAAATAGTCACTGGACACATTTTTTAGCCCTTTTGCTGTGGTATGAGGAGAGCTGCTCGCAGGCTGTCTGCTCCAAACTGTAGGGAAAAAAAGAAATTTCAGCGTGGAAAATGTGAATATGGTGTGGATGTGACCAGTCAGGCACCTCTCACAATGTGCAATGTGTGCTCATTGCAAAAAGCAGAATGTTTGGTGCCTGAGAAATGGCAACAAAAGGTTAGTCTCTTTGTTTTGTACAGTCAGACATCAGCTGGCTGTTTTCAGTCGATGCTATTAAAGTAATACCTTTCTTGTTAATATTGTTTATTAATACTCATGAGCATGGAAAGTATTTTCCTGAAATACCTGGACAGCCTGTCCTTGCTGCAAAGGACTTCAGAACCACTTGCTCCCTGTGATAGGACAAGGAGCAGTGGGTGTAAGTTGCAGCACAAGAGGTTCCACCTCAACACAAAGGGGAACTTCTTGACTGGAAGGGTCACAGAGCACTGGCACAGGCTCTCCAGAGAGGTTGTGGAGTCTCCTTCTCTGGTGGCTTTCAAGGCCTGTCAGGGTTGTTCCTGTGTGATCTGAGCTAGATTGTGTGGTCTTGCTCTGGCAGGGGGGTTGGCCTCGATGATCTCTTTGGGTCCCTCTCAAACCCTAACATCCTGGAGCTGGCAGGCAAAGCAAAGCTCCAATGTGCCCCAGAAGCAGACATTGGGAAGGATCAGGAGAAAGAAGAAATAACTATGCCAGTAATTTGGGCCAGGGTCCTGGGTTGGATGCTTTGCTTACCAGCAAAAGATGTAGTTTCTTACATTATATTTTATCCCATACAGAAAGACTAAAAACTGAGATCTAAAATAATCTAAGGAGCAGCAAGTCAAGTTCAACCATTTCCCCATTGTAAAGGGTTAAGCCTCACCTGGAGCCCTCTGACTCCCCCCAAGGGGTGGTCTGACCTTTCCCCAGGTGTCCTGGTTAGCCCTTCCCACTTCCTGCTAAGGATTATAAAAGGGGAGATATCTTAGCTTCTCTCTTCTCTTCTGCCCTGCTTGCCTGGAGCAACTGCTCTGCTGCCAGACCACCATGTGCTCTTCAGCCAACATGTGAGGATGGCAACCATTTTTACCTCTTGGAACTGAGACTAACTGCTTTTCATCACAAAAAGCCTGCACCCTGCTTCACCCAACATCAAAATCATCCATCCCAGCATTTGCACTCAATTGCCTTCCACGNGTTGAAGTTTTACACCTTTTTACTTCCAAATTGAATTGAGTATTTACTGGGCTTTTGGGCTCAGGGGTAGCTAGCTTAAACCCAGTACACCCAAGGCAGCTCAGCAGCTAGCAGAGACAACAGCAAAGTGTGCTGGAGTCTTGCTGTGTTTGATGCCAGGTGCTTGCTGAGAGGAGCTGAGAAAAGCAACCCTCATTTCCAGCCCCGGAGAGTGGTACTGCAAGCCAATGAGAAGACATGCAAGGGTCTTAAACGTATCTCTGTACTCATGACTAGCAACCAAAGCTGTCAGGAGGGTCTTTAAAAGCCATGGGCAGTGTGAGGCTGTGGAAGGGGCAGAGAGAACTTGGGACTGCTCTGTTTGGGAGTGGTGAAAAGGGAGAGGATGTGGCAAAGCAGGTCACTGAACCACTGCTGTGGGAAGAACAGGGAAATTGTGTCGCTTCAAACTACCTGCTCTGCCATACAAAAAGGCATCTGGCAGGGCTTTAAGGAAGGGAGGTGAAGTACTTCTTTCCTGAACCTGGGTTTTGTTAATAGGAAGTGGAAGCATAGTGGAACACACTGTTCACAGTCCCAAGGGTGTCAAGCCCCAGGGTGCTCCTCTGCAACACCTCTTAGAGTTTGTGTCCCCCACAGGACTTACTTGAGGTGCTGTATGAAGTTTGACTGACACAAAGGTTCTAAGTTTGAGTTTAGTCTTGTTTTACCCAACTTGCTCACCGCCGTTGGGTGCTGCTGCTATGCTCCTGGTCCATTACTCAATCAGCATGTAATGTCAAGCAAAGCTGATGACAAAGAGGCCAGGGAAAGCCTGGATTCTCCCCAGCCTTGCCTGCCTCTGCAGGGAAGACATTCCATAGAAGCTTCTTCACCTGCCTCCCAGGCACACAGAATATGAAGGGATGTGGCTTTCTTAGAGGTGTGGCATCTCACTATGGAGAAAACCCATGTGAAAACAGCACAGCAAGACAAGAGGGTGACGAAAGGACAATGAGGCAAACCACTCCGTGCAGAGTGCCCTGGTGATGAGGTGAAGAGAGCAACAGTGCTGCATGGTCTCGCCCTTGCACACCATGCCCCAAACACATCCTCTGCCTGCAGCTGCTCTGCTCTTGCTTGGGTTCCTGGTGGCATCATGTGTGCCCTAACCTCCTGTCTACTGCTGAGACATGGCTTTGACATCTTGCCTCATCTCCTCGGCAGGTGCAGGGCCCTGTGGCCCTTCTCCAAAATTACTGCCATGCCTGTTGCTTTACAAGGACTGGTGCTCAGTGCTGGGATGGTAACAAGCTGAGGGGGAAAAACTAGTCCAGCAATGTGGGTACACAGGAACACTTCCAAACAAGGACAGCTTCACACTGCTCAGCACCCTGGTGCCTCACCAATGTGAGAGATCTTTGTGGGTGCCTGGAAGGGGACAACATCGAGGACTAGAAAGAGCTTGTCCACAGTTCCCACTGGGCTGTTCAGCTTCCTTCATTGCATTTTGCACCTGTCAGGATCAGGACAGTTGTTCCTCCCCTAGGAAGGAGAACCCTTGAGTCAAATTCTGTCTTCATATCACTCACCTCTGGCCAACAATTTTACCTTGTCCCATTGCCACTGTTTGCCCTGCAGGGAGAGATGGGATGGACTCTCCAGTTCCATCCTGGCCATTCCTCTTGTTCTGTCCCTGAGCAGGAGAAGGTTCCCCAGTCCATAATGTAGGGACCTTGAGATAGGTCCTGGACTGAGATGAACCCATGTGCTGAAGATGGAGGCAGTGTCTGCACTGCTGGGTGCAGCTGCCAAATGTTTTTATCTCGGTTCCTCTTTTCATGAAAGTCAAGGTGCAGAATCAGCAATACCAGCTCTGCTGCAGGAAGCCTCAGGCTCCTCCAGGGACAGCTGGGTGAGCAAGTCATGCAGAGCAAGAATCTGCCTTCCTTCAGGTCCCTGCCTCATCCCGCCACACACAGTAAGGGCAGGTCCTGGCCTTTGTGTGTTACATGAAAATGAGCTGAAGAACTATTCAGCACTTAGGGACAGTTGCAAATGGTGGCCTGGGAGGACAGTTTTTGTGGGTGGTTTGGGAAAATGGAAATCATCCTGGCCAGGACAATGTTGTCTACTGCAGTTTTAGCCTCTGTTTTTGGGAGAGTGTGCTGCACTTGTGCTACTTGCAGCCACAGGTACACACTTACCCTGAGAGTGGGGTCCTACAGCCCCTATCATAAAGAAAAAATCATAGAATCATAGTATCAGTCAGAGTTGGAAGGGACCACAAGGATCATCCTGTTCCAACCCCCCTGCCATGCCCAGGGACAACTCACACTCAATCAGGCTGTCTAGAGCCTCATTCATCCTGGCCTTAAACACCTCCAGGGATGGGGCTTCCACTACCTCCCTAGGCAATGCGTTCCAGGGTCTCACCACCCTTGTGGTGAAGAACTTCTTCCTAACATCCAGTCTGAGTCTCCCCATTTCTAGCTTTGCTCCATTCCCCTTAGTCCTATCACTACCTGATAACCTAAAATGTCCTTCCCCAGCTTTCTTGTAGGCTCCCTTAAGATACTGAAAGGCCACAATTAGGTCATCTCAGAGCCTTCTCCTCTATAGACTGAAATTACCTCAACTCCCTCAGTCTCTCCTCATAGGAGAGGTGCCCCAGCCCTCTGATCATCCTCATGGCTCTAATATCTTTGAGAAAAATATCTTCATTGGAAGGGTTATCAAACATTGCACAGGCTGCCTTAGAGAGGGTTGGAGCCACCCTCTCTGTGGGATTTAAGAGTTGTGTAGATGTGGTGCACAGGGACATAGTAGCTGGCTGATATTGATGATCTTAAAGGTATTTTCCAGCCTAAAAGACTTCAGGATACTGTCACACAGTGCAGACCCTGCCCAAGCACACTCCTGCAGCAGATTGAGACAGCATGGTTGGATGATAGTTTAGTGATTTTTTTACTACCTATCTTTGTCAAGGTGAGTTTAGAGAAATCCCACAGCAGGCAGATGCCGAGCAACAGAAGGTCACAGCCCCTGGACCACAGCCACAACCCAGACAGTGCAGCCTCCTGGGAGGTCAGAAAACTTGTGAGCCTCCAGATGCCCACTAGCTGACTCTGCTGGGCTGAAAGTGTGCAGAAAGACCCCAATAATGGGGTGGTCCCCCAATAATGCTTCTGCCCATCCAGCACTGAAGAAGCCTCTTAAAAAGCAGCCACAGCACATAACAACACCTGCCAGTCGGTGTCTTTGCTGGGCACAGAGGTACTCAGCCCATGGCTCTGCAAGTTTTTGCTGGGCACCAGCAGCCATCTCCACTGTAGTGTGGACATGGCATCTGCACACTGTGCAGAGATGACCACCTCATGCTCCAGGGGATGCTGCCTACTCAGTGGAGGGGCACTATAGCCCCTGCAGACGCTACCCTCAGCATAAGGAGGTTTGCTGCCATCCTTCCCCAAGCAGCTTCACCACACCACAACTTGACATGCAAAATTCCCTATCTCCCTGGCTTTGACATCAGATTCAGTCCTCCCTGATAGATCTGCTGTACCCTTCCTGTGGTAAGAAATACAGCAACCCTGCAGCAGAAGAGCAGAAAAACCTTAGTTTATGAGGACAGGAGTGGGCACTTCCTACCTGCTTCCTGAGGTTCTCCGGAGATGTTGGGGTCAATCTCTTCCCCATCTAGTACTGCCAGCAGAGGTGTGAGGAGCAGGAGAAATGCCCACGGCAGGGCCATGTTTGCTTGTGCTCCCAAGGCAGTACTGAGATTTCAGTCCTGCTGTCTGCCTGGCAGCACACCCCTCTGATTGCGAGAGGTGCAAGCACAGAAAGGAAACAGCCACGCAGAGAAATCGCATATGGTGCAAGAGGCTTCCTCATAGCAGAGGGAACCTCTGCCACACTCAGCTGTACTCACTTTCTTCTCATCTGTGTGCTGGGGCAGCTTCATGCCCCTTTTGCCATCTTGCTGCTCTCTGAGAACCACAGTTTTCAGGCTTTCTGGCAGGGGCAGCCAAGGAAACTCAAGGTTTCAGCAGACGTTGTTGGGTGCTCCAGATGGGGTTGAGAGCAGGTGCTCAGGAACAAGCTGATGAGGGCCCTGGGGACAAGGAGTCCTGGTTTTGTGGCATGTTGTGTTGATCACACATGCTGGGAGTGGGAATGACCATGAAGGGGTGAGATGGTGGCACAGGCATGGCAGTGGTCAGGGAAAGGACTGTCACTGGAGGTTGCCTGAGTGACTGGAGACTGGTAGCACTGGCCACAGCAGCGGATCCAGCCATTAGAGCTGGATGAATTTGTGCTCTAGCTTCCCTAACTACCTAGCAGCCCTTGCTGGACATGCTTGGCCTGCATCCCAGATGAAAGGCACAGCTCTAGGAAAAACAAGCCCCAAAATCTTTCCTGAGTCTTTGTGGCAGGGGTGCAGTTGCTTGTGGTGGCTTTTCCTCATTATTGTGCTCTTCAGCAAGGTCCAGTACTCCCAAGCCTGGAATGAGGCTCTGCTTTCTTCTGATGAAGGTCTTTTGCTTGATTTGCACACCCTGCAGCACCTCTATTCAGCAAGCATGGAGCAGCCCAGTTTGAGGTAGCTCTCCAAATACTGGGAAGAGTCCCCAGTCACCCCAGGATCTAGCTCTAGCAAAACATTATAGAAGTCTTTAACTTTTTTTTTTTTTTTCCCCTGCAGTTGTGGTGGTGCTTGAGGACTTGTACTCCAGCAGTCTTCTACCTCTCAGGGACACAGCCTGGCCTCCCTTCTTGTACCTTCCTATGCTCAGAAAGGCAATCTCAACCTCTTCTCCTTTCTTTGTGTTTCATTTCTTCCTGTAACTTGTCTTTTTATTTCTTTTACTCAGATACAAAGCTCACCCATAGAGAATTTACCATATTCAAACTTCTGTCCTGGCAAAAGTGCCCTGGGGCCACAAGATCACAGTCAGGACTCTGGCATCACAACAGGACACTGCCTGAGAGGTAGCTTGGAGGTAGCTCTGTTCTGTCTAGGGTGGGAGACTTGTCAGGTAGGGGGAAGAAACTGCAACCTGTTCCTCTGCCTCCAGCAGCAGCCACAGCTCGAAGATCAAATCTCCCTGCCCCTTGGTGCTTCTGGGTCTTTAAAGAAATAATTAGAGGGCTGCAAATGCAAACTAGGAATAGGTTCTTCATTCAGAGGATCTTTGAAAAATGAGTAGGGAAATCCCATAAATGAAAAAAGACTGATAAAATTAAGTCCCTTGTCCTGTTGTTGTTGATGGTTGCCGTCTCCTCTGTTAACAGCGTATGATGTCTCCAAAAGACCCTCATTACTCCATCTAAACCCTCAAAAGCCATGGAGGAGCTCTGGCTCAAGCAGGTGATAGGAAGCCCCCCTGCTCTCTTGCTTCTCACACTTCCCCTTGCTGCACATAAAAAAAATAATAAATTCATCCTCAAGTGCAACCTGTGTCCTTGCACAGAGGATGGAGGCTTGTTGCAAGCCACTGATTATCCAGCAGCTACATGCCCTGGTCACACAGGGTGAATCCAAAGCCACAAAGGCAGCTTTGCCTTGTTTGCAATGTGAGAGGACCTGAGTGTCCTTGGCTACTCGGTCTGAGAGGTACTACTGCCATTGCAGAGCACAGCTGGCAGAACTGGCAGAGCCAGAAGGCTGGGCAGGGAATCTTTCAGTAGGAGTGAGGAAGCTGCATCCCACTGCAATGCCAGGGTCCAGACAACATGCACTTGTCCCACTTTGCTGCAGACGTTGCAGTGCCTTGGAGTTTGACCCACGTTTCACAGCAGTCCTGCAGCCTCTGGACCATCACTCCTCCACTGCCAGGGCATGCTGTCCCACTGACCCTGCAGGCTTTGGGGGCACTTCTGAAGCTCTTGAAGTGCTTGTGAAAAAAGACTGCTGGCTGCTTCTATGGGCTCTTCTTGGCTCCCTCTTTCTTTCTCCCCCTTGATCTTACTGAGCTTTTTGCAAAAGTCTGAACCTACTTGATACTATTATTTTTTTTTGTCATTTGGACAAAATTACTTCAGCTCTTTGCAGGGGCCTTCCTGTTTTGGATAACCTCTGGCCCTGGTGATTAATCCTGCTAGTTCATCTCTCCGTTTTGATACCAGGAGCCCTGAATGGCTGCCTTATATCTTTGCAAGCTTGCTGGACACTATGTAACCATGCTGCTTCTTTAGCTTCATTTTATCTAAATTTCCTCATTTCGAGGCATTTCCTCTTTCCGAAGCTGAGCAATATGCAGCTGGACTTTTCAGTCTTTGGTCATCATGCAGGGTCATGGAAACAAATCATGTTATGGCTCCACCAGTGGATAGCCCCTTCCTGAGAATGTGCTCATCCCCGTCTGGCACAGAGCTCAGTTCCACATCTTCCTCCCTGGCCTTGTGACCAATGAGGAGGAGCCACACAGCATTGTCTTGCTTTCTTCTGCCTGGTATTACAAACCAGCCATCGGGGTGCTTGAACACCAGCAACAGTAATACTGTGCTTTGCCTCTTCGTTTTGATTGAGATCCTTGTTCACACAGTGCAAAGAGGTCTGCATACTCCTAAAGTCCCATCACTGGAGCCCTTAGAGAAAGGGCTCCTGCCTGTAGCTGGCAGTCTGTGCTTGCAGCCACTTGTGCTACTGCCCTGGACAATGCTCTTCAGGAGCAGCAACCCTGGCTTGTTAATCATAGAGCCACAGAACTGCTTAGGTTGGAAAAGACCTCTGTGATCATCGAGGCTAACTCTTGCCCTAGCTCTGCCAAGTCCACCAGTAAGCCATGTCCTTAAGCACCACATCGCTTAAGCACTTTCAAACCTCTCCAAGGAGGGTGACTTTAGCATTTGGCTGGGCAGCCTGTTCTTTGACAACTCTCCCTGTCAAGAAATTTTTCCTAACGTCTAACCTGAACATCTCCTGGTACAACTTGAGGCTATTTCCTCCTGTCCTATTGCTTGTTACTTAGGAGAAGAAAGCAACCTGCACCTTGCTATGACCTCTTTTTAAGTAGCTGTAGAGGATGATGAAGTCTCCCCCGAACCTTCCCCTCTCCAGACTGAACAACCACAATTCCCTCAGCTGCTCCTCGTAAGACTTCTTCTGAAGACCCTTCAACAGATTTCCTGCCCTTTTTTGGGGCACTCCAGTACCTCAGTGTCTTTCATGTAATGAGGGGCCCAAAACTGAACACAGTATTCAAGGTGCAGCCTCACCAGTGCTGAGTACAGGTGCACTTCCCTGGTCCTGCTGGGCACACCAGGATGGTGCTGGCCTTCTTGGCCACCTGAGTACACTGCTGGGTCACATTCAGACAGCTGTTGGCCAGCATATCCAAGTCCTTTTCCACTAGGTAGCTTTCCAGCCACTCTTCCCCAAGCCTGTAGCGTTGTGTGGGGTTGTTGTGATCCAAGTGCAGGACCAGACACCTAACCTTGTTGAACCTCATATCACTGGCCTTGACCTATTGATCCTGCCTGTCCAGATTTCTCTGTAGTGCCTTTCTACAAGGTGGCAGATATAACCACCTTGACAGAAAGAGAAAACCCTGCCAGACACCTCACAAAGAGCCAGGGCTCTCTAGAAGCTGATGAAGACCAACTTGGTACCTCTCAAACATCAGCCAGCGTCCTGGTACCCAGGCTCTTGTCCTGCTTTTGTGTGTGGCTTGTCCTTCTGACTAATTAGAAACAACCCCAGTGCACCTTCAGCTTAGGTTATAAATGCAATCTTGCTACAGAGCAGCTTTGTGTTGGTTCCCTTCACAGTAAGCAGCCTTACAGTCAGGCTCTCTCACTTTGGACAGGGATACTTCCATGAATTGAATGAGTCCTCATTCCCCACTCATTGTGTATATATATCGAGCACCTTTGTGTGGGAAGTTTTCCATTTATGGGTGAGCACATTTCAGTCCCTCTTTCCAGAAAAAAAGTATTCCCTAAGCTTGATGGTTTTGGTAGCAGCACATTCACCACTGACATCCAAACCTGTAATTGCATTGTGTTGGTAGGAGACTTCTCTTTCTCTGGAGAGCTTCGAGACCTATCTGGGTGCGTAGGTCTGTGTTATATTGTATGGTCCTGCTCTGGCAGGGGTGTTGGACCCGATGATCTCCTTGGGTCCACTCCAACCCCTACCATTCTCTGATCCTGTGAATGCTGAGTAACTCTGGTTACAATAAATCCCCATTTGGGGTAGCTGTAGCTGCTTTGTGGTTTCCTCTGTGACACTATCCTCAAGCAGAACAACACTCCCACTCAGCTTGGTCTTGTCTGCAGACTTTCCTGAAGGTGCCCTCAATCCCTTCATCCAGATTGTTGATGAAGATAAAGGACTAGGGGGAAAGGAGCAAAGCTGGAGGTGGGGAGATTCAGACTGGATGTGAGGAGGAAGTTCTTCACCATGAGAGTGGTGAGACCCTGGAGTGGGTTGCCCAGGGAGGTGGTGGGGGCCACATCCCTGGAGGTGGATGAGGCTGTGGGCTGTCTGATCTAGTGTAGGGTCTCCATGCCCGTGGCAGGGGGTTTGGAACTTGATCCTTGTGGTCCCTCCCAACCCTGACTGATTCTATGATTCTACTGAAGTTCCCACGCTAATGTCCTGTGTCATCATCCATGGACTGTGCACACAGACTGGCTCTTGCCCCATGAGCATTGCAGCAAGAGGAAGCAGGGGCTCTGGGCTGTGAAAGCTGTTCATGGGCAATGATGAAAGTTCATTCAGAGGAAACCTCCTGGGTTTTGTTGTACAGATGGGGGCACTGAGGCAGAAAGGAAGTCACTGGAAAGGTAAAAGAAGGAAGTCCACATGACAAATGCCACAGTACTGAGACCCAGGAGAGCCACAACCACAGTGCTGTCCTTCTAGCTGAAAGAGAACTGCATCTCACTGCCTGGTTGTGCCTCAGCACTCCTGGGATACTGCCATGAGTAGGATAATGCCAACCAGGCACCTGGGAAGCAGGTGCTGTGACCTCAGCCTGCTCGTCCTGCAGAGAGCTAGCTTGTCCCCAGGCTAGGCTGCAGCTGGGCTAGCCTGAAAGCTGGGTGTTTGGTTGTTTTGAGCTTGCACAAAGATTTCAGGGGCCACTGTGATCTCATACACTATCTGATCCCCCCAAAGCAGGGGTCACACACAGGTCATAGCCATCTGTGTGCCCATTCCTAGCCTGATAGACCCTGCTGTGGATGGCACAAAATGCTGCATTGTAGGGTCTGGAGATGAGTCTGCTGGACACTAGCAAGGTGAGCAATGGGCCTGGCTGCCAGAAGAAGCATTCCCTCCTCTTCCCCAGTATATAAACCTTTCCTTTGGACACCCTCACTCCCACTTGTACCCCATACTCCTTTGCACAGACATCTGCCCCTCTGCTGCCCTCAAGCTCAGGTGATTCCTGCAGCCCTTGCAAGAGAAGAGTCAATACCAGTAGAATGCAAGCCCGTTTGCCACCAGGGTGACATTTTCCTGCCTGCTCAGCTTTTAGTGCCTTGGAAAGCTGTCGTGTTAATGTGTTAGCTTTGTTCTCTGTCTGATGCCAAGCAGTCATGGCGATGTGACAGTCACACTCCTCCACCAGCTCTGTTTCTGGCTGCTACCAGATCTGTTCAGTGAGACATTTTCTGCTTTCTCATGAGTCTTGTTGGCTAGCATGGCTTGCAGGTCTGTACTTGATATCTTGGCTCAGCCACAGAGTTCCCCTTCTGAAGACAGCACTCTCACTGTGGCTACAAGCCTCAGGGGCCTCCACACTGGAGCTGCCTGTCTTGACCTCATGTACTTCTGTGTCCCACCACTTGCTGCCTGTCCTGACCCCATGGGCATCCCTCTCCTACCTGTCCTGCTCTAACATGCTGGCCCAGCTTTTGCACAGGGCAGTTTGGCAGTTTGATAGTACTCAAGTGCCTCCTCTCTTCCAGTCTCACACAGCAAGGCCTGGCAGGCACCTAGAGGACTCCCTAACACTTTTCACCAGCAGGTCTCTGCCCCTCAGCTAGCACATGTCTCTCAGGTTGTCATGCACATCTCGACTCCCACTGCATCCTTAATGTGCCCCAGCCATGCAGTCAGTCCATGCCTTTACCTCCCTCACCACTTGGTCCCAAAGCAGACCACCATGCCATGAAGCTGGGCTGCTCTTTGCTTTCTCCATACCAGATACTTTGGTCTCAGGGTTCATCTCCAGAGCCCAGCACTTCTTTGCCAAGGTCTACTTTGAGATCTGCAAGAAAGTTAGGAGTAACTTTGCCAAGCATGGGCTGAAAGACACCCGTAAGGAACAGTAGAGGACCCTTCTGCTACTCCAAGATCCCACACAGGTGACATGAGATGAATAGGACTGACCAAGCATCTTACTGCTGTTCCAGAGCTGCCCCTCTGGACTACGTGCATGTGAAGTGGGCACTGGTGCTAGGGTGGGCACTGATGCTGAAGTGGGGCTGGGGCTGGTGACTGCTCTGCTCTGAGGCTGTGGCAGGCAGGTGGATTCACGGCTGGTCCTGGAAGTGGTCCTACCACTACTGACTGGGAGGGGACTTTCCTTGGTGCAGTAATGAGGCCAGGGACATGCAGTTTGATAGTGAAGGGTTGCTGTGTTTGGATTTAGGGAAGCACCGTGGAGGGGTCATGCATACAGCATGATCATCTTGCCTGTTCCCTTCTCTGGAGGGTCAACACCATCTCTCTCTCCATTGCCTCCCACATGCCACAGGATCCAACTTCCTCCTGCCATGACACAGCTGAAGATGTGCCAAGGGATGTAAAGTTCCTTGTGTTAGAGGATGGCTGAGTTGCCCTCTCTAGACCAGGGTCAGCTCCATCACACAGCAGCACCTGGTAGCTCCTGCTCCTGTTCAGCCTGACTCTGGAGGTACCCATGGGCCCACCAGGACACTGCAGCTGATCCTCTGGGACCAGACCACAACCAGGGCCACCCAGCCACAGTAGCAGTGCTGGCAGCCACTGCCACATACATCTCTGTGCCTTCCAGTCTTGCAGGTGGTTTTGTGCCTTGTGGCTGGGCTGACTATCTGATAGCCACAAACCCAGGACCTTCTTGGATTTAACTGTATGACCTCAGCAGCTGCAAACTCCATAGCAACATTGCCCACGTCCAGCCGCTGATACCCTAACCACGCTGCTATACCTCTTCTGCATGTGAGACTGCCCCAGCAGCAGGCATGCTATAAGCTGTTTCATGCCAGTGCCATCAACACAGGCAGCTGGAAAATCCCCCTCCAGTCCCAGGGCTGACTCAGCACTCCATGAGGCTGTTTGCCAGCACACAGTCCCCTTCCCCATTTGGGCCAGCCTGCACACGTGAGGAGAACAGCCTAGTTCCCTGAAATTGGTACACAGCCCTGACCACTGCTCCCCTTGAGGGTTAATTAAAGCAGCCCATGTGCAAGCCTTGACTACTCCATGCTTCTCCAAGCCAGGACAAGGGCTGACACTGCTTCATTTCTGGATTTTTTCAACTGTTGACACACTCCATCACTGCAGACCTTTTGCCCACATGACTGTAACAAGCTTCAGTGTGGCTTCCTTTCAGCAAAGGGTGGAGCCTCAAGCAGAGCTTTCCCCGTGTCTTGGGAGCTACTGAGGTGTAAGGGGAAGGAATGGGCTCTTGGGGCTTGTTTGTGACAGACTTCAAGGTCCAGTGCTTGTGTAAGTCCAAGTATCAAAGCTTCAGAACCCTTCCTTGTGAGTGACCTGCAGCCACTGATCTTCATGGCCAGGTTGTCCCAGGCTCTGTTTCCCAGCCCCAAAACCCATCCTTCGTTGCCTCCTTCCTGCGCTGCTCTGGGTTTCCACTTGCTGCCAATTAACTTACACGTTCCTGTTTGTTTGCATCGATGGACACCTTGCTGACAACACCTGAGCAGCCTGGGCTGCTGGTTTAAGGCTGGCTGCAATAGCCTAATAAGAGAAATTTGATCATAGGTTGTAAAAAGAAAATAATGACAAAGTCTGTGTCATTCATTGGTTTGCAAAAAGGGATACAGTACAAATGATTCTGCCCCCTTTGCTTCTGAGTTCTGGATCTCTTTGCTTCTCTCCAGTATTTTCCACTAAAGGATAACATGCAAGCCTTGCTGATTGTTTTCTGTCTGGGAGAGAGAGAGAGAGAGCAAGGGTGGCCTTGGCCCCTTCTGCTCTTCTTGTTTGTCCAGAAGGGAAGTTTGGATTTCTGTTTTATTTCTCAATTGTATATGGTTGTAAATACTTGTAAATATATTGTGTGTATATGCTTGTAAATTTAGCTTTGCAGTAAATACTGCTTCTTCTTACTTCCAAGCCGACTGAGCTGGTCTGGTAAATTTCAGCTGTGGGGAAGGAAGCTCCTTAACCCACTACACCTGGGGAAGCAGAGGGCAGACTGCAATGGTGTGAACTGTCTGAAACCTGCTTGGTGTGCCAAGCAATACTATATTCCAGTATGTACCCTGGAATAAAGACAAGAAGCTCTGGAAAACATTTGTGTCCCGGTGCTGATTTGAGGCT
>VWZI01012420.1:54200-97075 GCA_013396835.1 Psilopogon haemacephalus
TCTTTGGGTCCGAGCACCCTGCCAGAGTAGGCCCATTTGGCTCATTTCTCCCTGGCAGAGTTTAGCTTCGCTAGGAAATGGCTCAGGTGGAAGAGTCAAATCATCTACAAATATAAGGCCACTGTTACAGGCTTGGTTATAGGCTTGGTTAAAAATATGCTGGTATCCTGTGCCAGCAAGGAAGAGCTGGGCCACCCAGGGTGGGGAGAACAGGGTAAAGCTTGCTCCTGCTTGTAGGGGTCCTCCAATAGTTGGAGATCTTGAGGGCTCTTGCTACTGCCAGAGCTCTTGTTGACCTCTGGAGAGGAGCTGGAAAATAACAGACTGGCAGCACTGATCCCTTCACCAGCAAAAAAGACATTGCTGCTGCCTTCTGCCCGACACTGCTCGTAGTGTGCACACCACTTATCCACTTCCTTGAGCCATGGACCAGGGCAATTTCACCTTGAAAGCCTCATGCATTGGGATTCACTGCAGCTGCAGGAAACAGTGACTTGAGCAGGCACTTCCAGGAGTAATTTATGCATATGTTATGTCTAGCTTTGTACAACAGACAGACTTTTCCCACCTAATGTTTTGGATAAAAATTAGGCTGACAGTGTTCTTCCATGAGCTATAACCACTCTTTCTCTATCCTCACATGGCAGGGTAGGTTTTCCCATGTTTCTTAAGATGTTTCATTGGCAACTGTGCCAATGTCCTACAGTCAAGGACCAGCACCAGCTGCCAGTCCTCTACAGTGACATGCAGCCAGCCCAGGGCACCCACTTACTTGAGGAGGCCAAAGATGAATGCATTGAACCTCATGGTGTGGTTGGTGAGCTCTGTGTACTGGCTGATCTTGCTATAGAGGCTGTGCAGCAACTTGGTAGAGGGGCCTAGAGAGTAAAGCAAAACACTGAGGTTAGTTGTGGTTAGCAAAGCCAAAAGAGGGACATCAAATCAAGGACAGATGTTGGCTGGGTGCCTGTGCCAATATATATATATATAACCCATCCACCAAACACCATCAGCTCACTCTCTTCCAATACTGCAAGGACATGCTTCGAAGACAAACACAGCCCTTGGTTTGAAACCAATAGGAGAATAGAGGTTTGTGTTGGATAGTTATAATTTGAGGTGTCTGCAATCACAGACATAACTCCAGAGCAGGAGATTTGTCACAAACAGGCTAGGGAGGTCTGCCAGCCCTGGATGCTAAGCTCTTCATGATGTAAAAATGAATGTGACCCTGCCATCTGCAACCTCAGAAATGAGTTATCCTGGATGGTGGCCACCGCCACAATCCAGGTTGCAGACTGGTACTAGCAGAAGGCCCAGATGCTGTGGGCACGCTTGAGCTAAGTGAGCTGTGAGTACAGCTTTTCTTACAGACCAGACTACAGAACAACTCTGCCTTATACAGTAGCCATGCAGGACTAAAGACAAAAGTCCAGAAACAGCCTGTAAACTTAGATGGGGAGAGAAGGGCATTTGTGTTGGGTTTTCTTTATTCACTGTTAAGGCATTTTATAGGAGAATTTGAGAATTTCAGGGACATGACAATAATGTTTTGAGCAGAACAGAGCAGTGGCTCTCCCATCTTACAAGAAAATACCCAGGTGTGTCCTGTTCAGTGCAGGGAGATGGATATTACTCTGCATTCCCAGCCTTACAGTCAACCTGCCCCAGCACCTCACAGCCACAACACAGGAGTACTACAGAGCCATGCGCACCCACTGCACACCCTCCATACCTAGCTGAGTGGATGCCTCTACCACGCTCCAGGGGATGTTCCTCCTCTGGCCAATGATCATGTCCAGGACGTAAGCCTTGAGCCCATCACTCAGAATGTCTCGGACAGCAGGGCACAGGTATTTCAGGATGAGATGCCCCACGTTGGGGCTCACAGAGCTGTTCCCAAGTTTGGCCTAAGGGACAATAGGCAACAGGAAGAGTGTTTGTAACTGCTCTGCAAGGGTGGGTGCATGCAAACAGTCCAGCTCCACTTGCCTACTACAGTCATTCAGCAGGAAATAGCCAGGCTGTGATGAGGGTCAGCAGCTCCTGGAACAGGCAGCCTCTTCCCTTTCACCCCTGCTGCCTCTTACACCAGTTCTGGATTGCTTCATGCAAGGTCTGACCCAGACTCAGATGAGACAACAGTTTGAGAAGAGGATATTCCAGTTAGAAGGGATGCCTGATTCTGCCTATATGTATAACAAGGCTGTCTTGCAGGACAAAAGAGAGCAGGGGATTTTTCTGCTGCTGTAGATGTTCTTATTGCTATTTTTGAAGCAGGAAGCAGCAAGCCACATAGGAACTGTGAGCACTGAGAGGTTAAGGAACACTTAACTCAGTGACATACCAAGCTATAATTCCTAGGGATTACTATAAATAAACAGGGTGAGGGCGAAATGGATGGACAGAGACCGGGTTTAGATGAGGAACATGTAAGAGCCCAGAATCAACACAGCAGGGACGTATTTTGCTGCAAACAGTCTTTGTGCTGCTGAGGAGCCTTATCCAAAGGGGTCAGCCCCACGCACTGCACATCATATTGGTGGCGCCAGGCAGTTGTGTTTAGGGCACAGATTTTACCAGCTGAGCTGGAATTACACTGAACAGCTGGCAAAGGTCCACAAAGGCCCTGAACTGAGACTGAACTTCTGGGTCAGGAATAATCCTATCAGATCCATTGAGTGTGGGAGCATCAGCGTCGGGTGCTGCCTTTTGACAGGTGAATACTCAGACCTTGGCACACTGTTGCAAGATGAAGCCCTAGGTCAAAACCACAGTGTTGTCTGGTAAGTAAAGAAAGGGGATAATGTTGCAATTGTTTCCCAAAGCAGCACTGCAAGAACAGGGAATTTACAGTGAAGTCTTAAAAAGCTATGGGAATCCCAGCAGCTCTAGTTACTCTGCAGAGAACGGCACATGTTGCTGCAAAAGCAACTCTAATTAGGGGCAAATTGCCCTGAGCGAATACTGAATTAGCTTGGAGTCTGTCCTAGCCAGGTTCTTCCTTGGGAATGGCACTCCAGGGCAGCTGCCATATCCAAATAGTGTCATGTTGCTGACCCGGGAGCTAACTGCAAGGAGCATTCAGCATTGAGAGAAGGCACCACAAAGATGCTGGGTATCACAGGTCTTCAAATGCTGCTTTATACATACAGAAGCAAATTTGCTCTTTTTCTGCATTATCCCAGAAACGGGAAATGAAGGGAGCACAGAACAAAGACAACCAGCCCCACAGCCAACCTAGATTCACACTGAACCTGGTGAGTTCATAGTAAGGGCTATAGAGGATGCCCATCTGTCCCAGAGGGGCAATGACTGATGCATTCTTTTTATGGTGATGGAGCCCTGCAATGCATCGAGAGAGTGAGACATTGCACTTTATCTGGGTGCCAGTCAGAATAGAATCGTGGGACAGCTGGAGGAGGAAGACAAAGCTCTCCACTGTATGGGGAAAAAAGACCTGGTGTACTGTATCAGACCAGAAATCCAGCTGGCCTGGTACTCCTCTTTATAAAGAGCCACAAGTAAGTACATAAGAAAGAGCAAACATACATAACACTTGCTCTTAATTCTGCCACAGTCTGCAACTATTTTCAACTCAATGACTATCTGAGCTGGACGTGATTCCCATGTGTTTAGCAGACATCAATGAACTTCCCTTCCCTTTTTTTTTTTCTGATATTCCCTTAAGCCCATGTACTCTTCCAGCATACCCAGTGTCAGGTAGCAAGACTTGTCATAGATTGGCTACCTGCTGCCCGGTGGTAACATCACCTTCGTCTGGTTTCTTCTTGTCACTACTACCTTCATGAGAAACTCCAGTTCTACATTGAAAAAGAAGGCAGAGTCAATCTTTTTCCACCCTCTCCATGATGTTGAAAGCAAGACCTACCTTCACCCCTGGATCCCTGCTGGTTCCAAAGTGAGCCACAATCAGGTCAACGGCAGTGTTGATTGCCTTCACCAGACCTAGAAGGAAAGAATGAGGCAGAGAAGTGCCCAGGATGGACCCTGACCAAGCACAGGCAAGGCGTTCTGAAGTCCATGTAAATGCACCTGCCTTCTCTGGCAAAAGCCTGCAGACCCCCTTCTAGCTCCTCACCAAATCTGTCCATGCCATTTTCAACATCCACCTAACTAGCCAGTAGCAGGATAACTTCTAGAAGTGACTGAAGCATAAGAGAACCTCTCAATATTCCCAGAGGATATGGACCAACACCTCCATGCACTATCCCTTGAGGGAGCAGAAGTAAGGTCTGAGGCAATGAGTCTTTTACTGGTTTGATCCTACAGGATGACACGGCAGAAGCTGTGCATTTGGCAGGCAAAGCAGTGACTTTCAGTAACCTGTCAGTGGTGAGTAACCTGACATCTGCATCAGCATGATGCAAGAAAATAAGTGGAACAGAGGGGGAAACTGCCATCCTTGTAAACACCAAAGTTGGCAGAGGCATAGGAACCATTCTGCCTATTCCTTGCCTCTGAAATTATACTGAAGCAGCTGTCAACAACTAAGTCTCCATTCCTGTCTCTTGCCATTCTGGAGTCCCTTCTCAAACCCTTCTATAAAAACAAATTACCATCCAGCAAACAGATATTTCACCTAAAGTATGAACTCTCCCTTAGGGTTATACTCCTATGCCTGCCTGCTCTATTTCCTTTCTTGTGAACCTTCTAACCATACTTTATAGGACAAGCAGCTCAAACATTGTGGTGCACTGAATGGTGCAGATAACACAAAAACCTGCTATGGAAACAGCCATCAATCCGGAGATACATGTAATTATGATACTACAGTAGAGAAAGGAAGGGAAAGAAGTCATAATGTCTATAGAGATGAGGCGAGACCACATCCCCACTCTTGTCCATGAGAGATGCAGGGACTCACCCTTCTTCTGCAGCAAATCAATGGAGATAGACTCTGTGTTGCCATCTGGAGAGAGGCAGAACTCAGCAGGAGGTTTCTCTGCTAGTGAGAAGTAGTCAGGGAAGAAGTCAGTGTAGGTAAGCTGGAGTTGCCTCATAGACTGTCCTGCATGGCCAAGACAGGGGAAAGAATGAATGGTATGAATGTTGGTAAAACAAATCCTCTCCCATGTTGTTTGTTTTCCCAGAAGCAACCTGCACCAGCAGCAGTCTTCACTCCATGCTGAAGCAGCCTGGGCTGGGCCAGCAAGTCTGCAGCCTTGTTACTCTCCTAGCAATGCAAATCTGTACAGTTGAACCCCACAGCCCACCCAGCATCTAGTTTCACCTTGACTAGGGGCCCATGGACACCGGAAGATGCTGTGGGAGGTTCATCCTCATGGGCTGGTACTAAGGGAAAGCTTACTGCTCTAGACTCTTAGGGCTGCTGGGTGGAGAGTCCTAGCAGGTGGGGTCAGAAGTAAAGCACAGAGAGCAGTGCTTCTTGTCCCATGGTGCCATGAACAGGCAACAAACTACATGTCTTCTGCCTGTCCCTTTGGTTCGCCTCTGTTCTGGCTTCTGCAGGAGCTTTTTTCCACCCAGTGGAGTCCCCAGGTCTGTGTAAGCATCTTCCCACAAAGGAGGGATGGAGAAACTGTTTGAGTTGGCAGAGTGAGATGTAGAGTTTTGAGGAATTCCCTCTATGACTTGGGGCTGGCTTGAAGAATGGTCTTCCTCCCACAGAGAGACCACACTGCTGCTCCCAGAGGACTCTTAAAGATTTAGTGAAAAGCATCCTGTCATTGTCAGCCCTTCCTGCACAGGCTTTGGAGAACATGGAAGACCCTAAGGGCAAAGCACGGAGAAGAGAGAGCCCCACAATGAGTGACAGTACTGCCAACTGCCCCATGAGAGCTACAGCTCAGAATCTGCATGCTGGCAGGGCTGGGGCAGATGGACAGACATTAAGTGGCTCGGACACAAGATCACCAAGGGGTTGGACTCCTCTGTGAGACACGAGCTACAAAAGCTGGATGCAGTCCAGGAGCACTTGCTGAAGACCAGGTAAGGCTCTTGGGCTATTTATCTTCCCCTTCATTCCAGACCAGAACTAGACTGAACTGCTCTCAGCTCATGGAGAAGAAGGGAGGCTCTACACAGGTTGTACTCATCAGCGAAGCAATTTTCACCTTTCTCTCGTACCCCTCAGTCCCACTGCAAGCAGATGCAGCATCCCTTCTGTTCAGCGCAGGCAAAGCAGCGATGAAGCCTGGCTGAACCTGAGACCCCGAGGGATACCAAACCTGAGCCCCAGGGTCACCTCCCAGGATCCCCAAGCAGAAAGGTGTTGCGCACCGTTGAGCTTGCAGTGGAAATGGCTGGTGTTGAGAGTCCCAGGGAGCTCAAAGATGGAGTTGCCCTGGTTCAGCCGAGGCTCTTGCTGCCTCCTGTCTAGGCTGCCTGCTAAGCTGGGCAGCCCCGAAATGCGGTCCAGACCCAGGGGGTTTCTCCGCCTGTACTCCCGCCACTTCAGTGCTTGGGGAGAGAGGTGGTTCGCTAGGATGCCGTGGGCAGCGAGCACCGCGTGGGAGGATGTGAGTAGATGGGAAGACATCGAAGGGAAAAGGGGAGAGAAAAGATGAGAAGGAGGAAGGACAGAGATAGAGAGAACACACATTAGTTGTAAGTCCAGCAGCATTTCAGGACGTTAGCACACATACACAGAGGGATGCCACAGCCTGGCAGAACAGGGCAGAAGTCTGGGTGGCTTTGGAGCTGTGGGCATAGAGGAAACAGCTTTTGGGTGCAAGCACCTGGGTGCTGTAAGATAGGAGCCCCATGCTACCCTCTCCAGAAACACAGTGTAGGAGTCAGGGCTGAAGGGTCATGCTCTTAGCACAGGACTGTCTTTTGCAGGCAAAGTGATGGTGGGGGCTGTTGGGCACTGCAGCACTCAGGTGCAGGTTTTTTTCTGACTGTGGTTAAAAGAGGCAGTAGTACTACAGGGAGCAGACATAGCCACGGGGAGTTGAAGACATTCCAAACTAGAACACTCTGGTGGATGGGTACCTACCATTGAGAGCCCGCATTCCTATGCTGTTCAGAGGACCAGAGCTGCTGGCCTCACTGCCACTTCTCCAGTGGGGTTCTGCATGGCTTCCTACTTTGTTCATGGGCATACCACCCACTGAGAGGGGTGGGAGGGACCCACTGTGGAGTCGGTACTCAGAGAGTGGTGGTCTTGGCTCCAGTGATGCCTCCTTCTTGGGAATCAGCTTGGGATTCTCCTTCTGCCTCAGTGCATCAGCTTTGGTGGCTTGGCAGGGCTGCATGGCACTGACAGCAGGGGAAGACCTCGTGGGAAGCAGGCTGGCAGAAATAGGGCAGGATCGGCTCCTGGGGGGCTGACTCTCTCCAGCTCTCTCCACGGTGGGTGAGGAAGAGGAGTCCCCACTTTGAAAGAAAGGCACGTTGCATCGCACAGGAGAGTAACTGCCCAGGGGGGATGGCCGAGTTGTCTCAGGAGTAGGCTTCTTAGCACAGCCATCATTTCGGGAGGCAGCTCCATCTGCTGAGCGCTGGGTCAGGAGCGTGCTGTGGGCTTGGCTGCCTGCCACCACTGCCTGCTCTGCCAAGGTGGCTGAAGTTGAGGACTGGTTATTGGAAGAGATCTGCTGACTGGCAGGCCGATTGCTGGACAAGCTGTAGAGCTGGGAGAGGCTAGAGGCAAAATGGTTGTGCAGGGCACGGGCCTTGGGTGGCTTGCTGAAATGGTGCTGGAAAACGAAGGGCTGGATGGGCAGAGTTGTGGGACGCTGGTCCTTGCTGTAGCGCACCACAGGCTTGCTCTCTGTGCCACCACCTTTGAGGAAAGAAAGGAAACAGTGTGAGGATGGGTAGAGGCATAATCACTGCCAGCCTAACAGACTGCAGATAAAAGGGATCGTGATTTCAGCTGCAGGCTAGAGGACACACATAAACTTCTCCAAGTCTGAACTGGTTACATACATCATGAGTTGGCAGGGTAAAAAAATGTGTCCCCAGGTGCAGTTTCCAGCTGTTGGTAGCTATCTGTAAGGGTAGCACACTGCACAAGAAGTTTCTTCTCCACACCTTGCTCCCAGAACAGCACAAAGTCAGGGCTACAAGCATATGAGCTTGACCTGCTTCTGCCGAGGCAGTACCACAAATACACGGCTGAACATACTGTGATACAGCAGAATTTCTGATCTCAAAGGACTGTCCCGTCCCACATGTGCTGAGAAACCATCCAGCTGAGCACAAGCTTTACATGCAAGAGCACTGCAAGTCTGCATCCCACATTGCATTCAGTGCTGTTGGAAAGTCTGCTTGCTTCCCCTTCTCCCTCCTCTTTCTCCTGTCACTGACTCCCCTCTGAAAAAACAGGTCCCTTCATCCCCCTGCCTGTACCAGACCTAAGCAGGATGTTCTAAACCAAATCAGAACCACAGCTGAAACAGATGAGCTTCCAGTCCTGGAAAGTGAAGGTCTGCTCCAGCAGATGATGGAGAGGGAGCAGCTTTTAGCACAGTTTTCTTTCTCAATGCCAAAATCTCTCTCACTACTGTCATGACAATGATTGCCATGTTCTTTCTATCTCCAGCTAGAAATCTTCAGGGCATTAGACAGTGACAGTCTGGTGTTTGGCATGTTAGGGGATATTTACCACAGCAGTCGGGTCTAAAGGTGCTCCAAGGAGCAGGTACAAGAACCATCTAGGGCAGAAACAGGTCTCCTGTCATGCTGGAGAAACTGTCATACCTTTGATGGGGCTGTTGTACAGATTCCTCACCAAGCACAAGTGACAGCAATACCAAGATGGAAAGCAACTCATGTACTACATACAGGCTTTCCTGCAGAGAGAACTGGAACAGCTACCTTCCACAGAAACCTCTGCTGCAGTCCAACACACTATGGAGGATATGACTAGGATGTTCCAGCAGAGGACACACAGGTCCTCTAATTTCTTTGGTACTCATACTCTAAATCCCAGTAGAGACCAGGTGAGCTCCCTGACCCTGCTGCTGCTGGCTATGCTTCTTCCGTCTCTGCCTCTGACCTATGTAGCTCCAAAGAAGAAAGGCTAAAACCTCCTTGGTAGTTCTCTTCCCCTCACCTGCTGGGAACATGACTCTTCACACCTCTCTCTTAGGAGCTAAAAGGCAGGAGAGTCTCATGGATGGGGGAGTACAACACCTGGAAAAGAGACAGTCCTCCAAGCTGCACAGACCATAAGAGCTAATGCCATGTTCTCCCTTACATGACATGAGGATTCTGCAGAAATTTAAGGACAAGACACTTGTGCTGATCTGGGAATGGAATAAGCAGAGCAGAGCTCTGCCTCAGGGAGTGGCAGACTAAGAAATAAACCGCAGAGGCACTGGTCTTCCATTGCCATGCAGGCTCCTCTGCTGCTCCCCTCCTGTCCCAAAGTGCAGCCTTTCTTTTTACTTCTCCACTCTGCCTAATTTGGATCCTTACCGTCTGCGTGGGCTCTAACATCTCTTTGTCCATGGCCACTGGCAAAGCCACCTGAGAAGCTGGCATCTACCTCCGTCAGCAGGGAGAGAGAGGCTTGCTCACCTGCCCCATGCCCACTGAGGACCTTCTCACTGGAGACGGAGTCTTTGGTGGAACACAAAGCCTGGCTGTCCCCAAAATTGTGATTCAAACAGAAGCCCTCACAGCTCCGGTTCAAGCCATGGATGAAGGGCATGGGTGGAAGACTCTGGCTGCGACGAGCTCTTTCTTCAAGGAAGGTTGGGCAGTCCCGCTGTGTCTCAGGGATAGGGGAGAACTCCAAGGAGGAATCCCCACTGGAGCGGAGTGGTGGGGAGGTGCCATTCCTTCTACGGCCTTTAGCCAGTTCAGCAAAAGATGTCACTCGCTTTGGAGGAGAACTCTGGATGGGTATGGCTGGACTTTCACTCAGCTTGACTGGACAGCTCACCATGCGCTCCAAGGAGCCCAGCCTGCTGCTGGGACTCCTGTCCAGGTTCTGATCGTAGCTTCTGGAGCGCTGCCGGCTTGCGTTGAGGTTGGGTGGTGAAACGTTCACATAGACCTGACCCTCAATCATGTTCTGAGTGGATTCCTGCTTTGCCTCCTCTTCACTGCATTCCACGTTGCTTTCTTCTTGTCTCAGGTCAGGCCTTCTAAACAGATAGTACTCAGTGGGCTGGGCTGGGCTACCTTTGGTATGGTCTTCCGAGCAGCTAGTTATGGAAGATCCTGCCGGACTGGGGGATGACTGGGAAGACAAGTCACATGTGACTAACTTGTAATAATTCTGTGTAGCCACAACGAGCCGTGCTTGGCTCTGGAAGCAGGCAGTGAGGTCTGAGCTCTCCGAAGTGCAAGGCTCACAGTGGAGGTGGTAGGAGTTGCAGTTAGCATCTAGGACAGGTGAGGAGGAGTGTTGACACCCACATACCTTCCCTTGACCCTCTTGGTGATGTGACTCGCAAGACATCTTGGATTCTGTGGGCGATGAATGCAAATCCAAGTAAAAAGCTCCTGTGTCTGAGTGGCTGCAGAAAGAAGAGTCACAGGACAGGTTGGCTGAATTTAAGTTAGAGCGAGACTGACTATTCATCTTGTTGTAGAGAGCACTGAAGTTCACCAGCACCCCATCAGAGCTGTTGCAGGAAGAATCACTGATGTAGCCCATCTGCTGGTCGGCCACTTCAGACTGACTTGACGAACTGTAGCAGCGACAGTGCTGGAGCTCCGAGCTGGAACAGCTGCATGTTCGGCTGTTCAGGGCATCCTCATTCCTCAGCAGCTCACCTGTGTTCTGGTTCCACTCACCACCATCGAAGGAGAAGTTGGAGGAGCTGCCACGATGGCAGCTGCATTCATCCAGCTCCATGTGTTCTGAGGTTTGATGGCACTTGTTTGCGTTGTTCCTCTTCTGGATGTCATTGCTGCTGCTTTTGTCCTCTTGCCCATCTACCACAGCGGACCGGCTGGCCATGTTCCAGGATTTCACAATGTGGTTAGAGTCATGGAGGTGGAATGGGGGCAAGGCCAGCTCGTGCAGATGAAAGGGAGGCTTCCCAGACACAAGCGAGTTGTGAAGATGGAAAGATTTTTGACCCAAATCATCCCCAAAGATGCTGAGGTCTTCACCCTCACTCAGCAGGAAAGGATTGTGTCTCTTACTGACACTAGGGACAATTGAATCCCTTGCTTTGCCTTCTTTGTTGTCTGAGGCCTCTGCTGAGGTTTCAGAGGTCTGAAGAAAGCTGCTATATACCAAGGAGTCAGTTTGTGAAAGGTCTCTGTCTGGAAGAGCAGAGGTCTGTGTGATGCTGAGCTCTGGCTGGCAGAAGGGGTTGGTCCTCTTGCTCATGGAGCAGCACTGTCTATCAGGGACCTGGCAATGCACCAGGGGAATGTGATGGACAATCAGCGTCTCACCAGTCAGTTTGGGTGGACTATCCATGGTGAGGAATGCTCTTCAGGACATTAGTTAAGCTGGTGCCACCCATGGACAGGTAGGACTGCACATGAGAGGCAGGGAGGGCACTTCTCATGAGGAAATTCAGATACCTAGAGAGAGACAAAAACACAAAGGAAGTCACCTCTCAGAAAAGGCAGTAACTATTTAAAGTATCTTTGGCTTGACTGAAGACTTCCCATAATGACAAAGACCAAATAAACTGGCTCTTGTCAGGAACATACCCTAGCACAAGGTCCTGAGCTGTCCCTCTTTAGGAAAAGCATCACAACGTAAGACAAATACTTTTCCCTCCCTGCAGACTCCTGGGAATACACTTGTCCTTCCAGCTGACCCTTCTCAAAGATAACTAACGTAACTGACTTCACTCAGGTGGCCAAAGGGCTGCACAGGCTTTGGGCCAAATGAAGACCTCACTGTGCATGGCACTGTCTGCTTGCATGTAGACAGCACAGGGTCAGAAATGAAGTGCTGCATTCTTATGAGAGCAGTCCATCTTCTCAAAGTGGATGAAGTATCTTTGACTCCCTTTAGGCACCTTGAACTTTCCTTTAAGATCCAAACACTGAACTGAACTGTCAGGCCCTTGTAACACAAGTTCAGGCAGGAACAGACTGGAAAGGGAATGTGGCAACAACAGTTCCTCTGCAAAATCCAAGACCCCACTATGAGGTCCTGAGCTCTTTTAATGGTGCAAGCAGAGTATGTCCAAGTATGCAACTACCTATGTATGGAGAAGTGTCTCATCTGAAGAGGCATGGATGACTTCAGTGGTGACGTCAAATAGGTCCCACACAGAACACTGCCTTCTGCTAACCTTTTAAGCCTCTGACAGACTGGTTCCTATTGTGGTTCAGAGTGGCTGGTTCACAGTTCTCTGACAGTCTGCCACACTACTGTGGATGCCTCCTCCCTGGAAGCATTCAAGGCCAGGCTAGATGAGGCTTTGAGCAACCTGGTCTAGTGGTGAGTGTTCCTGCCCATGGCAGGAAGGTTGTAACTAGATGATCTTTACAGTTGCTTCCAACCTAAACTGTTCTATGGTTATCTGTGACACTTATCTGTTTATCTTATTACCTGCTGCACTTCACAACAGTACTACTGCCATAGACCACAGTCCCAGGAACTGTTCTGGCAGGTCATGAGGAGTCCCATTCCCTAGAGGGAGATGTTCACTAGCATTTGATGTGGGTGAGCAGAAAATATATTCCTCATTCCACATATAACCCAGAGGCCCAGTCTGCAAGGACCTCCAGGACAGTCTGGAGGGAGTTTCTCTCTTGCCTTCCCTTCTACATGTCAGAGAAGGCAACACAGAGAAGTGCACATGAAGGCTGCAAAGGCAGTGAAGAGAGTAAGAAACCACAAAAGACAACAGTGATCCAAGATAATGCTGAGCAGTTAAAAAAATCACCTAGTGTTCCCAGAGATTCTCCTCTTGTTCTGAATACCAGGGCAAAAACACTCTTGGTCGTCAATCTACACCCTCATGTCTCTGATCCTGCTCTGGACTTCAGAACCCTGTGTTTGATGCTACCATTGACCTTCAGACTCCAGCAAGTGGCATTTTCAGTATCTGGTTTTGCCTAATGTACCCCAGGATTTGTGACTATAGGATGATAATGGAATTGGAGCAGAGCTGTAAAAAGCACATGGGAGCCCAGGAGGAAAACTGAGAAATGTGGTATAAGTGGAGTTAGAACAAAAGTATAAGCAATGAGACAGCTTCACAGAAAGATCAGAAACTTCAGTTCTTATGGCTTCATAGCACAAGAATAGCAATTAAAAGATGCTAAAAAAAAAAAAAGATCAAAAGAAGTACTTTTCTCCCATGCAGAGTAGAGCTTCTCATAGACACAGGATGAAGTTGGCAGGGAAAAAAATAGAGAGATGGAAAGGGACCTAGTGTTAACAGCAAACACCCAATGATGCAAAATGTAATGCTAACGCCAGCGCTGGCAATCAGGCAAGCCCTTAGACAGACTCTATCGGAGATCATTATGAGCCCTACAATGATGAAGAAAAAGTATAAAATCAAAGAATACTGGTGAAGGGCCCCTTAAGTGTCACAAACACAGGGCCTCACAGAGCAGATGCACATTCTTGATTAAGGCGTAAGAGGGTATTTGTAAAAATTAGTTGAACAGTTGTAATACGTAACCATAAATACCAAGCTTTGTAGAAGTCCCTGTAGTTGGAGATTTGTAATTTGTAACCTTGAAAAGTCCAGCTTTGTGCTCTTTTTGACTAAAGAAAGCAGGATAGAGATAAGGAGGAGCCGAAACATCCCAACTGCAAACCAGTGAAGCAATTAAGGGAAGACAGCTGACAAATTTGACCAAAGGTGAAATTCACTGTGAGGAAGACTGCTGGCCTTCATCCCAGACGACCACAACGAGGTAGGAGGACACCTATGTTAATAAGCTCCAAGAACTGATTTTAATAATCACACCTATTCTAAGAAATAATTGTAGCAATGTTACCTCTTGTCATGAATATATATGCTTTTGTAAAATAAATTATGGCTTGTGCCAGCATAGGGCATGCAGGTTTGGCACAGCAATTCCCTCCTGTACCTGACGTTGTAATAAACATCCTTACTTAATAACTCTCTGTTAGTTGTGGGGTTCTTTTCTTAAGGTCAACATGAAGGGCACACCTCACATCTGCTTCTGCTGTGCCATTTCACCCAAAATTAGGTTCTGATGTAGAGGTTACTTGGCCACTTGGATCATACCCAGCTGGACTATTGTGCAACCTTACTCTCCCCTACCTATAATGTCCCTGACACTGCTGCTGCCCTTCACTCTGCTTTCAGTGACTCCTCTGCCTCACATGTCTCTGGCTCCTTCCTCACAACCACTGCTCCAGAGGCTGAAAGTAATGAGCCTGTCCTGAGCACAGCTTCTCAGGGATAGATCTTTTACAGCAGGGAGTCAAAAACTCACATTATTCAAGAGCCACCATGGATAAGCACAGTTCCTGATTCTATGTCTATCACACACACGTGCTGAAAGTGCTGTTCAACATCTGGGGCAGTGTCCATGTCCCATTTTAGACTTTGTGCATCACTGCTTGTACATGTAGCAGCAGGAGTCTCTATTTATCCTGCCTCCCTCCCAAGCTGGTACCCAATGAGCCTATTTGCTCACGCAGGCCTCCCTGGCCTTTGTTACTGCCTTTGTAACTAACTACAATGCTCAGATCACACTTCTCCACAAAGCTTTGCTGTATTTTTAGTGATGCCAAAATGCAATCACTTGAAAAGAATATTTTTCAGGACACAGACCACGATGATGGCACACTTCACTGCTGCAGCACCAAAGCTCTGCTGCCTCTGGGAAATGGCTGCTTGGAGCTGGCTCCCAGCACTAGCACTGAGCTGCTGACAAGCCCTGCTGAGCAACACACTTTTCCTGTTTGTGCAGAAGCTGATGTGGGAGGACAAGGCTTGCAACAGGCACACTTTGACAGAGGACAGCAAAATGTCAAGAGAGCTGACAGAGTTATTTGCCAGCCGACTCTCTGGAGCTCTGTTTGCAACATGCAACCCTGCCCAACTATTTGGTTTCAGTGCTAGCACAGGCTCTCCACGTGGACAGTCATCCACTGGTTGTCACACATGCTGCAGCAGATGGATGCCCACTCTGCTTGCACTCACAGCCTGCTCTGAGCACAAGGTTCTGAGGTCCAGTATCACAGGAGGCATACAGCCAGCTCCTGCTGGAAGCCATTTTGACAGCTTCTCTAGGGATATGCACGGCTGTTTTTTGTGCCCTAGACATCCTTTCTCTCTCCCTTGGGACACCTGTCTGGCTTCCTCCTCTTGTAGAGACGCAGGGAGGTTGGCAATGGCACCTCCAGCACAGTGATTATTCAGTTCCGAAAACAAGTGCATCCTCCCCAGCTGTATGATCCCTCAACTCTCCCTCCCTGATTCTGAACACTGTAGAAGAACACTCCCTCTTCCTGTTTGGACTGGTAGGCTGGGGCTGATGCTGGGACCTGAAATCAAACAAGCAAAGCAGTTTCAGATTCTGCTGGCTTTCAGCA
The DNA here is from genome assembly GCA_013396835.1 of Psilopogon haemacephalus. Classification (NCBI taxonomy): domain Eukaryota; kingdom Metazoa; phylum Chordata; class Aves; order Piciformes; family Megalaimidae; genus Psilopogon; species Psilopogon haemacephalus. The sequence goes on from VWZI01012420.1 coordinate 69,646, forward strand.
GCTCTTTGTAAAGCTCTGACAGCCCTTTGCGAGAGGGAGGGGGGGATTTTTGAGATGTGGACAGGCAATCTGTACCTGATCATCTGTTTTTTGTATCATTTACGATCACACAAGCCCAGGGCACACTAAATCCTGCTCGGTCCTACACATGCAACAGCAAACACAGGATCATGCAATGATCCCTGCCTCTCTGCTCAGAAAAGCATGTTGTGGCAGCACAGGGCAGGGAGGAACACAAAAAGCACCCTAATTCTGGACACACTGTACTTGCAAATCACAGAATCACAGAATGCCGGGGGCTGGAAGGGACCTCGAAAGCTCATCCAGTCCTACCCCGTTGCCACAGCAGGATCTTGCAGGAATGTGATCCTGAGGGTTTTGAATATCTCCAGAGAGAGAGACTCCACAATACCCCTGTGCAGCCTGTTCCAGTGTTCTGTCACCCTCACAGGGAAGAAAACCCTCCTCATGTTTCCATGGAACTTCCTATGCCTCAGCTTCCAGCCATTGCCCCTTGTGCTGTCATTGGGCATCACTGAGTAGAGCCTGGCTCCATCCTCCTGGCACTCACCCTTTACATATTCATAAACACTGATGAGGTCACCTCTCAGTCTCCTCCAAGCTAAAGAGACCCAGCTCCCTCAGGCTCTTCTCATAAGAGAGATCTTCCATTCCTTTAATCATCAGTCAGAATGTCAGAATTGTTTGCCTTCTCCATACTGACACCATCTGCCACTAAATGGGAGATACAGGTTGCTTATTCAGTCAGCTCTTTGCTAAGGTGCTAAGAGTTTACTTGGAGCCTGTCTTTCCCGTATCTGCAGATGCTTCATTGCAGTCAGGATAAGGACAGAGCAGAGAAGGATGGCTTTTTGGTGAGACATCTATGGTGTGGTGTGGAATTGCTGTCAATGCTTGTACTTGCATGCATATGTATACAAGATGAAAACTCTAGCTGCAGCTAAGCTTTAGGGAAGTACTAGGTGAGTGCTGAGCAACAAAGGGTAGTACAGCACTGATCTGAGAGCTGCTTGCTATGCCATGTCTGTATTTTAGAAAGGAGGTTGAATGGTGCACATAGCAGTAGCATGCAGCACCTTGTAGAGCTGAGCCCTTCAGACCCTATGCTTGGTATCTTCTAAGTCCTTGCTGGTACACACAGGCCCCCAAATCCCTTCTGTGTTGTATCGTCAAAGACTGAGGACATTGTGCTAATTTAAGAGTGGTCAGTGCAGCTTCATGGCTTCTGGAGTACTGTCTCCTGCCTCTGCAACGCTGCTGTGACTATGCCAAAGCCACCAGAGCTGGCTCCAAACTAGCCTGCAAAGCACTGCTTCAAACTGCAAACACCAGCCTTGGCTTCAAGTGCTGGTGTATTCGGTATGGTAGTCACATACCTCTAGGCATCTACCCACTGTCTGTTAATGCTCAAGCCAGGCTTGTGTAGTTCCATTGTTGATTGCTTAACATCCTGCTCTGCTTAGCAGATGCACATGTGGAACAATGGGTTTCAACAAACAGCAACACAAGTTTCCTCACAGAATGCAAGGCTGAAGGAAGCACACAGAGATTTAAGAAATAAATGTGATCTAAATGCAAAAAGATGGCACATGCAGGATGGAGAATGAAAAGGCAGGAGCAAGATTACCAGAACTGTCAGCTGGAGGTGATGTTGGGTTTTTGGGAAGCTGGCATTTCTGAACATCTGGTGACTGTTTCTACAAACCTCAGTCACTTCACCTACGAAACTGAATGCTAAGTGGAAATCCTTAACCCTGGGGGTTCTTGCTGACTCTTTTTGGATGGCTGTGGTTTCACTGTCATTATTGTGTTCCTCAGATGAACCTAGATCTGTCATGTCGCTCAAGGGTGAAAGGTGGAAAAACAAAGCTAAAAGCTGGGCATTCTGTTTCATAGGTGAACCAGCAAGGATCTTTTGTATTGGAGCTGCCTATTCTTTGAAAGTTGCTCCCCATTGTGGCAGTTTGAGCTAGATTTCTAACTCAGACATAGGAAAAAGTAGCAAAGAGGTGAACATTCTAGGGACAGGCTATATAACAGCAACAATGGATAAGTTAATATAATTTCATTGGAGCATCAAGAGCCTTATGTCTGGAAGTATAGCTTGTTTGGTCTTTTGGCTGCTTATGCTGTGCCTGCTGCTATCTTTCCCCACCACTGTTTTGGCTGTTGCTTCTGCTGCTTTCACCACTGCTTGACCCCTTCTCCATCCTCCTTAAGGTTATATACATCAGTTTGGATTTTTTTTCCCCCTTCCTCTCTTGTAGTAGTATATTCTTTTCATACTGTCATATTTAAACTATAAGAAAATACAGTTTCATTTTTCCTGACTTTCTAGAAGAATCTGTGTTGTAGTGAGTTTGTTCTGCTGGGGGGGGCGGGGTGGGGAATCTGCTCTAACCTAGTATACCCATGAAACCATGACTTCTACAAAGCATCTGCGCTACCCAGTCTGAAGAAACCACATAGTTCTATGAAACAACCACAGGCAGAAGTGCTACAAAAAGCAATGGTTTGTGTGAGCTTGAAACAGGGGCACAATGCAGACAGCTTCTCTTTACTTCATGGGGAGAGATATAATCTGTTTACTCCTTATAAGTCTCCTTCCAGGAGATGGGATTAATGTACAATGTGTCTTTGCAAACCAAGATGCTGCTAGATGAAACTTGAGATAACAAAGAGAAGACCAGGACAAAAGTCTTAGTAATTTGACTTTATCTTTTTTACCTGCAAGCAACAAAGAGTCTCTGCATTCTCACCACTGGTAGCTCCACAGGGGTCTTTCCCTGAATTTGCAAGGTGTCACTCAAAGGCAGCAGGGACCAGGACCACAACCTGAACCTTTGAATTTTTGGGATAGTGCACAGGCTTAATAGGCTACTGAATATTAACTTCTCCATCCAGGGAGCTGTAAAGCCTCATTTTAATGAACATGGGATATATGATGCAGGGGGGTGTTCATGTAAGGGGCTAACATGTAGTAGGCAGCCCAGTAAGTCTGTGCATTCTGAACATCTTAGCCAGCTGTGATAAAAGAAAAATCAAGGAGTGCTGGTAAAGGGCTTTACAGACCAGATGCACATTTTCTGAGGATGTCTGTAGCAAACCATAAAATATCAAACTTTGTAGAAATCTCTGTTTATAGTAGTCAGCTGATAATATTCAAACCTAAACAGCAACCACTGCAGAAGTGTCTGCAGTGGAGAAGCAGAGAATGGGAACATACCTATGTTAATGAACTCCAAGAAATAATTGTAATAACCCTGCCTCTTATTATGAATGTGTATGCTTTTGTAACATAAATTGTGGCTTGTGCCATCATGAGGTGTGCAGGACTGATGGAGCGATCTTGCCTGTGCCCAGCGCTGTAATAAAATATACCTACTTCATAACTCTGCATGAGTTTTGGGGTTCATTTAGCAGGTCAACATGGAAAGGAAAAGGGTCACTTGAGGAAGGGAAATTAGGGTAAAAGGAAATTGCAACCGCCAGCAATTGGAGAGATCCCCACAGGGATCTGTCCCAGGGACTCTCTCTTTATTCAGATAACTTTTTACAGGACTCCTCAGTCTCCATGGAGAACACTGACCTCTAGAGATGGAACATTTCCTTACACAGGCAAGAGGGCTGAGAGATTAACCCAAATGGAAAGCCACACTTCAGACAGTATGGGGCAATCTCAGGGCTCAATGGCTCCAGCATCAGTTTCCAGGATCTCAGTAACACTGAGATGTGTCCCTGCCACAGCTCTGCCGCTCCAAAAGTGTCCAGAAAGTATTGAATAGCTTTAAAAAAAAAAAAAAAAAAGGAAAAAAAAAAATTCGGGAAGCTGGAGGGGCATTCAAAGGGAGCATCAACAAAGAGACTGGGGCAAGGGGCAGAGGATGAGTGGCCTGAATAGCGTTCTGAACCATCAGGGTGAGTAAGAAGAGCCTGGGGGTGAGGAAGCTTGTACATTGTTGTAGGGTGGGATTAGCTACCATATTTATTTGGACATCTCACCAGCTAATAGATCTCTGCCAAACTAATGCTTTCATTAATCCTTTAGTAAATCATCCAGCACATTTAAAGAAAGGCAGTGTGTGAACAGAAATACTTGTTGTTTGACTCATTCGAAACCTCCATCTCTCCTTCACTGCTCCAGGGAACATAATGAGGGTGGTCTGCCTGGACTCTGGGTGAATATTCAAGCACTTGGTGTTTAAAGGCAGCTGCAATAAGACAGAGAGACTAAACAATTCCTAAATTTCTGCCACAGCTCAGGATTTTTCATTTGTGATGTGAACAAACTGTTTCCTGAAAGGTCCACTTCCCTTTTCTTTCCACAATAAGGTGCTTCACAGGCCAGGGCTTTGTCCACCAGTCTCCAGGACACCCTGACTAAGCCCATGATTAATGTACCATTGCATCCCATAACTATATAGGATTGTGACATGTTCAAAATGAAAACTGCAACACGTGATCATCAGTCATAGCCCTTGTGCTCGTGGCAGCAAGGAGCTGCAAGCTGCACAGGTCAGGGATGCAGGGCTTGCCTGCAGAGATCAGGGGGTGCGTAAGATGAAAATAAGCAATAGGTTAACACAATTAGCATGAAGCAGGTACAGCATCCTAGCAAGAGGAAAAGAAGCCCCAGCTGCTCTGGGCATTTTTGGGTTGCACAAACCATCATAAATACCCCAAACAGCAGACCTCCACTAGATAACACATGAGCAGGACAGTGACTGAACCACTTTTTTTCCCCATTTCTTTGCTCTCTTGCTCTGTGACTCATCATCTGACATGTGGTAGGAGCCACTTATAGGCTGTGACTCATGAGCATCCACTGAGGTGATCTGGGTTGGAACCTGCTCCTCCTTCTCTCCAGTGGCCATCCTCTGCCCTAGCCCCACCACATATGCTCCTAATTACTGTATGAAAATTCACAGAGGAGAAAAAGACTCTGAAGTAGAAACAGAGCTGTGTTAATACCACACTGAAATTGCTGCCGAATTAAACTGCAGACACAGTAAATCCTTTCTTATCACAGGCACTCTAGCAGCAGCAGCAGCGGCAGGAGGAGGGACTGCACTTCTATAGCACCTTTCCGTCTGAGCTCTCTGAAAGCATACTGAGTATCTTAAAAGATCAGAAATTACACAATTCCCTTCTGAAACATAGTTCCTGAAGCACCAGCTGGGGTGTTGGAGCCTGGCTGCTGAAGGGTTCCCAGAACACTAAAGAACCCATGCAGAAAGACAAAGAAAAAGAAATAGAAAAATCCTGTAAGCAAATGAAATGGCTGGGCAGAATCAGTAGCTGAAAATGCCAAGCTTAATGTCTGCTTAACTGCACAGCTTTGGCCAGGGCTAAGTTATGAAGCAGGGCTGTCAGCTGGCTGCCTCATGAATATGCTCTTTTTACAGGCCTGCCTGGCTGAGGACCCTAGGAACCAAAGGCAGCAGTTGATCAGTGACAAAATCAAGACCACAGCTGTGAGCCAACCCAAGCCAAAGCCAGCAGAAGTGTGGACTGAAGGTTTTCCCACCAACTTCTATGCCTGGCTGCTGGGAGCTCAAAACTCTCCACAACGGCCACAGGAGGGCAGAGAATGAAATATCCTGCTGGGGGAGTTAGGCATCAAACTCAGTAAAGCTTTGTGGATCAAAGCCAACTTCCTGAGCTGTGCCTGCGGGCATAGAAGATAGCAAAGCTGCTCGCGAAGCATCTTATGTGGCTACATGCAATGGTGGATGAGCAGCAAAGGTGTGCACTTCAGGGGCAAAGGCTCCTGAGATGATAGCAACAGCTGGAGATGGCACGAATGATTCCTGTGGATGGAGACTTCTCATCAATATTAGACATTTCAGGGGCTGCTGGGGGATCTATAGCACCCCAAAAATACTATACTATTTCAGAGGACCCCTCAATGAGAGGCTATGATTCACATCCACTAAGTTCTCTCTTTCCCCTCTAACATTTAGTGGAATCTGGCTTCAGACTACTCGTGTTGCCAACACCATAGCAAAGAAGAGGTTCTCTTTATCCAAGGCTTAGGGTAAATATGGAAGCAAATTTCACCTGTACAAAGAAAAACCACAAGAGTAGCTGCACCTTCAGTCAGATCACCTTCTGGACTTGGGGAAAAAAGATGGCCTGAGCCCAAAAAGGAACAAAGGTCTGTCTTGATAGTGAACAAGATCACAGTGCTGTACAAGTCAGCACATCCATCCTCCAGCCACTCCACTGCTGCATAGCTTCACTATGGCCACCTCCATACCCAGCATTTCTGTCACCACCAGACATTGCAGGAGTCACATCTGCAAAACAATCCTGAGGCCTCCCTGCAAGGCAAATGTAACAGTGACCGCTGGAGAAAGTCTGACAAATAAGGAACTCAGACTTAAGATAACTTGCTTAAGGAGGCTGTATAATAATGTTTACTGTCTGTTCAGCCCAAAGATCCACATATATAGGAACCACTCAATATCAAGTGAAAACCACATGTCTTTGGGGTGCCAGATTGCAAATGCACAACCTCACGCAGCTACATAGCAAGATCAGTACAAGCACCAAAGGTAGCTACAAGAGACTGAAGTGAACATAAGCCAGCAGTGTGCCCAGGTGGTACAGAAGGCCAATGGCATCTTGGCTTGCTTCAGCAATAGTGTGGCCAGCAGGACTAGGGATGTAATTCTGCTCCTGTACTTGGCACTGGTGAGGTCTCACCTCGAGTACTGTGTGCAGTTCTGGGCCACTCACTTAGAAAGATCTTGAGGTACTGGAGTGGGTCAAGAGGAGACTGGGGAGGGGGTGGAGGGAAAGTCATATAAGCTGAAGGAGCTGGGGTTGTTCAGCCTGGAGGAGACATAAAGGGGATCTTATCACTCTCTACAACTACCTGAAAGGAAGTTGTAGTTAGGTAGGGGTCAGGCTCTTCTCCCAGGCATCTGGTGACAGGACCTGAGGGCACAGTCTGAAGCTGCACCAGAGAAGGTTTAGGTTGGATATTAGGAAGCACTTCCTCACAGAAAGGGTGATTAGGCATTGGAATGGACTGCCCAAGGAGGTGGTGAAGTCACTATCCCTAGAGGTCTTTAATAAAAGATTGAATACGGCACTTGGTGGCATGGTTTAGCTGATGTTGTGGTGTCAGGTTATAGGCTGGACTTGATCACAGAGGTCTTTTCCAGCCTCTATCATTCTGTGAAACCACAGTGGGCCCAAGCTCATAAAATCACTGAAGTATAAGAAGCCACGGTCAGTAAAGCAGCTACAGATGTCCAAGAGGCCTGGTAGGATTATTTTCAGACTCAACACAGTGGTGAAGTGCAATGGGTTTCTACCAGGACTAGGTATCCAAGTGCAAGCGAATAGGAGAAACAGTTCAAATATGGCTTTGTCTAGCAGCTGTGGGCATCAATCCTGCCAGGCAGCCAGAATGCCTGCATCTGCAGAGCTGCGTTACTTTTAAATGATGCAATCCCACATGGAGTTTAATACACACTGTGAGCAACCAGGCAGAAACTCAAGCATAAAAAAAAAAAAAAAAAATCCCAGCAGCACCCTGGGTTTATTAGATATTCCTCTTCACAGTGGACATCTAAATGGCTTTGCAAATGCAGCTATGCCCAACAGCTTATTCTTCCTAGTGCTAGGTAGTTCTGCAGACCAGAAGCAGTAACTGGATTCATGGGGAGAAATTTTCTGCCTCTCAAGAGCAGGAATATGTCATAAGCAAGTCAATGCTCTGAAGCCTGGCCACACCCTGATTTGGTGATGACAGCATGCCACAAAGCAGAAAGGCTGAACCAAGAAAAGGCAGTATCTTATGAAAATAAGGCATCAAATTTATCCTGCCCTCTGAAAGACATCAGGACCACATACACTCTTGCTGCTCATATCCAACTGCTGAGAGGCCACAAACTGAATTTTGTGATCCTTTCAGGCAGCTGAAGAAAAGGACCCTATAGGACACAGATGTGAAAAGGGAATTTGCCTGATTAATGTTCAGCCTGTGAATTTCTCTGCCCTTTTCAAGCCAGGTCCCTGAACAAACAGGACCTCTGTAATCATGTCAAACATGTTCTGAATCTCAAGAGAATTCAGGGTGGCTGAAAAAACAGGCAGAATGATTCCCAGGATGATGGAACATGAAGCCTCTGAACTGGGAACAAATCCTTGGACCACAGCAAGACTGTGCAAGATTAAAAGACATGTTTTGCACTTCACAGCAGGTGTGGCTATGACCTTCCTGTTCAAAACAAGACTACCAAGAATGCTTTTCTCAAGAAAGAGAAAATCAAGGGCAACTGTTGCCATCAGCTCAGAAACAGAAGAAAGAAAAGACAGATGAGCATACTTAGCCTTCAGAGATAACTGTCACAGAGTCATTTTGATTTCAGCACAGGAACACAGGCATCTGTGGACAGACTCAGAAAGGCGAAGCCCCATCCTCCACCTTTGCCAGCAGAGTTAAAATGTTTGCATGAGCTGTAATGACACCAAAGCTAGCAAATGAGTGACCAGCTGCTCAGTTCTGCCCACTAGTCACAGGCGTCTCCTCCCCACGGGAGCTGTTTATGTCTAGAAGCAGGTTTCATAACCCACCCACAGAATATTAGAAGCCTACACAATCATATTCTTGACATCCTCTAGAGTATCTTCCTCTGAATTCTTGCAACTTCTAGGACTTGCAACTTCCTCAACCAGTGAGTTACACACCAATTTTCACACCACGGTATCTGTCAGTCCTTTTGAACATGCAGGCATTTAACTTTATTGCTTTTCCTTGGGCTAGGGCAGGGAAACTATCCTATTTTCTAATATATTTACCACCCCTCTGAGCAGTCCTAAAGCTCTTCATTCTGCTCATGTACAAGAGCATTCCCAGATCCTTGATCCAGTCACCAGTCTCCCTCCAAGTGTCCTCCTGATGTGTGGGTGTGTTTGTATGTTCACAGGGCTGGTGGCAAGGCAGAACTCAAGAGGATCCAGATAGAACTGCAGCACTAATTTACGTAACAGAATATTTTCCGTGCAACAGAACTAACAAAAGCCAAGCCAGAGCCTTAATAAAATACTTATGAAGCAGACCAGACACTGCTAATGATTACACATACTTTTCTTCTGAGAGGAGAAACTTACCACTGCAGATGCTGGCAACCTAAACCAAACTCAGCTTGTAAAGCTCTATTTAGGACAGTTTATTTTAGGATATTGCTCCACAAGACAGCTCATGTGCTAATTAGGCTTGGAATGACTGGGCTCAACAGAGAGCATTAAGGGTCTAACTGACTAAATCTGATAACCCTGGATTAACCAAGGTCTTCTGCTGAGAAAGTCTTCCTGGGCTTCAGAGGATACACACACCTATTATAGAATCATGGAATGGTTTATGCTGGAAGAGACCTCAAAGATCATCTAGTTCCAACCCCCTGCCATAGGCAGGGACACCTCCCACTAGAACAGGTCACTTAAGGCCTCATCCAACCTAGCCTTTAACACTTCCAGGGAGGGAGCATCCACGACCTCCCTGAGCAAACTGTTCCAGTGTTTCACCACCCTAACTATAAAGAGCTTCTTCCTACCACCTAGTTTAAATCTCCCTCTTCCAGTTTAAACTCTTCATCTTGTCATTACAAGACCTATTCACTAAAAGGAGACACAATGGGGATGATCCTTGCTTCTGTACTAGCACAGCAGGTCAGAGTCCCAGCGGACACACCAAGTCTGGTGGAGCAACAATCACCCTGCTTATAATGTCTTCAAGTGTGTTTGAGAGAGAGGGCTGGGGAGATGCTGTAAGAGTGTAGTGTCCCAGATCTTCCCAGCTAGGACATGCTCACATATGGACACTTCCTTGACTGAAGTTGTTGTGTCCTTTCTCTACCAGATACCTCAGAGAAAAGAACAAGTGCCTTCAACAAGCAGTGAGAAAAACCCTGCCTGTCCTCTGCCCTTGCACTGAACACAGACCTCAACTCAACCAGGAGGATTCAAAACTCTGCAGCTTCTGAAGATGTACTATAAATACACTGCCTAGTCTTATTCACACAAATGCCAAGTCATTTGGGACTGTTGCTGGGCTTTGAAGTTTGACAGCAAGACCCGTGGACTAATTAAGCACAGTATGTGAGAATTATTCCTATTATCAGTTTCAAATAGTCCTCGATTTCCTGGATACTTCTGTGTTGCAAGCAGGGCACCTCATAAGTCATTACTGACTTTCTCTAGACCATTAATCGTTTTCCCTTCCAAAACCTGCAGTTTCCCATTTAACACAAGGAATTTGCCACCTCTTCAGTCTTTCATGAGAATTTTCCAGAACTTTGTGCAGTTTCCTAGTCAGTTTCTCAACTCCCTCCAACTCTGCAGTCTTCTTGCATCTGAGACGGGCTGGCTAACTGCATGCAGATTCCCAATCACCACTGGGATATACCCTGCATTCTGTATCAACTGTTGGGTAAAAAACTGCTCAGGTCTTAAAAGTTGTGGTGAATGGAGTCAGATCCAGTTGGTGGCTGGTTACAACTGGTGTTCCCCAGGGCTCAGCATTGGGGCCAGTCTTGTTGAGTATCTTTATCAATGATCTGAATGAGGGGATTAAATGCTCCTTTGGTAAGTTTGAAGATGACATCAAAGGGGGTAGGAGTGTTGATCCTCTCAAAGGTAGGAAGGCTCTGCAAAGGGATCTGTACAGGCTGGATCAGTGAGTCCAGGTCAGCTGTATGAGGTTCAAGAAGGAAAAATGCTGGGTCCTGCACTTGGGTCACAACAATCCCATGCAACACAATAGGCTTGGGCGAGAGTAGCTGGAAAACTGTACGGCTGCTGGTTGACAACTGGCTGAACAGGAGCCAGCAGTGTGCCCAGGTGGCCAAGAAGGCTGTATCAGCAATTGTGTGGCCAGCAAGACTAGAGAAGTGATTGTCCCCTTCTAGTTGGCACTGATAAGGCTGTATCTCAAATACTGTGTTCAGTTTTGGGTTCCTCACTACAAGAAAGACATTGACATACTGGAGTGTGTCCAGAGAAGGCAACTAAGCTTGTAAAGGAACCAGAGAACAAGTCTTATATGAGATGTAGCTGAGGGAACCTGCAAGGAGGTTGTAGTGAGATGGGTGTAATTTTTCTCTTCTTCCTACTATCAAGTGATAGAATGAGAAGAAATGGCCTCAAATTCCACTAGGGGAGGTTTAGATTGGATATTAGGAGCAATTTTTTTACGGAAAGAGTCATCAGGCATTGGAATAGGCTGCCCAGGGAGATGATGGAGTGTTCAAAACACATGTAGACATGACACTTTGGGGGATGGTTTAATGGCTACGGTGGTGTTAGGTCAGTAGTTGGACCTGATAACCTTAGAGGTCTCTTCCAACTGAAATGACTCTATAATTCTATGACTGTGCCATATTTTTCCATTCTATTTCTTATATACATTAACATTCTTATGCAGATGTTCACCAAGTAAACCCTCTTATGACCGGGGTGACATCCAGGTTCTTTTTGACAGCTTATTGACATTAGTTTACTGAGTTGGAATCAATTGAATCAATTTAATGATTTGAAACCTTAAAAGTGAACTCTCTTCTGTTACACACATTTGCCTGACTTAGCCTCAAGCTCAAAAACTTAAAGTTTACAACAAGACTAGCCTGGAAGAAACCAGGGCATTTGTCTTACGTATCTTTCTCTATGGAAAAATGTTTCTTTTCACTCTGTAGGGCTTTGCTCCCTCGAATTGCATAAATTCTCAGTGTATACTTGTGAGGAGAGGTTTCTCATGACCCCATGCAAATTCTCTTTGTGGTCCTTCCAGAGATAAGAAAGTCCTCGGTATCTAATGTCTGGGCTGAAGGACATTTCCCTAATGAAATAGCCTGATTAAATCAGTGAGGTATGGTAGACTGCCTCAGTGAGAGCAAATTCCCCTTTCGATCTGATGGGCAGGTTAAGAGGTTGTATGTGGGCTTTGGGGTTTTGTTTGTTTGTGGGTTTTGTTTTTTTTTTTTCCTTTTGAACTACAACTCATGCTGAGAGGACAGCAGACAAGGCAGTAGACCACAACAGGGGTTGCTGGACACACTCTGGTAGAGAGCCCAATTATGTCTCAGTGCCTCCAGGGCAAGTACATACACATTGCTTCTGTCTTGGAATGTTTCTCCATCTTGAGTACAAAGTCATCTCAGAAATGCAAAGCTTAAGAGATGTCAGGGTTACAGAAATGGAGGCATTCTTTGGGGTTCTCTGAAGCTTTGCAAAGCAAGAGCACAGACAATAGGAACCTCAATGGATCAACAACTATCAATGTGTCAAACAAATACACTGAAACATAACTTGAACTAGGTGTGACTAGAGCATTGGCACCTTTGTGCACTAACCACCCTCCTGCCCCTGCCTGTCACTGCTGGGGCATATCTGTTTCTGACAGTTCCTCCCCTACACCTCTGTTATTGTGCCATCTTCACTGCAGTAGAGTATAGAGGCTTCCCAGAATGTCTGAGAGGTACCCCTATGCCCTGTGCAGCCTCACCCTTCCTCTGACTCTCCCAGAAACAGACAGGAAATAGGGAAAGGAAGCACATAGGAAAAAAAAGGCTGTCAGGCTTAACTGTAATAAGCAGTCACCACCTTCAGAGGGCTTTATAAATACAGTAACTATAAATAGCAAGTGCCTGCAGAAATAAAAATGAAGCACATGACAAGGAGGTGAAGGCAGAAGGGGACATCTGGATAAGGCAGATGCTCTCCTCCACAGCCATTTCAAGCACTGTGACCTGCAGCTGGAGGAAAAATCTCATCAGCCAGTGACCTTATTATGGTCTTTCAGTATCTTATGGGGGCCTACAAGAAAGCTGGGGTGTACCTTTTAGGATGTCATGCAGTGACAGGATTAGGGGGAATGGAACAAAGCTAGAAATGGGTAGATTCAGATTGAATGTTAGGAAGAAGTTCTTTGTCATGAGGGTGGTGAGATCCTGGAACGGGTTGCCAGGGGAGGTGTTTGAAGCCCCATCCCTGGAGGTGTTAAGCCAGGCTGGCTGAGGCTCTAGACAGCCTGATCGAGTGTGAGGTGTCCCTGTCTATGGCAGGGGGCTTGGAATTAGATGATCTTTGTGGTCCTTTCCAACCCTGACTGATTCTATGATTCTAAGTTTGATGCCTCTGATTGAACAAGACTGAACAGCTTGTTAACAGTAGAAAATGGCTGTGTAGATGCATGCTGAAATCCTCTTGCTGGTTTTCTGAAGGGTCACACTACAACCACTACTGAAGATAACATCACATTCAGGCAAAAAAATCCCTTAGAAGTCACTACAACAACTCACCTGGTAAGAGCGAAGGAGAGGTCAACTGGAGGAAGCCAAACCCCAGAGCAGACAGGTCACTCCAGTTATCAAGTATTAGAACAAACTAGCCAAAGCCAAGGAAGATACTTGTGTGAGCCAACAGTATCTTTGGACCAGAGATACTGTGCATACCTCCCACTGAATCGTCTCATATGTAGACTCATGATTCTGCCACTGAGGTTACTGGAAAAGGTCTGAGAGGTCATTTTTCCCTGCAGGTGAAAAACACCATGTAAGCAGACACTGGATCTAGGCTCACTATGAACCCAGAAATTTACAGCAGCACAAAGGTCCATACAGATCATTCTCCCTGCTGAAGACATCTGTAGGGACAGCTATGCTATCTGAGCTTGCACAGAAGACAAGTGATAATGCAAGCATGAGCCTCATGTTCATTCTTTGCCATGGGAAGCCAAGAGATGAACCAAAAGAAGGTGGTCAGCTTAACAATTCAGGTGGATTTGACCTAACAGGCAAAGGGAGGCTAAGCAAACATGTAGTTGGTCTTGCACCAGTGCAGGCAGGGCAGAAAAGAACACAGAAAAGCTGACTCACTGAAAGCATTTAGGTCACAGTTCTCCAGAACTGATGGCCGCTGGTGCCAGGTTACAAAGATTGAAGTTCTGGAGGTAAACTGGTGATCTCATCAGTTCATCTAGTCTAGGCTGGACTAGATGATCCTTGAGGTCCCTTCCAACTTGGTATTCTCTGAATTTATGAAATTAGTCTGACAACGCAAGGAGCAAGGACTTTCCTCACTTAAAGAATAACACCTGAAAAGCTCACTCCCTGGCAATCAGAAGGAGCTGAGAGTCTATCTAATTGTTGCTGAACTGAGCCTGTGCTAGCCAACACTCAGGAGCACAGATCTTTTTCTATGGTGGATGTTCAGCAGCTCATCAGCTTAAACCTCACATCACAACTTGAGTTCTCATCAAAACCTATTCTCCTGCAATGTTTTTTTTTTTTTTTTTTTTTTTCCCCCCTAGCATTGGCAATGCCCTTCAGATTTTGTCAGACCCATAGGGTCTCAGGTAAGTCTTTTGCACATCTGGGAACAATAAGGAGGTTAGGCTTCACCAAAAATAACAGAAAACAGGTTGAAAAAGACCCTGAGGATCACCAAGTCCAACTGATAACCCTACTCTGCAAGGTGCACCCTAAGCCTTACCCCCAAGCGCCACATCCAAATGATGCTTTCTCAATCTAGTACCCATCCTTTGTCCATGTGTCCCACTCTTTCCCTAGAACTAGTCCCCAAGACCATGGTCCAGTCTGAAGTATCAGTGAGTCTGAGAGAAGTACCAGGTAAGAATCTGTTGTGTATTTGCCAAGGTCTTTCCTGCAGGCTCTAATTTTTCCCCCCTGTATCTTGCAGAGGAGAAATTCTCCTTTTACCAGAAGAAACTGCTAGCGCTCATTACTGTAAGATAACTGTTCCATTGGCCCAAAAATCACAACAGGGCAGTGACACTTGCTCTCTACTTCTAGAGAGCACTTTATACTGGAGCACAGAGAGATATAGTTTGGTGATGCCAGTTTCCCATCATGCGCAAAGTGTCAGTAGAAAGCACTTCTGCCATCACTCAAGTATTTATTATTTATCACTCAAAGGTACTGCCAGACCTACACCTCCAGCACTATAGAAGGACCAACACATGGTCTCTTTCCCAAGAGCTCAAATTCAGAGGGTGAGCCTGATCCAGAAGTTGCCATCACCTACTTTACAGCTACTCACCCTCATTACAGCACTGTCTCTGTCTCACTCCCATTTACAACAGCTAACAAGTTCAGTGCCTTCTCTTCTCTCCTCTTTCCTCTCTTCTCTTCTTTTCTCTTCTCTTCTCTTCTCTTCTCTTCTCTTCTCTTCTCTTCTCTTCTCTTCTCTTCTCTTCTCTTCTCTTCTCTTCTCTTCTCTTCTCTTCTCTTCTCTTCTCTTCTCTTCTCTTCTCTTCTCTTCTCTTCTCTTCTCTTCTCTTCTCTTCTCTTCTCTTCTCTTCTCTTCTCTTCTCTTCTCTTCTCTTCTCTTCTCTTCTCTTCTCTTCTCTTCTCTTCTCTTCTCTTCTCTTCTCTTCTCTTCTCTTCTCTTCTCTTCTCTTCTCTTCTCTTCTCTTCTCTTCTCTTCTCTTCTCTTCTCTTCTCTTCTCTTCTCTTCTCTTCTCTTCTCTTCTCTTCTCTTCTCTTCTCTTCTCTTCTCTTCTCTTCTCTTCTCTTCTCTTCTCTTCTCTTCTCTTCTCTTCTCTTCTCTTCTCTTCTCTTCTCTTCTCTTCTCTTCTCTTCTCTTCTCTTCTCTTCTCTTCTCTTCTCTTCTCTTCTCTTCTCTTCTCTTCTCTTCTCTTCTCTTCTCTTCTCTTCTCTTCTCTTCTCTTCTCTTCTCTTCTCTTCTCTTCTCTTCTCTTCTCTTCTCTTCTCTTCTCTTCTCTTCTCTTCTCTTCTCTTCTCTTCTCTTCTCTTCTCTTCTCTTCTCTTCTCTTCTCTTCTCTTCTCTTCTCTTCTCTTCTCTTCTCTTTTCTATTCTTCTGTTTTCTCCTTTCTTTTCTATTCTTGTCTTCTCTTTTCTTCTCCTGCTTTTTCTCTAATCAGTTTTTTCTTTTTTTTTTCCTCTGTACTACCTGCTGATATAGTCACCAGCAGCCTGTACAAGTAAGAAAGAAAAAACCTCCACATGACCAAAGTTGCAAGACAGCTGTGATGGAGAGAGGAAGAGTTTATAGAGGGGTTGGGACTAGTTGATCTTTCAGGTCTCTTCCTCCCCAAAGTACTCTATGAATGTATGAATGAATCTATATGCCTGCTCTTGTGCTCATCTTAACAGGTATTTTTGAGCCACTTCTTCCGAAAATGAGCACAAAACTAATCTCCACCAAGAGAGAAAACTAGAGAAGAGCCAGGGACTAGAGCCATTTTGACTGCCTATTTCTTTCTCTTGGGAGAACAATCAGCATTCAGATCACTGCTAGGGTGTGAAGGCAGGAACCTGCTTAGCAGACAGAACAATAGATTCCTGCTAAGGCTAGTTACCAGCACAGCTGTCATGGATCACTGCTATGGATTTTGCCCTCTGCAAGCTAAGCTCTCTCAGCATCTTCAAGCCTTATCCTGCAGCCTTTCACATAGCTTTAGAACAAGGTGAACTTTTGTCTCTTTTGGACTTAGAGATTGGACTACCAGAAGCAGTTTACCCACACCAGAACTCTCCTCATGAAGTAACACATGTAGAAGAGCTTTCCCACAACCAGTTGGATTTTGATGGCTTCCATAAGCATAAAAACAAAATTTGCTTGTACTTTGCAGTACTGTCCTGCAACTCCACAGATGACAAGGAAGAACTTCCATCTCCAGTACTCTGTGTCTCACCTATCCACACAAATATCTGCATCTCTCACTCTGTGTTTGCTTTTCTTGGGTTTAACCAGCAGTCAGGTCCATCACAACCTTTTGCTACTGAGATCACCGCATGAAGTGATTTTGAACTGAGTATCTCAAGATGACACAGATTATATTAAAGAGAAAGGTAAAAATTAAACAGCTCTGTAATAAAATCTTTTAAATTTTTGAAGAGCAGATCTCTGGCTTATGAGGAAAATCAGTTATAAAACCAACAAGAACAAAGAGCTTGGAGAAGAACTGCAAAAAATACTTTGAATGTAAAACAAAATAAAACCAAACCAAGCCAAAATGATCACACAAATCCTCCAAACAAACAAAACAAACCCCAAAACTAACCAACCAGCCAAGCAAACAAACAAAAATAAAAAAACCAACCCAACCCAAACAAAAAAAACAGAAACAAAGCATTAGAAATCACTGAGAAAGGTGAGGAAATTAGAAGAACAGGGCTCTTAATCAAACTGAATGAATAACTGCATCAAGAAGGATATTAATGGTTAAGATGCATATTAAGGCTGCAGCCACATCAGGTTAGACAACACACAGGAAAGGATATGAATTTTTGTAGTAGAAACAAATTCAAGAAGATGAATGCACTCTGTAAGACAGAGGACAAGATGTTCTTGATCCCAGCACAGTGAACGAACTGGTGCATGATTGGAGCTGGCAAGAGGGCTTTTGATAAAACTACCCATGAGGAAAGTGAGGAATGGGAGGAAGCTGCATGGCTGGTTGATAATAAAGCTCAGAGTCTGCAACTGTCCAAAAAAGGAAGAATTTAGAACATCAGATTTATCAACTTGCATAATGCTTTCAGAAAACATTGGGTAAGAATAATAAGGCTGGGAAATATATGAAAAATAGGGCAAATCACAACAGGGGGTTGCAAAATGGAGACTACTGTCTGGCTATCAGGAATGACACCAGAGTGATATCTTTAATTTTCAGAGCATCAGACTTGAGAGAAAATTAAGAACTCTGGTACAGAGTATTTGTTCTTTGTTTGCTATCACAGCTTCAGACACCTGAAAGGCAGTAAGAGAGCTCTGGGCAAGCCATTCCTGTGTCCATGGTATATCTTCCCAGTCCATATGCACTTTCTGCAAAGCTGGTCCACATCCTTTGGATCTAGAGATCTATCTGTACTGTCTGTACCTCCAGCATTCTGCATTGATGCAGTGAGGAAGACACACAGCAGCAATTATATCTCCCTCCTGTGAACCATTTCAGTCAGTTGTAGTCACTAGAAGCTTGTGCCCATCTTTTAAGCATCTCAAAGCAGAGATTATCTGTGCACTCTCACTGCTGAACAGATGCTCTTTTAAGAGTGGCACCTGGTACCTAGGCACAGCATTCCCATTCCACACAAGCAAAGGCAACTCCATCACCTTCTTTTGTTTTCCTTCACAGTTGAAACAGCATTGTACACACAAACAGGTATGTCCTATTGTATGTCGTCTGGCCCACGACGCACCCACATCACTGCTGCGCTGTTGTTACCCCCTGCGCCAAGCTCCTGCAGGATCCTGTTCTGCAGCAGCACCACAGTCTGATGCACACCAATGTCCTGCTTCCTGTTGCCATTAGGCTGAACGAAACAGAGACCTGGAGACACTGAGAGTGTTCCCAGGTCCCCGAGTAAGCTAGGGATGAGAAGGAGGTGTAGCTCAAGAAGTCTTGTAGTGCTCCCAGGACATTACCACTGAACTATGAGATGAGCAGACTGTGGTTTGTGAGTTTGCTGGAAGCCCCTTCTTTCCCACTGAGCACCCTGCAGTGAAATTCAGTGTACCAGGTGCATTTTCTTCACGAGGTGCAAAGGCCAGAATGCCTTGCCACTCTATAGCCATGGAGAGGGAACAACCAGCTGAGAACCTACAGCAGCAACACCATTCCTCCAGAAAGCTGCTGTAGAATAGGCTGTGCTCTTATCTCCACAAACCCCTTGGGGTGGCACATACCATCTCAGAGAACACAGTAGAAGGCTGGAGAGTGACAGTACAAACACCATATTAACATTGCCTGACAATGACAACCCTGAATTTCCTCCTCGGTTGTCCTCTGCCACTGTTTCTGACTCCAAAACCCTTGTTCTTCCAGTGCTGCAATGCCTCTCACACCTGTCTCTTCTGCTCCTCTAGTTTTGCTAAACATTTACCATTCTGTCTACATTTTTTCCTGCCATCTTGTGGCTCCTGATAGACCTAAGCATGCTTTATCTGAATTATTCTCAGGTCACTGGCCAAGTGCAGAAAGTTTTTGTCAATAGGTTAGACCTGCCAAGATCATTCTATAGCCACACTGGTATGCAAGATTGCAGGTATCTGAGGGTAAAAAAGCAGGTCTCTACTTCCCCATATTCCCTTCAGCTTTATGACATCCATCAGTCCAAACCCTGTACGATGTGCTCCTCAACAGCCAACACTAATGTAACTCCTCTTAGCACTGCATTCTCCCCAAACACCTGCAATTGCAGTCCTGCATGCCCAGCATCTCCCACAATTCCCAAATACTGCATTTTATCAAACCCTTTTGTTCCTGCATCCCCGTGTTCACATTCCTCTACAGCCACATCGCTTTACCACATACAGCAAAATCTCATTCTTTTACATCTTTGCCTTGTTGTTTTCCTTGACTGTCATCCTGAGCACCCATACCCCTGTCCTACATACATCCTTTTCTTTGTTCAAGCCTTTCTCCCTTTTGCATTTCTAGAGGCAATTTGGTGGAAGGATTTGTGCAGAGGGTGGGGGAGGGAAGAAGAAGGAAGGCAGGGAGGGAAAAGATGGATTTGGCTATAACAAGACCATGTAATTAAGCTCTAGTAGCTGGTACCCAGCCTGGACCCCTCATCTTAATAATTAAAAGCAGTAATTCCTCCATTCCTAGATAACCTTTCTCATCCTATCTGGCAGGGAGAAAGCATCCATTTACACAGCCAGCACAGACACACCCTAGTTAACACAAAGGATCCCAGCCTGCACAGAAACCACCTATCTCTTACCAGAATAACAGGGTTTTTACCTGCCACAGTATTTTATCTTAATACCTTTTGAGAAATTGATTTATCGCGGGGAAAAAAAAAAAAAAAGACAAAAGCTAAACTGACAGCAGCCTTTCCTCTGTCTGCCCCCTTTGTTTCTGGCTTTTCATGGATGCATTGTCTGTCAAAACAGCTTTTGAGCTGCACAGCAGCATCACCGCCAGGGAGGCACGGTAGCTGGTGGGACCACAACAATCCGTGTGGGCTTGGCTGTCATGGCAGGCACAATGGAGAGTTGTGCAACAGCACTGTCGGGGCGAAGGGCGGCTCGCCTCTGCACAGCAGCCCCGTACATGACAGCCACGATTTGATAGCTATAATGGACAAACGCACGTTCTACACGGCATCGTCGCTCACACCCTTTATAATCACAGCAGCTCCAAAGCAAGGCAGCCTCCGAACAGACAAAACAACCCTTAAATCCTTAAGCTTCAAAGGGTAGCTAGAAATCCCCGCAAAAACAAACCAGCCGCTGCAGGACCACGAACGTCCTGAAATCCATCAGTGCGGCTAACGCCCACCCCGACCATTTCTCCATCTCACCTTTCCACAGATCCGTCATTCCCTGTCTCCTCTCACTGAACATGCTCTGCTCCGACACTGCTGAGCACTTGGATTCCAGCAGGATCTCTGCTATGTCGCCAGGAAACACAGGGTCAATATTTTTTTTTCTTTCTTTCACAGCTGCATCCCTGGCAATGCAGAAGGTCTGCGCAATCACATCTCCAGTGCTTCTGCTGCTGCTGCTGTGACGTTGCTGCGTGTAAAGGAGCAAGCATGCCCACAGCACTGCCGCTCCAGCTAGCAACCAGTCCCTGCAGGACCTCAGACAAGGGAGAGGATGGGAGGGAGTGGAGATGGAGAGGAGGAGAGATATGTCGAGAAGGAAGATGGAGGATTTATTCCTACAGGAATTGGGGAATCAGGCAGGTAGCAGGAGGAAAAATAAAAATACAAAAGCCCGTGCCATAAGACAGAGCTGAAGCATTTTATTCTGTGATGAGCTGGCGTTTCAGATGCTGTGTCGTTCCAGGCTGTCTGAGCAATTCTGGTTTTGCAAAGGACAGCAAAAGGAACTGAGTATTGTGTCCTACCATTGATAATGGCATATAGAACCCTCAGAAGTAAAAGGCTCATCTGCAAAGTCAACATAGGGGAGGAGGAGGAGGATGGGAAAACATATAGTTTGGAGATCAGGGAAATTGCAAGAAGCTTCTTGAAGCTTCTTTTACATTTCTGCAGCACCTCGTCCTTAAGATCTTCATCCACACTATCTACACAGCATCCCTGAAATTCAGTCACCTCCAGAGTGCTGGGAACCACCAGCACTTTACCTGGTGTTGAACCCACCGTCTGCCCCACCACTGGCAGTGCCTGCTGTCTTTGGGAATCTCACAGCAAGATCCCAGCAACTATTAACTACAGTTTATTATTGAAGTGCATACTATAACATGGGCTAAATTCCAGCATCTCTGCCAAACGATCCACAGCAGATCCTTCTAAAATAAGGAATCACCACCTGCAAAAGACCAGGCTCTCTTGCTGTCCTGGGGCCATGTAAAAGGATTTTTCCTTTATCTCCTTGCCACCAGAGGCAGCTGCAACCTGCTTCATAGGCAAACCAGTGCAGCTGGAAGGGCACAGGTAGCTTCACCAAGGAACATGTGCAGCTGCTTTAGTTTTTCTACCACGGTGTGGACATGACCACACACCCCAGAAACTCAGCTATGCCAGGAGAGATGTTTCTAGCACTGAAGCAGCTGTCTGAGACAATCATCCTGTAGGGACCACTCACATTTTTGCACTTTGCCATCTAGATCCACTCCTACTGCCACTACCCTGCAGTGAGCCAAGTAGAGCTCAGAACACTGAGTGTCCACACTGGAATAAGTAACCCATACAAGCCTGAAGCAAACCCCATCTCCTAACTGAGATGCAGCTAAGTCAGAGAAGAGGCAAAAATGCCCCACAAACACACAGTCCAGAGAAATTAAGAATCAGTGCATACCTGAGCAATCAAATAAAAACAGACAATATGACACTTCCTGGAAGCTTCTGCTTCTGGAGAAGCCAATATAAAAAGCTATGCCAGAAAAATGTTAGACTCATCACTGGAAGCAGGTGACAGACTACTAGGAACCTTCAAAATATCTCTTCTGGTAACATTAAAATCAAAACTCAGGGGGTTGTTGAGTGGCTCCCCACCAGGGGAGAGGCAGAACTCCAGGATTTTCTCAGCAGAGAGAACCTTCCAGTGAGAAAGAAGAAAGGACCTTGGGCTGCTTGTGGGCTGTGTAGCCCACCTGCAAAGCACTGGAGCCAGCATTGCAGATGTGGCTCTGCTACTCACCTCCAAACCACGGAATGATCCCTCAGCCCGTCCCAGACCCTGGGCCCTGTGGTACTTCACACTCCCAAGCCCACGGTTGTTCTTTCCTTGGATTCTTGTGACCCGCAGCATCGCTTGCTCTGTCCCATTCATGCAGCAGGAACAAGCCCCAGGGAGGACACAGGAGTAAGTGCTGCACCTCCATGGCTGCCCATCACAGCAAGCAGAGAGCTAGACCTGCCAGGCTCTGCTCCTCCCTGAGCTGCAGTAAATGAGACTATTTACTGTAGTCCCATTAGCGTGCAGCTCCTGGACCGCCGTGCGGCCAGTCCCATTGTACTGTCAGCGTTAATTAAGGCAGGCTCAAGCAGACATCTCCGGCCTGTTCAGCTGGGACAGCTAGGGAGCAGCAGCAAGGAAGGAGAAAGAGTCTCAGCTGCAGAGCTTCTGTGCAGAACAAGGAGCATTTGTTACCCGGGAGACTTGTTCCCACAGCAGAGAGGAGAATGGAAACTATTTCAGTGCCCTCCCCAGTTCTCCGTGAGCATTGCCAATGCTGACGCCAGGAGGTATAAATGCTGGCAGGCTGAGTGGTTGCCTGCATCCCTGTCCCTGCCACAGGACACTGGCATTAACCAATTCACTGACAGCAATGCCTGCCTTGTGTAGCAGACATGCACATCAGAGCAAACAGAGTCACCAGGCTAAAAATCAGACAAAGCAATGAAGCAAATAAAGGGCTCCCACAGAAAAACTCATTTTTACATCTGTGTTCCCAACAAAAACGTTTTTAATCCTTCTCCCTAAAGCAGTTATTCAGTGTGTTCCTCCCACTTCAAGCTAACATGGCTTTCCACCTCTGCAGCAAGCAGCCCTGTGCTGCATCTCCCTCCCAGGATCTGCCCCTCTCAGCGACAGCAGTAAAAACCTCATAAGAAGTCCCAAAGCTTCATAAGAAGTAAGAGATTACAGGCATTAATGAGGAAGAAGACAGCTCGTCCCTGGAGGCTGTCTTCCAGGAGATGACTTCTCTTTGATCACAGAGATGAGCTGAGTGAGGAAACGAGTATGGCTGACTTCTCATGCAGGGAGGGGACTGCGGGCTGGTGACTGCACTCCTTAGAGAAGCAAGCTGAAGAGGATGAAGGTGCCAGAACTGTCCCTATTGTAACAGGGGTCCCTGTCCTGCTTGGCCTGGAGTGGCAGGGATAGGTGCTTCCCACACTCCAATATTGTGGGCTGCAGCTTGGCAGGGGAAAATTGCCATAGCAGCCTCATTACTCACAGGCATCCTAAGTGCCAGGCAGGGTTTCTGCCCTCTTGCCTTCTCCCTTTTTCCAAGAGTGTGAGAACATGTTGTGACATGTTGTCTCACCTGTGAATCCCAGTAAGAAGGTGCATCCTGTTTGTACAGCCAGACTGCAGCAGAGGTCACCATTCTGGGGGAGGCCATGGACATGACCCATGTGTCTATCTGGTGCCACTTGCACCAGAACATAAACAGATCACCTAAAATCATAGAATGTTCTGGGTTGGAAGCGACCTTTAAATAAAGGTCATCTAGTCCAACTCCTCTCCAATAAGCTCAAAGCAACCTGACCTGGAATATTTCCAGGGATGGAGGATCTACCACCAGCAGCCCAAGTGCTTACTTGTTTTGCTGCCAATCTGCTCTGATGATCCATGAACTGGGAAAAGCTCAGCCCCAGATCCCAGGCAGCTGTCTGGGCTGCGGCTCTGAAACCAAGCACTGAGCAGAATAAGTTCTTTAATCACTCCTCACAGTCAGGTGTGATGCACAACCTGCACACCCTTGTAACAGCCAGACAGCACCAGGGCTGCCACCTCTCTACCCTGGTCACAGAACAGGGAGCTGCCTGCTGCCTCCTCCTAAAGCACGGATGTTTTGACATACCCCTCCTTACCTTCAGCATGCCCACACCTTTCAAATAAAAAGGAAGTGGTATGAGCAAGACCAAACTCATCAAAATGGAGGACCATGTGTGCGTAGCTTGTCTGCAAGTACAACAGCACAAACATGCCTAGGATACAGTGTCTGGCTCATCATTACCCCATCTGCAGCACTGTCACAAAAGGGGTGGACATCCTCATTTTTTCCATATGCTGGACTGCTCACAAGCAAGGCTGGAGGAGCTCAGTGCCTTCCCACCATGCTTACACATTGCTTGTGGGAGAAACCTGAATCCTCAAAGACACAGCAACCTCATCCTTCACCACTGAGGCCATTTTAGCAATGCCAGAGTGAGGGATATTATTCAGAGCTGAACTAAGAGCACGGTCGTGCTCAAGAGGTCAAGGGACACCAAAACACAGAGGCCAAAAGAAAAGCAGGAGATGCTGAAAACTTTATAAAAATCCTCAGAAAGGAAAACCAAAACTATTCCCCATCCCTGCAAGCCCTGCCCTTGAAGGTCAAACAGTCTCTCACTTTCAAACATGAAGAGATCAATACAGACTGATCATTACCAACATGTGCTTGACAACTTTCTCTTCAGTGGGAACAAATACAGGAGCTTTTGGACGAGGGGTCAAAAATCCAAGCAGACTGGCAACAGCACATTAGTACAGTGGCAATTCCTGACTTCAGTCTTCACTTTTCCCTTGGGAGTCACTAACTGAATGCCCTCACGGAGTTTGCCTTCTGAGGGGATCTCAGTACATGTAAAGGGTTAACCTCTCCTAGGGGTGGTGGTCAGAACCTGATTCCCAGGTCATCCTGACTCCTCCCTGGGGGTGGTCCGGCCTGCCCCCAAGGTGTAGTGGTTAGCCCACTCCCAGTTCCTATCTGGAACCCTTATAAAGGCAGAACAACTTCTCTTTTTGCTCTTCACTTCATTCCTCTACATCATCATCCAGCAGCATTACTGGCACCTGCTTTTGCTTTGCCACGTGTCTCCAGCAAAACATGTGGTGGCACCATCCAGCATCCACCATCATCATCCACCTCCATCCATTTCCATCCAAACTGGTTGTATACATATTTTGCATTTTGATTCCCTTCCCTATGTTTTTGTAACTACCTAAACCAACTTCACTTATTGTTAAAGTTTTTCTTTAAACTTCCAGATAGAATCAAGGCTATTCTTTGGGCTTTGGGCTCCAGGAAGCTAGCTGGAACCAATACAGTACATACAGAAGCACAGAAGCCTGTGGGTTATGCCAGCTACAGATACATTTGCAACAGCAGGACTCACCAGCCTCCTGTGATGATCCTGTACCAGCAAGGCCTACTTGCTGCCCAGAGCAGCAATACTGATTTCTTCAGGGCTCAGCAACACAAGGCAGGAGTCATGCCCCCAGATAAGAAATGGCTTAAGAAGAGAGAGTTGCTTCTGATTCTTAAAAAAAATGTAGACACTTCTTGTTGTTTACTATTTGCTAAGAGAATCAATTCCTCCAAATTAATTCCTCTGATGTTTAAGAACATTCTCTACATTTCCAGCTTATCTTTATCCACGCACAGCTCCCTCCTCTTCACTCATGTTCCAAAAATGAGCTCTCACGTCAGCATTTACCCAGTCTGTGTTTAAAGTTACATCATCTGAGTTCTTTAATAACTTCACATAGGTAGGATCTTCATTTCTTTGATCATGCCAGTATCCCTGACCCAGTTTGCATATAGCCTCCAGAAAGCCACTGGAAATGTACAGTCTGCCAAGCAAGGTTTCACGTACCTTAATACACTAAAATTGCTCCATCTCTGTTACAAATATTTTGTCCAACATCTAACATGGGATGGCATTTATCTTTCTCACAGCTGCACCATACTAGCTGCTGAACATCAGTAGACTATGGGTTTTCCCCCCATCTCTCTCACCTTCCCCAGTGAGTTCCCAATTGGAACTGAACTTTTTGCTTAATTGCCATGCAATTTTCAACTATCCAGTTTCAATCTGTATTATTCCCTAAGGGTATCCATGCTTTTCCTACTGAATAACCCTGCACTGGCTTTGATGATGCTTCCTAGCTTTATATCTTCAGGGAACATTGCTACCAAAATCTCACTTTTTAATGTTTGGAGTATTATTTGGTGTAATGCATAGCTTCCATTTCAAGGCTACTTTACTAACAACTTCTCTTTGGAACAGCAGTTTCTCTTCCAACATCCCTGTTACCTTCCTCAGGTCTGTCTATAGATGGAACAAGTCCATATGGGTTCAAAAGGAGGCATGGTAAACACTTGAGAGATCCATTTAAGCTTCCTAAACAAATAAAATATAATGGACTTAGGAAGTCTCCTGGAAAAAAAAATAATATTAGGATATGATGGCTGCTTGTCCTGTTCTCCCTCCTCTCCAGCTGATTGCTTGCAATCAATTTTTGGTAAAATCATACTGGGCAGGATGGTTCCTTTATCCCATCACTAAACTGATTTCCACCTTTCTGTATTTGGGTCAAATTCCCTGTATAGCTAGTGGCTAACGCCTCACTGCCCAGGGACAGAGGCTTTCACAAGCTCCATAAAAAGTCAGAAATACTAGATAAGACTCGTCCTGGCAAGGTTCCCCTTGGAGGTTGGGCTGAGTTCCACATACCACGACAGTACTGAGACATCTGTGAGAGAAACAGTCATAGCCTACAGCCTGCCTACAGTCCTTTGCAGCTCAGGATTCCAGTATGTCCAAATTGTCTTTCTAGGAAAGTGCTGTTATCTACACTTTACATGCAGGATACTGGGGCAACCAGGAGATGAGAGTCACTTGGAAGGCTGTAGGGAAGGGAAAAATGATCCTAAAACTTCCGTGCCCACTGTTTGTCCCTAATAGAATCACAGAATCAATCAGGGTTGGAAAAGAACACAAGGATCACCTATTTCCAACCCACCTGCCATGCCCAGGGACACCCTACCCTAGATCAGGCTGCCCACAGCCTCTGCCAGCCTGGCCTTAAACACCTCGAGGGATGCGGAGCCAACCACCTCCCTGGGCAACCCATTCCAGGGCCTCACCACTCTCATGCTGAAGAACTTCCTCCTCACATCCAATCTGAATCTCTCCACCTCCAGCTTTGCTCCATTCCCCCTAGTCCTGTCACTACTTGGTAGTCTTAAAAGTACCTCCCCAGCTTTTCTGTAACGCCCTTCAGGTACTGGAAGGCCACAAGAAGGTCACCTGGGAGCATCCTCCTCTCCTCCAGACTGAACGGCCCTAATGCTTTCAGTCTGTCCTCATAGCAGAGGTGCTGCAGCCCTCTGATCAACCTCATGGCCCTTCTCTGGACACACTCCAGCATGTCCACATCCTTCTTGTAATAGGGGTTCCAGAGCTGGTTGGAGTACTCCAGGTGGGGTCTCAC